>CP139508.1:171660066-171855066 GCA_021014915.2 Artemisia tridentata subsp. tridentata | reverse complement strand
CGAGAACACCACATTTTTTAATCACAATGCTTCTACATATGAGATACAAAAAAAACCAATAACTCTAATTCTTTGAAGCGTGTTACAACGTACAGATGATACTTTGTCCTTGCACTGCAAGTACAACCTGCATAGCCGATAAAATTATCAATAATTTGGCATTTTTTGCTTTCTGTCATTGGTATAAAAGTGATTATTGATATAGATAATTACCTCTTCAAGAGCTCTGGTAGGCTCGGGCTCGGCTCGGCTCGTTTCCACCCCTACTTACGCCGGACCCATCCGAACACGTGTTGTAGACACCGAATGGCGATCATCATTGTTGCTATTCCAATAGCAGATTCACCAATTGGTAGTCTCTCGGAGCAACGTCTGTTAGATAACGGTTGTTCAATGTGATCGTCATATCTCTTTTTTGGTTCAACTGATTTCAGGTGGTTAATTCTATTTCAAAATGACCCATGAAACACTCTTTAATAAGTGAATCAGTTGAGATTTACAGATTCGTTAATTCTATTTCAAAAATTCATGAATAAAATGATTTAGGAGATTTTATGCACCAAAAGTAAACTCTAGGAAAAATTTTCCCTTGTGCCTCGTCCAGCCACTTTTTGTTGTTGATCAAACTCGTTAAAACTGTGTCACCATTGGCTTAAAAAAATATTTGATTAATGATAACATACCTGATAGCATATCGTGTAGGTTATGTCACCCTTTTCATTGCACATGTGTTGAACATTGTGAGCGTACTGTAAATGAGATCAAATAAGGCGTACTCCTTTCTAGAGATCTTAGATAACTCTCTTGGCAAATTTATCCAAAAACCCTTTTAACCTACACAAAAATAATTCATTAATGACTCGCAATTAAGGATATATACCTCGAAATGGGTGAGTTAACGGGTAAAATGGTACATCAAGCACGGATCATATAATGTATTTTTGGAATAGGTATATATGGGTTATTCTGGTAACAATACTTTCTGGTATGACAAACCCGGTATTACTAATGAACATTTTTATTATACCAATTTATCAATTAATCTGAACGTAGATAAAAGTGTAGATTACCAACAATAAAATAAGCATACCTTCAAGCATAGACACATAATCTAATCAATCCCCCTTCGTAAATGGTGTCGTCAATGTTCTCTATAACTAATTCTCATTAAGCAAATTAACTGGTTTTGCTTCGACCCCATTACTATTTTAGCCTTTTCAGCAGATAAAAGTAAAGGAATACGATTTTTACATTTATTCTCCATTTATATAACATCAACCTTTTCCTTCCAAACATTCATAAACCACTTATGAAAACCTATGCCTTACTATCATGAAGTTGAGTAAGCGTATCTCGCTTCGCCATGAATAATTTAGAAGAAATCAGTGTGTAGTTTTTAATAAGATCCAAAAGGCTTAGAAACCAATGTGCTAATTGGAAGATGTAGTTCTGCATATTTTGTATAATAACCCATGTAGCTCCTGACCCGCCTTGATGATTCGAAGCTATAAATTGAATCCAAATTTGTTTGTTATAAATAAAAATACTTCATAAATTGATTCAAGAATTGTGTAAACTTAAATTCTAAATACACTATATGTTGTTGTCAAGTCTCTACTTATCTTTACCATCCACATAATATTCTAACCCATTTACCCAGTTTTACCCATTTCATTATTAGCTCGTTTTTTACATTTGTCTTCTGTCAATAACTCAATTCTTGGCAGGCTCATAGTAATAGGCTAATAGCTATTTCAAATTTTATGATACTCGATTAACCCCGGCTTGTTAACACCATCAAACTACTTATAACTGGCAGGTTCAATGCCATACTTTATCTTTTTGGGAGCTTTATGAAAGTACTGTCCTTATGTCCATTCAAGTGCTAACATTATGATTTCACATTTTAGTTATGCAACAAAACTTATTAAAACATTTAAGCAAGCCATAAGGGAAAATTTCACTATAGTTCATTTTAATATTAAGTACCTAAGTAAAACTTTTGAATCAAGTCATTCACGTGGTTCATTTTCACATTATGCACATCACTTGAGTGAGAAAAGAAACATATGTAGTTGCTGGAAGAGAAATAGAGACCTGATTTCCACATTGCCTCCATTAACTGCATAGAAATTTAGTGCTCTGACATCCATTAATTGTAATTGAGTACCTGATATATTACACAACAAATATACAAATAAAATTTCCTACACAACACACGGTATGCAATCAATATTAACATACTGTTAATAAGATTTTCGTATATAACACACAGTATGCAATAAAAGAAACTCAAGTGTACATACCTCCATTCTAACCAACTTGAGTTCTGCCTCCATTGGAGCAATAATCACTCAATAAGTGGAATCTCATCATCTTTCAGGGCTGCATTAACTCTTAGAAGAGTGGCTTATGCAATAAAATATGTAGCCAGAGCTTGCTTTTTCTCATCATTATCTTTTTATGATCTAAATTATATATCGATGCATATAATAACGTAATGAGCATATGTTGTAAAACGTGAAGTAATGTATATAAAAACCAAAATTTGGAAGATTATGAATAGCAATACCTTGATTTCCAAAAGAGATTTAGATTTCTTTATCTTTTCATCAACTGTGTGTAATTCGTCATTTAGCTACAATGGCATAAGTATAACATTTTACAACTGTGTAACTCTTTACAACAGCCTGCTAACACCTTCGTCCTCTTTTACTGTATCAAAATCCTTTAGTTTAACTCCCCTACATCAAAATATCATACATACGTAAAAGGTGTCAGAAGTTGTGTATAAAGTTTCATATGCATACATTAAGATTCAAAATCATTAGTTCTATTAATAATCTACATTATCTTAAATCAATAAGTTAATCATTAAGCTTAAACCATTGTGTATCTATATAATAATATGATAATGATAAAACTATAATGATTATCTTATTCCCTCGATTTTGTGCGGCTTCTTTTCTTTTCTGTCCATAATAAGCAAATCTTTAATAAGAAATGTCATGCTTAAATGGTCTAGAATGGCATTAGTTCTCCGAAGAATTCCTTCACTTTTATCAAAGTCAACCGGGTTTACTTCTATCAACCGGGTTTACTTTTATGATGCTTAAAATGGGCTAGAATGGCATTAGCTGATGAATCTAATAACATGTTGATAAGCCTATTACTTCTATCAAAGTATGTTTGGTAACCTTATTACTAAGGCCTTATCTGTGTTATAGTGGTAATGAGAGTTGCACCAGGATGGTCTACAAAGAACTCTTATATACAATCCAGTAAGAGATCAAATATGTTAGATTATAACTACATTTGAAGCACAACCGGATTATAACTACATTTTATACACTTGGGAATGGAAAGAAATTCTTGGGAGTGTCACTTTACAGTGGGAAACCGTTATCAGGTTCAATGGTTCCCCTTGTTTTTGCTGGTAATATTAGTAACAACACAACGGGTAATTTATGTGTACCGGGTTCGTTACCACAGGGAAGTGCTACTGGTAAAATTGTGATGTGTGAACGCGGGTTAAATTCCCGGGTTCAAAAAGGGATGGTGGTGAAGGCAGCTGGTGGTGCAGGGATGATTTTAGCTAACACCGAAACAACCGGGGAAGAGCTGGTGCCTGACACACACCTCATACCAAGCACTGCCGTAGGTCACAAAGCTGGTGATGCAATAAAAAGTTACATAGTCTCGGATCATAGTCCAACAGCAACGATCACATCTATGGGTACCGTATTAGGTATCAAACCATCACCGGTACTGGCAGCTTTCAGTTCCCGGGGTCCAAATTTGCTCACACCAGAGATACTCAAACCTGATCTAATAGCACCAGGGGTGAATATTTTAGCAGGGTGGACAAATAAAGTAGGTCCCACTGGCTTATCCGAAGACCATCTTCGTGTGGAATTCAATATCGTGTCAGGAACATCGATGTCATGTCCACATGTGAGCGGGCTAGCAGCCTTACTCAAGGAAGCCCACCCAGAGTGGAGCCCAGCAGCTATAAAATCAGCACTTATGACCACAGCTTATAGCAGTTACAAAACTGGTGAAGGACTGCAGGATATTGCAACTGGAAGACCATCAACACCGTTTGATCATGGTGCAGGGCATGTGGACCCGGTTGCAGCCCTTAATCCAGGTCTTGTGTATGATGCCTCACTTGATGACTACTTGAGCTTCCTTTGTGCTTTGAATTATAGTTCTTCTATGATTGAAATGTTTACGGGTGGGGAGATAGTCATGTTTACAGATCAAGCCTCTTCAAGAGGTTAACTGATAAAACACAAACAAACCTTGATTCTTGAATGCCTTTTCAGTTCTTTAACATACTCGATAACTTGAACATCTGCACAATCCTTACCAATCAAAATAGGAAGAGAATTGCCAAAGAACCTGCATCAAATAATGGATCTATCTCTCGCATTTGGTACGATCCTATTCGAATCAACATTAAATAATTCTAATCGGATAGTACAATTGTGCTCAGACTCTATCCTATTGCTAGTGAAATATGTACCACGCATCTGAGTCTGAGAAGGAAGCTACAATGACGTCGTACCACGTGATCCAAGTGCATCAGGACACCTATAAAGAAGAAATGCAAAACTGTTACATATACCAGATAAACAGATGAGTCACATTCTAAACACTCAAGACACATGCTCTAGCATGCCGTGAAGATCGTATCAAAGGAAAACAATATGTGCAGATGACAAGTCTGAAACTGAGATGGAGATACAATCTTGCTAAATTTCCAAAGAGCCTCTCTAATACACGCTGCACCTCATCTCGTACCTAATAAGAAACACATAAGCATTTACCGAAAATTGCATGGTGAGCATCCTTTTATTAAATTAACAATTACCAAATACTTCGGTTGCTATAGAACATGGACTAATTGATATTTTTATTTTTTGTTTGTGTCGAAATGAGAAATTGATAATAGACAATGAACAAAAGGGTACAAAATCTAACAAAAAAGGGACAAATAATGTGTGTTGTTGTTCCGTGTTGTTACGTGCATTACAATTCTGTTCCTCACAGACTTGTGATGCTCTGGTGTACGATATAACTGATCTGAAAAAACACGAAACTGGGGAAAAAACCTGATTCACTATCCATCTCTATGTCATTGTATTGGTTAATCCTGAATAAAAAAATAATACAGAATTAATAGACAGAAGTGGAGGATCGAAACTCAAGCCAAGCACAACTATAAAGTATAAGTGACAGAAATAGAGACAAATATAGATTCATAACTTCTCAGGTTCATTCATTTGTGTAGAAACGGTAATTCGTTGCCATTTTCTTCGGTATCAAATATCTCCTTTGGAATTTCGTTTTCTTCACAAAGGGCTGTAACAGGAGCCTTAACTGCAGAAGCTGCAACATGTGGACCAACCACAACAGAGATGTGAGTAATCTGATGAAGGAACAGGAACAATGCCAGTATGATCAATAATCAGTAAAATCATATCATATCTATATACGATACACTATTAACTTTTTGATTTGGTATTTTACACATTGATGGCTGTAATTACAATATTTGCTGTGAAGCTTGTTCGAGACAACATTTCATATTCACAGCCAAAATTGCAAACACCGCTGATTTAGATTTTCCAGAACTGTTATTAGTACTTTTTTCTTTTCGGCACAGAAAATTATTATCAAATAACACAAACCTATGTCATATTTAGGGCAAAAACCATTGAAATATTGTGTGCATTTATTTTATTTAGATGTTAGTGTTGGACAACATCAGCATCAAGTTGATGGCCCAATCAAGCATTAAAAAGTGACTTGGATTTAAAAGCAGTACAATAACTTTAAAAATGTGTAGCTAATTAATTAAAGATAAAAGATGGCTTACCAGCTCTCTCTATGTTTATCCCTAGCTTCTTTTTTGAATTTTTCGATTGTGCCTTTGTCGACTTGACCACTAAGATATAGTATATGGCTTCCAATTGTACGTTTTCCAAAATCTTTAGCCTAAATGACACAAAAATATATGATCGTATGGTTAAAAGGGTGTGAACAATGCAATGCCAAAATTAGAGTAGTTCAAGAACTTCTAACAAAGAATTGACTCATAGTCAAAAAAACAAATAAGGAATCCCACATGAGCAGCTTTGTACAATCTTCAAGTAATACGCAGCAGTACAAATAACATCGAACAGTACTAACTTGTTAAGGTAGCGATACTAATCGGCTTGAACTCAATTTTTCACATGTATTTGTTTACCTCAGTTCTCAACTATCAAATTCATACAAATCAGACGCACATACAATTTCAAAATTAATATCATAGATGATTATTCTAAAGTACCTCAGGCCACCAACAGCAAACCCATAAAAATTGCATATTTTCATCATGCAAAATAAACATATAAATTTGTCTTTTTATAGCCTTTCTATGCATAAATTTAAATTAATGATCGATCATCAAAAAATTCATGCAAGCATATCAATACATAACTTGAGTTTTCCATCAGAACACATATATTTTCATGATTAACATATCATATCTTTAATATAATATCTATGTGGTTCTAATCTTTCAATTCTTATAAAAAGAACATAGTCATGCATATTAAACACATAATTTTACCATGTTACATATGTGTCATGTATTCAATAGATATGTTCAATATATAAATTGATTTTTGCATGATGATATTATCTTAATCAATTCAAAGAAGCGTACCGTACTCCGATGTTCGATGGAATTCTACCATACCGAATATCCAAAACATATATATGTATGTATATTTCCCAGTTGTGAGAAAAAAGACATTAGGGTTTTCTTAGGTTTCCTGTGATCAATAGTAAAAACTTCTACACATCCGGTATATACTCTAAAATATATGCATAATCTATTCCTTAAATATAGCTTAACAATATCAAGATTTTAAGCATGACTTACTTTTTTTGTATTGTAAATCACAAAAAAATGGCTTGGTCTAGTGGTTGAAGGATTTGTATGTTGATTAAATGGCCCAGGATAAAGTAAAGAAGTAGTTACCTTAATGATACATGAAGTAGCTATTGCATAGATTGATAAAGTAAAGAAGTAGTTACCTTAATGATAATAGAAAAATGGTATAACTTAGGCATGTTTAATGGTTTTAAATTATAAATTAACTATAGACTAATGAAACGTAAGTGGTTAGTAATGTTTATCTTTTGTGGAAAGAATGATGAATGTAGACCTTACGTGTATATGAGATTAAGTATGTACTAATGTGCTTGATGTTTATGTATAAGGTGCTATTTCGTGATAGGCAAGTTGACTTATGAATGCGTGATATAACGTGATATATAGAAGAATGTAATGCAAGGGAACTCAAATTAGACGAGTCATTGGAATTATGATAGGTAAACATAAAAATGATGTACATATGTAAAATGGAATAAGTGGTTACTCTTAGGTTGATGAGAAAACGATAAATGTAATATATAAAAGTATGAAATAGACGAGTATTATATAGATTGTGGCAAAGTAATGAAAAATGATAGGTGGGCGTTTAAAAGTGCGTAATGTAAAGAGAAGAGAAAACAGAAGAGTGTTAGTCTAAGAAATGCTTGAGTAATGAATAATTAGTGAAACATAGTGTTAGTGCAAGCAGTCTCGCTGGGGAGATTGTTAGTACAAGCAATCTCGTTTGTTTTGATTGATGACAAACATGTAACTTGATACATAACGTAAAATGTACAAGTTACTTGTAATCTTATTTTGTCTCACCATACATTCAACACCTCTCGACTTTTCAAGTCTTCGTATGATACAACACAGGTTCGTACATGTTTGTTATGTGGCATTATGATCAAACCCTTAACAAACAATTTAGAATGTTTAAAATACGACTAGGTCATTAAGTATTTTAAAAGACTAACCATTCTACTTAGAACCTCATTTCACATTCTGCATATACAAGTACTTTTACTTTTACATCATGTTTCCTAAGATTAATAGGATAAGTACACTTTAGGTGTTAAACTAACATGATACATATTAGTAAACATATATTAGTTAAGCTAGTATATACATAGGATATACATATATACATGCTACATGATCACTAGGATACATGTTACAAACATATACACATTTATATTATTTACATTTTAAATCTTAAAATGGAAATATATAGACATGACATCATGGCATACATCATTGACAAATCTTGTAGATTTAGAAAGATATTTTGTAATGATCTTGAAGCAACATAGTCGACTTTAGAAGATATGGTAAGATATGGAAAGATTTGTTAAGATATTAGCTATCAGGTCCCGGCGGATCCAAATGACATAAAGGGCGGATCCCGGCGGATCCCTTTTTTTGGATCCGCCGGGTAAATTTCCTATTGACTATAAATAGCAGCCCATTGTTTACCCATTGTCTCACCACTTTGAATACACATTTCCTCTACCCTTTCCATACATTTAGATCAATAGTAAACCATGTAGAAACACACATTAATCACCCATTTCATAATGATCATAATGTTACTAACTTTCATTATGTTGTAAGCATACACTGTTAATGATCCTGTAAAGCAAGCTCAAGATCATGAGACATCATCCATCACAAGCATAGCATACTTCATGATCCACCAAGAAGGTCAGAAGATCTTGAAGTCATTATCCACCATAGCATACCAACATATGAAGATTCAAGGGTACTTGACATCCACAGTGATTGAAGACTTCTCATTCAAGAAGTTCATGTAGATCTCACTTGCATACATGAAGATCCATCACAACAAGTTTAGGGAGCTTGTGATCTTCATCCATTGAAGGCTTCCTTTCAATGGAAGTTCATTTAGAATAGTCATTCATATCCATGATACACTTATGTCATGGATCATCATTGATCATTGTGATCATCATTGTAAACTCCAAACTAGATTAGGTGGTTTATGTGTTTGTGCCATAAAACACAAGGTTTCTATGTTGGGCCATAAAACATAGCGGGAGTGGTTGTACCCTTGTAAAGAACTCGACATCTAGCTTAGTGTCGAAAATTGTATAAGCGACGATGGGAGTGGTTGTACCCTTGTAAAGAACCAACGGGAGTGGTTGTACCCTTGTAAAGAACCCGGTGTTTAGCTTAGTACCGGATAAAGTGTAAGCGACGATTGTAAGGTTTTCTCCACCGAGAAGGGAGCTTGTTGATCCAGTGAAGTAACTCTCGAGTTGGATACTCAGGGAGTGGAGTAGGGCGGAGAGGAGCTCCGTGACCGAACCACTATAAATCATCGTGTTTGGTTTGCGCTTTCTTTTACTTATCTCTTTACTTTTATATTTGCATTATGTGATTGATTGTGATGTGACTTGTTGATAGTACTTGTGTGACAACATGTTTTAACTTATGCAAGATAGAAACATCTTTCATATTAGAACAAGCTTAAACGAACATTTGATACAACAAGTTTTAAGATTTTAAAACACTACAAAAAAACAGGCTTTCAGAGACTGAATTTCTAGGGACTGATATATCAGTCGCTGATACATAGCATCGGTAACTGAAACATTAGTTACCGATACTTTTAAGGACTGACCTTTTATTGACTAATTGCGGCGACTAAAAATCAGTCCTTGATTCAGTGACCCCATATCTGAGACTAAATTTCAGTTACTAATATGCCTGTACGGGAAAAAAAATTTGGAGGCAAATTTGTTAGTGACTGAATAAGGGTGACAATTCAGTCCCTAGTACATGTACATCATATCTAAGACTAAATTTCAGTTACAAATATATTTGCGCAATAAAAAAATTTGGCGGAAAATTTGTTAGTGACTGAATTATAGTCACAGTTCGGTCCCTAATACATAGAGATCATAGCTAAGACTAAGTTTCAGTTACAAATATGTCTACACAATAAAAAGGTTTGGAGGGAAATTTTTTAGTGACTGAATTTTAGTCACAGCTACGTCCCTATTACATGGACATCATACCTAAGACTAAAATTCAGTTACAAATATGTTTGCGCAATAAAAAAAGTTTGGAGGGAAATTTGTTAGTGACTGAATTTGAATCACAACTCAGTCCCTAATGCATGGACATCATAGCTAAGACTAAATGTATAAAGATAGATTAAAACGGACTAAAACATTTAAAAACGGACGAAAACTTATAAAAATGGACGAAAATGTTTAAAATCAGACGAAAATGTATCAAAACGGACAAAAACATACAAAACGGACAAAAACGTACAAAAATGGACGTAAACGTAAAAAAGGGACTAAAACGGATGAAAACGTATAAAAACATTAAAATATAACAGAAAAAACTGATGAAAACATAAAAATACGGATGAAATCGTATACAAACGGACGAAAATGTATGAAAACATATAAAAACGTAAAAAAAAAGGGACTAAAATGGATGAAAACGTATAAAAACGTAAAAAAGGGACGAAAATGTATAAAAACGGACAGAAACGTAAAAAACGGACGAAAACGGACAAAAACAGATAAAAACTGACAAAAACGGACGAAAATGAATTACCGACAGAATATACGGTTCTATATATTAAAATGTACTACACTTGTTTTTAAGACCTACATATATTTGTATCATTGTTATTAATTGTAAGTTTGTATATAAACCTATTTACGGATTGCTATTTATGTGTAACACTTAGGGGTTCGCGCACAAAACCTCGGTGTATACCCCCGTGACATGGGAACTCGAGCAGAATTCAAGTTTTAGACGTTCATAACATCTTTAGTATTCACCGATGGCTTTCATTTTGAGTGTTGACAATTTAAGACGTGTAATAGGGATAATGACATAAATCAGTTGCTTCATTGAGCGCGACATCCCTTTTAAAGAAACGACAATTACATTCTTACCATATATAATAAGTCGTGGTGCCTATAGCAATCGTCAATCCACTATACTATACACACCACTTTCATTCAAGATAATAACAAGAAAGTTGCTAATAAGCATATAGCCAATCAACGCACTCTACTTTACACACCACATAGACCATCAGATTGCCTTTACGGGTTCTCACAACCCTAAAGGTCTCCTTATAAATACTAGACCATTTTCTCGAAATAGACCAAGCTAATCCTAAGCAACATATCCTGCCTTGGGAACTCCACGTTCAAGTCTATTATCCTCTAGGGTAATTGACACAAACTAACTGAGTCGACTCGTGAGCGTTACCCCAACTCGTGACTCTTGTTACATTTTGGGGTCTTTACCGAACGTGGGAAACCGAACGGTCGACCAACCCAAACCCTCAATACATACCATATGTAATTGTTGAGTTTATCCATATTTACTTCCATCTATGTGTGTGACTTGATTTTATCCATAGGATAAGCTTTGGATGTTAAGTAATTTTACATTGATATTCATATGTTTAGACGCCTCACGTATGAGTGATTAGGGATACACAAATGTCACTAATCGCATAAACGCTTGTTAGACTATTATGTTAAAGTAGCTAGTTGTAAACACTAAATTAATAAATAGCTAGATGACAACTAGGATTAGTTTGTATCGCAAATGAATCTCAATGATTAGTTGAGAACTTAATGAGTGTAGATTAGTAAACCATTATCACCCAGTTCAAATCGGCTACTAATAGACGTACGAGTTATAATTGTATTATATTTAATCTTAAAATAAGTTACTTATGAATTGTCACAATATTTAACTTCAAAATAAAATTATTAAAATATTATTACCCGTTATAATATACAGCTAAACCCCGTGGGTTTATGAGTTCTAAAACTTAGCTTATCGGGTCAACCCGATAGACACGATAACCTAATAGGGTCGGGTTAGGGTAGATTTTTTTTATACCAAAAACATTTGGCTCTTCATTCTTCCCTCTTACAATTTTTCCCCAAAATCAAAACCCCAAAATTTCCCTCTTATTTCTCCATTTTTTTTCTACCCACCTGCCCATCTCTCCTTATCCTATCAATTTTCTTCTCCATTTTCCATTCAACACCAATACCAACTATTTCCCACCATCTGATCCTGGGCTGCCATCTTTCATCATCCATCATCTCAGGCGCACCATTTTGGATCTAAGGTTTGGATTTTAGTTTTTGAAATCATATTGGCTTTCAAATATAGGGTTTTATCTTTATACCTTTTAATTAGTTTGTTTTTCTGATCCTTTTAATTAGTTCGAGCTGTGTGACGGAAGAGAGGGTTGATGATAAGATGAATTCCAATGTTAAGGTTAATTAGTTCGAGCTGTTTGGATTCGTTTTTAGCGGTGTCGAAATGCGATAAGCTGATAAACTGTTTTGAAAGTGTGTTTGGTGAAATTTTGTTTATGCTGTTAAAATGATGAAAAATAGTTTGTATGTAACATACAGGTATTTTTAGGTTGTATGCGACGTATTGTTGTAATTTTATGTGGAGTTAATGTGCTATTTATAAATAAATCGAAAAGAAGTTGTTGATGTTATTTGAGATGGTGGTACTTTTTCAAATATTGAGGCTTCGGCTAGTCTTGGTAGGAAGTTAAGCCGTAACGTCGCATATGTCTAGTGGAAAGGGAGTTCTTTTAGGATTCGGGATGTGTGACTTTGAATGCTTGTTACTTGGATTACGCTTAGTAGGCATTTGGTGCATTGTTTTTTTGGTCGGCTATATTATGGTAATTTATGGCTTTTAATGAATTTATTTGCAGGGAAAAGAGAGTAAGGTTTCCGAAGAAGAAGTCGAAGCCTGGAGATGAAGTGCCGACTACCTCAGCTAATGTACCTCAAGTCACTGAAGATGAATCGGAAGAGGCTAAGGTTGTAGCTAAAGCGAAGTCTGCACGACGAAATCAAAATAAAGCTGGACTTACTATTGATGAAAATGGAGATCTTCTTGATGTCGTAGCGCACTCTGAAATGCATTATAAGGTATTTTCAATCGCTCTTTTTTTTCTTCTCGTCTTTTTCATTATATTATGTTTTTGTATAATTTTTCTTACGTTAATTTTAATATATCAAAGTAGCATATTGTTCTAGGTATAATAACAACTAAGCGACGAAATAAACTGGTGGATAAACAAAAATTGGCATGTGATTATCCCAACTACTGCACTCAAATATTTTTTATTCGAAAGCGTGTCTCTGTTGGCTGTATGGTATTCTTCATGCACATCAGCAAATGCATCACTTACTATATAGTTATATTTTCTGGAAGATGTCAAGTTAAAATCAGTTTCGTGCAATTAGACATTGCGTGTAAAAGGCATCAGTGAGAGTGTGAGACATCTATTTTTATATCATTATACATGGTTTCAGGTGATTTATGCTGAGCTAGCGTGTGCTGCTGATGAACTCAAATAAGTACATTTTATTACCATCATTTATCCTAATAATTTGACTTGTTTTATTATATTATGTATGAGGATTGATACTTAATCGTTTACTTTTGTAATTCTCAGGTAAAAACAAGCATTTGGTGAAACTTGGCGATTTTGGACTAATTATGGAGCAAAACATGCAAGAAGTTAAGAGTCTACTGAAATGCACAAGATCAAAACTATTCTGCTCCAGATGCGCCGCATCTCACTTATTACATACGACGCATCACTATCAAGATTTCACCAGATACGATCCAAGATACAAGAGGACATGCGCCGCATCTATTTATGGAGTTACGCCGCATCTTCTGGCGGTGTACGAATATTCCTGAATATATTAATCTTGGACCCCACGCGAAGTTAAGTCAATGCGCCGCATCTACTTACTACATGCGCCGCATCTTACCCTCAGACAGAAACTATAAATACCCAAGACCAGACGAATTTCGGGGGCATATATTATATACGAAGTACGAAGACCAGAGAAACCTAAGGCCGAATTCAGACGAATAGGCAGCACAAGACACACCCGAACGAAGATACAAGAGCTGTAAGAAGGTGCTGCATGTGTTTAATTCATTAAGTAGTTTTGTTTTATTGTGTTAGTAAACTTTAATTCATCAGGATTGATGGCTTGTGTAATGTGACAACGGAAAGATTGCACTCCCTTAAAACTGCTTTCCCATCAATTAAAGTTTATATGTTGATGTCTTTGGTTACTACTTATTAGTGCATTGATAACCTCTGTGTTTATTAGTGGCCTGCGCATTTGACTACGGAAGAGAATGTGGCTCCCACGGTTGTTACTAAATTGATCACTTAGGAATAACTTTTAGACATAAGTAATCATTAAGGGTTTACTCGCCGATAAGAATAGGGCCAACGAGAAAGGGTTAACTACATACACTTCATATAAAACTATCAATAAAACAAGTGACAATCTACTTAATCATCAGGACAGATCTTCTTATTGTCTCAAGTATTTATCTGTGTACATGTGTGCTATTCGCTGATTCGTGCCTATTGGTTTAGTTTATTATTTAATTGCAACCAAAACGTGCCAGTCTCTCAGACTGAACCCCCTTGCGTTAGATTAGGTTGTATAGCTAACTTAGAATATTAAAATACTGATTAGAATAACTAGATAATACGTTCCACTCTTAGTGATCGACACTCTACTTACCATTATATTCATACTGACTGGGTACACTGCTCGTTAAGTGTGTGTGTTATTGATAAGTCGGCTAAATATAAATTTAAAACTTGAGTAGGCATTAATACTGCTAAACCGCAACGACACATCGCACGCATCAAGTTTTTGGCGTCGTTGCCGGGGAGTGAATTGTTATTATCTGTTAATTTGATTAGTATTTTAATTAGGTTTTTAATTTTTTTAATCTAACTGCTAACTGTGTTGTATATTAGGTTAATTTGCATTCATTGTATTATTTTGCATATTTTCTGTTTTTGTGTGTTATTTGTTTTCTTTGTGTTTATTTTCGTTTGTGTTTTTATTTGCTTTTATTTTTTCGTATTTTCTGTGTTCTGCTATCGTTGTACTGAGCTTATTCAAACGAGACGGCGCATCTGGTTTCTCAGATACGGCGTATTGCGTTTAATTTTTATAAAATACAACGCGTTTAATTAATTCGATACGACGCATCTTTTCCCCAAGATACGGCGTATCTGTTTTTGATAAAAAAAATTTCTAAACCCTAACGAGATACGCCGCATCTGTTTTTACAGATACGGCGCATTAATTATTAAAAACAGTTTTCGAATTCATTAAATAACGAGAAGCGACGCATCGATTTTGTCGATATGGCGCATCTTTACTAATAATAAAAAATCTTATATTTTGAAACGTAACGAAGTAACGGCGTATTAGTTTTTGCTGATACGGCGCATTAAATTTTTTATAAGAATAACTAATTTTTGATTATTTAAACATACGGCGCATTTGATTTATTGAGCGCGGCGTATTGCTTTTCTGAATAAAAGTCTGATTTATTTTTAACGTATTAAGATACGGCGTATCCCATTTATAGGATACGGCGCATCGTCAGCTGATATCAGCAACTTTTATTTTACTTTGATTGTTTCACTCTTCTTTTGCACGAGTAAGTTCTATTTCAGGAAGATGGACGATCCGGATATTACAATGGAAGAATATATCAGACTTAAAGAGGAAAGAGCCTTGAGCAATAATCAGGTGCATAACTGGAAAAGAGCAAGAAATGGTGGACATGTCATTGAGACAAAAGAAATCACTATGGAAGAATACTTGTTGCTGGAAAAGGTTAAGTCGATGAATGAAAGAAATAGGTTGTCGTTTCAACACACTTGGTGTATGTCAAATGATGATGAAGAAGACTCATATACCATGAAACCAATTCCGGCAATTGTTCTTGATAGTACTTTTTCTCCGGAGATTGCACAAGATGATGTGTATACGGAACCTTACATTGAAGAATATTCTGCAATCGTATTACAACCATTAGACAATCCAACGGATGAAGATGAAAAGTATTCTAATTTTGATTTCGATCCATTTGACGCCATAGTTTATGATGACATACCTCAACCAGATTTTGACCCAACGAGGGATTTTGAAGAAATCTGGGATTACTTATTTAAGAATGAAATTCGGGACGATGCTGAAATTGCAAGACCACTAGTTGAAGATGGAGATTCACAAGATGAATTGGAGTCAATTACAACACAAAGTGGTACAAATTTATTTAATATTATTAATCCCGTTACTAATAATCTTGCTAGTTTTCCTAAACAGGTTGCAAAACATAAAGATGATGAGGTGAAATTTATTACACTACCTATTGAGGCACCTGTGATCAACCCGTTTTTGGTGGAGCTCGAGGAAGAATTTGGTGATGAGCTCTTGAACATTGCTATGATCGAAGATGATGATGATGTCGACCCTGTGAAAGTTATTGAGGAACTCGAACTTTTACTTGCTAAAGACCCTTTCTCATCTTCTGCGAAAGTCAAGGGACTCCTTACTACCAAAGAGGCTAACCAAGAAGAAAGAAGACTCATTTTTCCTCAGCATACTACTCTTTCAGATGAAATGGTCAAGTCATCCAATTTATCAACCAAACCGGGTATGAATAGGAAAGATGTACATGTATTGCCAAGGTATGATCTTTATTTATTTCTTCCATCTTTACTAGCAAATTTACACGCTTTTCGTGTTTATTGCTACTATCATCCACACTTGATCCCAAGTGGAGGGAACAACACCCTATTACACAGTAAATAAGGGTGGAGTCAGGCTCGTGACTCGAACAAAAACAAGCGCTTCATGGGAGGCAACCCATTCTTATCTTTTAATTTTTATTATTCTGTTTTTGTGTCGAGTCAGTCAGGCCGCAGAGGATATGGCGCATCTCAATCCTGAGATGCGACGCATCTCCTGCACTGGTCATATCTTACTTTTTTCTGCATTTTTTACTTTTGACTTTAAAACTTTTTATCAGTTTATTTCAATGCGGCGCATCCCTGGTTAAGGATGCGGCGCATCTTCTATTCTGATCCGTATTTATTCCAGGCTCGATACGGCGTATCTTCTTCCATAAGATACGGCGCATCGACTGACCTGATGATTTTCATTTTAATTTTTAAGTTTTATTTTAACTAACTACTAATGTATTATGCAAGTTGAACCTTTCTTAATCTAGGTGTGTTTAAAGTCTTGGTGGTATTATAGATTCCTGCATTTCCTGTGGATACATCTATTATGAAGCTTAAACGTTCTCATCCACAAGAAAGATGATTTTTGCTCTTATACTAATGGAGGATCATACCGAGCAAATCTCAGGGGAGTTTTTCTGTTCTAATTCTTTTATTTTCCAGTTTTTAACCTTTTATACAAACAACGAGGACGTTGTTTAACTTAAGTGGGGGGATTGGAGAATTAGAACACTTAACACTTACTTGTCCTAAACTTTTTAAAAATTATGCTTCAAATGTGCTTAATATATCAAAATTTAAAATTTTTAGCATGTTTTTGTTTAAAGTCTAAGTTGCATTGCTGCACACATGACGTTATTTTCAAAAATTGTGATTTTTCAAAATTCACAAATCTATGAGTGTGCCGGTGACTTGTAAACTTTAGAACTTGGCTTGTATACTATTCGATACCACCATAATAAGTATTATTTTATATAATTGGAATGACTTGTTTAAATTGGTAAAATATCTAGGATTACACCCAAATAGCCTTTATATGTTATGTGTTATTAGCTAACTACACTGGTTAGTTAACCCCCGTATAAACCTTTTGTTACTCTCATTTTTAGAGTAAGATACCCCTAGAAAAACCCTCAGAGCCATTCCTTTCGTTTCTTACACCTTTGTTAAAATGTTTCGTTACACCCTTACACCTTAGCCTACCCTGTAGATTAAAATCCGTGGTTGGTTAATTGCTTTAGGCAAAGTGTGTTTCCTTACATTACCTGTGT
Source organism: Artemisia tridentata subsp. tridentata (assembly GCA_021014915.2). Lineage (NCBI taxonomy): Eukaryota > Viridiplantae > Streptophyta > Magnoliopsida > Asterales > Asteraceae > Artemisia > Artemisia tridentata. The sequence goes on along the minus strand of CP139508.1, from coordinate 171,837,233 downwards.
TCGCGTGCGTAATTCATTATCTATGGTTAGGTCGGGAAATTGCACAATGCAATTGGAGTGAAAGTAGATATTGTATATCTTTGAGTTTATTTTTCGTGTGTTTACTACTTTCACTATTACCGTTATTTCTGAAGTTATGAAAAATATAGAAAAATTATCCAGAATTATCATTATAGTGATGTGGTGAAATTTTACACATCTTTGATTATGTAAAAAAAACAAAAAAAAAAAAAAAAAAAAAAATCGAAAAAAAATAGAAAAGAAAAAGAAAAAAAAAAGAGTTGGATGTTTGTTTTAACCAACTTATGTAAAGTTTTGTATTAAGTGGTCGATATCACCACTAGTTGTTGTATATTATATCTATGGATTGAATGGGAGTTGGCAGTTATGGGAACACCAACTAAGGTTTATTCTTTGATTGAGATCTTGTTGAGTATAATTCGTGTCTACCTAAAGCGTGTGTTTCAAGTGTTAAAGCGTGAGTTATTCTATGATATGAGTCTTATTCATGGGATGGTTGGGATAGTGATTAACCACACTTAGGATTTTAATTTATTTGTTTTGTTTATTTTTCATTTTACACCAATTTATATCCCAAATATTATCCATACCCTTTATTATTCTTTATCCAAAAACCTTTGATTTATTGAGATTAGGGATTTGAGCAATCTTAAGTATCGTAGTCGTGGATTCGGCTATGTATTTATGATTTTGTCGCCCTTTTTGATATAATATTATTGGTAAAGTTTGGACCTATCTTTAGCCTATTCGAGTTAAGGATTTGAGCAATTGCAAGTATCGTGTTCGTGGATTCGATCATGTATTTGTGATTTTGTCGCCTTTTCTGGAATTTGAGATCGATAGAGATTAAGGAGAATAATTAACCCTTAAACCTCAAAACCCTTTTTACCGCTTTAGACTTGTTATTCCTTGGCTTTAGTGGGGGAGATGTGTATACTTGCCAAGCTTATGATAGAATATTCGTCACGACTGGACAGTTAAACGATTAGATTTGCTTTTATCAAGTTATTCTATTTTACTTCTAATTCGTTAAGTGTTTGGTTGCGTGATTATGACAAAAATGAATACATGCTTAAATATAAAAAGAAATCCTAATATCTTTTAGGATACATTTTCATAAGATTAATTCAAAGGTTTACTTGGGGACAAGTAAAGTTCAAGTGGGGGGATATTTGATGAACTCAAATAAGTACATTTTATTACCATCATTTATCCTAATAATTTGACTTGTTTTATTATATTATGTATGAGGATTGATACTTAATCGTTTACTTTTGTAATTCTCATGTAAAAACAAGCATTTGGTGAAACTTGGCGATTTTGGACTAATTATGGAGCAAAACATGCAAGAAGTTAAGAGTCTACTGAAATGCACAAGATCAAGACTATTTTGCTCCAGATGCGCTGCATCTCACTTATTACATACGGCGCATCACTATCAAGATTTCACCAGATACGATCCAAGATACAAGAGGACATGCGCCGCATCTATTTATGGAGTTACGCCGCATCTTCTGGCGGTGTACGAATATTCCTGAATATATTAATCTTGGACCCCACGCGAAGTTAAGTCAATGCGCCGCATCTACTTACTACATGCGCCGCATCTTACCCTCAGACAGAAACTATAAATACCCCAAGACCAGACGAATTTCGGGGGCATATATTATATACGAAGTACGAAGACCAGAGAAACCTAAGGCCGAATTCAGACGAATAGGCAGCACAAGACACACCCGAACGAAGATACAAGAGCTGTAAGAAGGTGCTGCATGTGTTTAATTCATTAAGTAGTTTTGTTTTATTGTGTTAGTAAACTTTAATTCATCAGGATTGATGGCTTGTGTAATGTGACAATGGAAAGATTGCACTCCCTTAAAACTGCTTTCCCATCAATTAAAGTTTATATGTTGATGTCTTTGGTTACTACTTATTAGTGCATTGATAACCTCTGTGTTTATTAGTGGCCTGCGCATTTGACTACGGAAGAGAATGTGGCTCCCACGGTTGTTACTAAATTGATCACTTAGGAATAACTTTTAGATATAAGTAATCATTAAGGGTTTACTCGCCGATAAGAATAGGGCCAACGAGAAAGGGTTAACTACATACACTTCATATAAAACTATCAATAAAACAAGTGACAATCTACTTAATCATCAGGACAGATCTTCTTATTGTCTCAAGTATTTATCTGTGTACGTGTGTGTTATTCGCTGATTCGTGCCTATTGGTTTAGTTTATTATTTAATTGCAACCAAAACGTGCCAGTCTCTCAGACTCAACCCCCTTGCGTTAGATTAGGTTGTATAGCTAACTTAGAATATTAAAATACTGATTAGAATAACTAGATAATACGTTCCACTCTTAGTGATCGACACTCTACTTACCATTATATTCATACTGACCGGGTACACTGCTCGTTAAGTGTGTGTGTTATTGATAAGTCGGCTAAATATAAATTTAAAACTTGAGTAGGCATTAATACTGCTAAACCGCAACGACACATCGCACGCATCAGCTGCCATGCTAGGATTAAATGGAAGTGTAAACATGATTTAGTAGATTGTGTATACTTTCAAAGTTTTAGCTTCTACTTGGATGTCACTTGGCGTTAATTATAGATATGTTAATCTAGGAACCTGAGTGAGGCCACTAAAGTTTTCAATATGCTAACGTTCCCTGCTCAGGGCTAGTTAATCGGTTTTCTGGGCGTTGAGCCCTCTTCACTGTTTATGTATGTAACTACTTGTTCAATTAAGCATTTCATTTGCTGAAATAAGATCAATCGGTCCAGGCAGGGATTAATCAGGTGTCAACGAATGATATAGTTGAAGCTGCTGACCTTACAAGTCAAGATATTGGAAGTATCAAGAGACGGATTGCTGATGCACTTGAACCAGGGGAGACAGTAAGTTTTTTATATGATCTGGAATTATGGGTTTATTATTATCGATATTATTATTAGAAACGTATTAAGAATATATTATTTATGTATTATATAGGTTTTATTTATAGAAAAGGCTCAAATATGCATTCAGAGAATGGTAGAACTTGCCAAGGAAAGTACAACAATGCGTCTAATATTGGACCCATTGTTTATCTATTTTGATACGAACAGACAGTGGGTTCCTCTGAATGGTTTAGGCTTGATTGTTCTTTCTGATATGGCCTGCTTTGTTGACAGCCCAGGTATTTTATTATAGTACTTCGAATTATGTAAATGGTGTCTTTACATTGTTCATTAGCGATCTGTTTGTTCTTGTTTCAGATAACCAGTAGTGGATATTGGCTTCAGTTGTTCACCATTTGGACCACAAAAACATTTCACATGATCCTGAACTGAAATCATATGTCATACAGACTACTACTGCTATGGCCCAGACAAGTTAGGTCTGAAGTTGCACTCAAAGATATTGGCTATGTCAGTGATCTATGCAGACATTTAAGGAAAAGCCTGCAAGCAACAGTTGAATCCGTTGGTGAACTTGAGTTAAGCTTAAATGCCTCACTCCAATCATCAATAGAAGATTGCTTGCTTGAAATAGCCAAAGGGGTATAACTATCTTCAATAAATTTACACGGGTATTCTTCTTTTGTTTATGATTTTGAATTTCTGAATTTTCTAGTTTTTATGATTTTTTTGTTAGATTGCTGATGCACGGCCCCTGTTTGATGTCATGTCAACTACACTTGAGAATCGGCCTTCTAGTGGCAACGTTGCCAGGGCAATCACTGGATCGATGATTATTCTTGCCCACATGATCGTTGTAGCGTCAGTCTCCTTTAATAAACAACAGGTAAATGTCCAATAATTATCAACTAGTTGTGGAACTTTAATTATAAAAGTTAATGCTTGTTCCTTAACCTTGTTATGCCAGGTGTTTCCCAAGGGTCTTCTTCTACAACTTTTGAAATTAATGTTGCATCCAGATGATGAGATACGTCTGAGTGGACATCAAATCTTTTCTGTTCTTCTCATCCCAAATTCAAACCATTTGAGACGTGATGCTTCGAACGGTACAAGGAGATGGAGTTCTGATAGTGCATCTATGTTTGCCTCGGTTACATGTTTGCTTAACAAGCTTCAGAAGGAAAAAGATGGGACAGGAGTCGAAAGTGAAGTTTGTATTCAGGATGGTTTCATGGGAAAAGAAAATGCTGAGGCAGAAAAGAAGAATGTGTGGGGCCAAAAGAAGTCCCCCGATTTTCAGAAATTAAGTTCCATCATTGCTGGAGAAATAGCACTGTCTACTGCAGTAAGCACCTGTCATCTTGTTTTACTTTTTAGTAAAGGTGGCGAGATGGATGGGGATGTAGAGTCGGATTGGTTGGGTGTAGGGTCAAAACGGGCTATGGTTAGAACGACATGTAGCACTAACCCGACCATGTTGACCAACAAACACTTCTTTGGCTATAAATATTTTTTTATGGAATATTTAAAGTCGCAATAGTGGCTGAAAATCAATATTAGTATGATATTAAACTACAATTTTGAGTAAAATAAAAACAAGGTTGTACGCATCAAAACAGATTTTGGGGCTCTTGAGGTAAGTTTAGTTTCTTCTTGGTGACTTAGGGGCTTATCTGAGTAAATAATTATTTTTGGATGATGAATTTCATAACATCGGCAACAAAACTGATTGTTTAAGGCTAAAAGTAGATTACCTCTTTAATTCCACATACCTTCTCTCCTTCTCACACTCCCATTTTGCACACTTGAACCCACAATGTTGATCCCAGTTGAGCTTCACGATCTTATTAATTACCTTAGATAAATCTAAAGTAATCGGTATAGAAACTGATCTTGAGTTGTATATCAAATATTATGCGGAAACTAATACTTGATCTTAAGAAGAATAAACACAAACGAATTCTCAAACAACACTTCAATATTAATACGATTGCTCAACAGCAATAGGGTTACAAGAAACCTTGAAGTGTAAACAATAATACGTATGCTAAGATGATCGATATCTAACCCTAACCCTAGAACCTCCTTTTATAGCGTAAGGAGTCCTAGTCGGTTTACAAGACTTCCTATACAAGAAAAATATTCATACGTATCTTTTCTATACTTATCCTTAACATACTATACATATCTAATAAGCAGCAGAGTAAATCTTCTAGCAGCAGAGTCTTCGTAAGCTAGCAAAGTTACACTTTGCTTATTCTTCCAAACCAGCAGAGTCACAAACAGCAGAGTTATTATGCTAATCAGCAGAGTCACATACTATTCAGCAGAGTTATGTTTCTCGAATCAGCAGCATTTTAGACCCAACAATCCTCCCCTAAACTTGATATTTTTCTTCAAAAATCATCAAGTTTCCTTAAATCCAGATAATCACCAGGAGGATGCTTCCAAACACTTTACTGTTTTGAAACCTTTGATTCCAACAACTTTTTATATTTCTCAATTAGTTCAAATGCTTGATTATCTACATCAAATGGTCTTTGTAATGTCAACTTACCAGGCTGCAACATTTGATACAAAATAGATGTACTGTTGTTGATGACATAATCCTTCTCCACAAGCATATACACAGTCACACCTATGCATGATAAGAGATGAACCCCACAAGATTGATATAAATACCATTTCTGAACTGTGGAGCTTAATAACTTCTTCCATTCAATACTCCTCTCATCTGGTTCAAACATATTCTTCAAATAGTAATAATTTAGTCTTTCATACACCACCTCTGGTCTAGTATCACCATAATTCATCTTGTAAAGATTCTAGAGTTGAGTAATATCATCCCTATCCATGTAGTGCAACATCTGAGAAAAACTAATATACCCCACACTTGAACCATTTGATCTCTTAATTATCCAGCATACTTGACTATCACTTAGAACATCATGTGAGTATGAAATGATTGGATATTTTATTGATAAAGGAACTTCATTAAGTAACTCAGGCTCTTCTTGAGGTTCATGAACTGTGAGATCCATAATCCCTTTCATGTCATCTGCAGTCACTTCTTCTTTCTCTGAATCACTATCCTCTTTCCCCTCTTTCTCCGAATCACTCATCACTACTGACTGAGTTCTTCTCTTCTTCCTACCCACCTGCTTTACTTTCCTTCTATATCTCTTTGTACCAGCAGAGGATTCAGTCATTACTTCAGCTTCAATAATAATTTCATTCTCCTTTTCAACATCAGATACTATGGGCTTTGAAACACTTCCACTCCCAGATGCTTTCATCTTGTCAGATTCCATAACTTCTGGATTTCTCTTCTTTTCAGAAACTTTTCTTGGATTAAGCTTAGCATAAGTTTCATAAAATTCCTTTTCAATTAAGGCATCTGACTTGCCTTTGAAATCCTTCATCTGATAATTTCTAGCATTCTTCAAGTAATACTTCATGTCATTAACCAATGCTTTCCTTGAAGATGACTTTTGTTTGTAACCATGCTTCTGTGCTTCTTTAATCCTCATAATCAGCTCTGATACAGAAACCTTGAAGTGTAAACAATAATACGTATGCTAAGATGATCGATATCTAACCCTAACCCTAGAACCTCCTTTTATAGCGTAAGGAGTCCTAGTCAGTTTACAAGACTTCCTATACAAGAAAAATATTCATACGTATCTTTTCTATACTTATCCTTAACATACTATACATATCTAATAAGCAGCAGAGTAAATCTTCTAGCAGCAGAGTCTTCGTAAGCTAGCAAAGTTACACTTTGCTTATTCTTCCAAACCAGCAGAGTCACAAACAGCAGAGTTATTATGCTAATCAGCAGAGTCACATACTATTCAGCAGAGTTATGTTTCTCGAATCAGCAGCATTTTAGACCCAACAATCCTCCCCTAAACTTGATATTTTTCTTCAAAAATCATCAAGTTTCCTTAAATCCAGATAATCACCAGGAGGATGCTTCCAAACACTTTACTGTTTTGAAACCTTTGATTCCAGCAATTTTTTATATTTCTCAATTAGTTCAAATGCTTGATTATCTACATCAAATGGTCTTTGTAATGTCAACTTACCAGTTGCAACTCAACAAGCTCTTTTGTCTTTTCACTTCCATCCAACTGCTCATCATTTGTTATCAAGAAAGCTTCACCTCTAACAATCATATCAGAATCAATGAAATTTCGGGTTGTGACACTGCATGTCACACCCCCAAAATTGTGCATTAAATTCTTCTTGATTAACTTCTTTAAATGTAGAGCTATCCATAAGTTCAAACTGATTTCTCTCTTCATCAGCTGCAACACTTCTTGCATATTCTTCATCCTGAGCAATCTGAGCTTGTTCATCAGCCAACTTTTTCTTCCTTTCAAGCTTTTCAGTAGATTCAGTAGCAGATTGTTGTTGTGATGGTGTGGGTGTTTTAGTTCCTTTGTTCATGTTCAACAGTACTTGAGCTAAGGTTAACTTTTCATCATCTGACTCAGCAGAGTCCTTTTCTCCTGCACTCTTCTCAGTATCATCAGCAGAAACCTTTAAATCATCAGCAGAGTGTTCTGCACCAGCAGAGTCACAAACAGCAGAGTTATTATGCTAATCAGCAGAGTCACATAACTATTCAGCAGAGTTATGTTTCTCGAATCAGCAGCATTTTAGACCCAACACACAACAACCATGTTGACAGGGTACCTTTGATGCACTTGGGTTACAATTAGTTCAATGGCCTTTTGGTCTACTAATTTCTTGTTAATTCGAAGCGCGCCTTCTCTTTTTCTCACACCATCTAGATGGAACCAGTGGACCAATGAAAGAAATATTCACTGACCAAAATAAACATGATCTGCACCTCTTAGATCATTTTGTTTCGGACTTGTCTCACTTATCATTAGTATTCAGAGGTCCTTTTTCCATTAACAAATTTTATGGATGGTACGTTTGCAGTATGATGATTTGGCACAGTTATGTAACCATCCAAGGGGAAAGGCAGCTGTGCTGGCAGAGATGGATGCTGTAGCCAGGGAAGCTCAGGTGATTTGTTTTTGAAAGTTACTTTCACTTTTGAGTTTCATATTATCATCACGTCTAATATATATCTTGTTCCTGCAGCTGAGAGGCTTCGAGTTTGCAAAAGCTGTAACCTTAGTGGCTGAACCATTCAGTGTGGAGAATGGCCTTCTTACCCCGGCGTTCAAGGTACCTCTATTGTTGTTAATGCTTTTTAAAGATTACGTTTGAACAGACAAAATTGTTATCTTCTTCAACCATATAGTTGGATTTGGAATTCGTGACCCATTAAGTATGAAGGATCGACTAGGGCAATGTTTAATCTCTTAAGGCGTAATTTCTTAGCTGAAATGATAGTCATAGTGCATAAAACCTATTAAACATTTTACTAAAGCTATACTATTACTTAAATAATACAGTCATAAAAAGTGTTTGTGGCCAAAAGAAGACAATACAGTCAGCATGAGAGGTGGGTGTTGGGCTAGTGACGAGGAAAAAAGATTATTGGATGAAAGAAGCAGCTTAATCATCTCAACAAGCTGACTCAACACCTAAACAAAACTCGACTGAGATTAATGAATTGAGAGCAAAGGTTAGTGAACTTGAACCGTATAAACGTAATTATGAGAAATTGGCAAAATTCTTGAGCCAAAAATTTCCGGACTTCGAGAGCACAATAGACTCACCAAATACTACTGAAGGTGACGGTAACGGTGATGGTAACGATGATCCATTCACCAATAGTGATATATAGGACGTTCAAATTTATTTCTATTGAATTTGGTTTTATTTTTAAACATATTGAATTGTAAACTCTTGTTATTTGGATTGGTTATTATTATGCTTTAAAGAAATATTGTTATTATTATTGTTTATGGTTTGGAGTTTTATATACTATTGTAAGAGGTCATGCATGCATTGTGAATGTGGACTGAATTAAATTGTATTTGCCACTAACTTTTAGTTTATAATAGAAATATAATGGAACGGCGCCATTATATTGGAGATTGATTTGAATGTTATTTTGTATCGATTAACATATATTTTGAAACTAATTTTCAGTCACTAGAAAAACAAATTAAGGACTAATTCATCTGTTTTTTGCGACTCATAATCAATCCTTAAATCCGTTTATCAGATACTGATTCGAGACTAAATTTTAGTCTTTAATAGAAGCAATTTATGGACTGAAAACGTTTAGTTTTTGTGACTAATTATCAGTTTTTAAAGCCGTTTATTAGAGACTGGTTTGGTGACGATTTAGGGACTATAAACAATGTTCATGGACTAATTTTTAGTCCCTAAATCCATGTGTTAGTAACTGATCAAACATAGTATTGGCGACTGACTTTTCAGTCGCCGATAATATGCATCGGGGACTGAAATAACATGATACCAACCCATAGAAATAAGGACTGACTTTTTTATTTTGGAGACAGATCTCTGGTCCTCGTTGGTTCGATACAACAAGGACTGAATTTCAGTTGATAACGTCACTTTCCGTAACTAAGCTTCTACCACTGATTAGTGACTAGCAAAATCAGTCCTTGATAGACCATTCGTAACTGATCATGGTGTATCGGAGACTGATTTTTCAGTATCTGAAAGCCTGTTTTTTTGTAGTGAAACGGTAACGTATTCACCCCCTCTACATTTTCACACATAGAATTAGTGAGTCAGACGCGATCGATTGGTGGTGACACGTAGTGAAGTGTTTGACGAATGAAAGAAATGAGTTCATGTTGAATTAAAGAAATGGAAATAAAAAGATTATCTTACGTCTCAATAGGGATTGATGAACGTTTAATAATGATATGAAAGATAGGTTCATGAATTATAAAGGTGTTCTAAGCATATGTTTAAGTTACCAATGTTTTATATGAAATGTACTATATATATGACTTAAGACGATAAGAGACACATATGTTTTATGGTAAGGAGGTGTATGTGATGTAAATCCATGGCGGGCTTGATGAGTGTAGGTAATGATATCAACGTATTGGTGATGATATAAGATTGTGTATTATAAAAGGATAATAATAGTAAGATGTGAAAAGGAATAGTAAATGGTATTAGAGATGGGTTAGTAAGTAACTTAAAGTATTAACGCTTAAATGATGGATCGTAGTGATAAAAAGTGTGCTAAAATATAATGTGTAATGATAAGATGGAATTAACACGCTAATTGTTAAGGGTTTGTTAATATGAAGAAAATGAATGAGATTAAAGAATGATGATATATAACGGCTCGGGATCCATAAGGTATTGATGACCAACATATGGTCTCACCATATTTAGTACTTAATGAATGAGGATAATGTGATATAGGGACGAATTGACGGTAGGTTATGTAACACCCCAACCCGGCAAGGGTAGAAGTGTCACGCAAATGGTGACATATCAAAGGCTAGCATAACATACGACTTACATAATACAAATGGTTTACAATGTTACAAAGGAAAATATACCAAATCTACGTAGTCATACATAAATGAATACTAAAACTAAGGTATCGTCTTCATAAGCTAATCTCTCATCCCAAAGCAAACCCAAGCTCCTGGCTTCCTACTACAACCTGCCGCAGGAAAAGAAATGCGGCTGAGCTTAAAAAGCCCAGTGAACAGATATATAATAAACGGAAACAAAATCAAATGGAAATGAACAGACATATCATAATGAATGAGATATAGGAAAAGGAAATAAAGAGTAAGGTTTAGGACAGTCATCCACCACGAGCCCATATCATAACATATCATATCATATCACAACATAATCATGTAGAGGGGATGCCTCTCAATAAACAGATAATATGAGGGGTGTCCTCATGTACCAATTAGAGTGATCAGCTCCCATATTTTGTGAAAGAAGTGGATTGCACCCATCCTCAGTCACCATATCATATCATAGCATATCATATCAGAATATATCTAGGATGCATCCATTCGCCCCCCAAACAAATCATGTTGGCCATAACAAATCATAAGTGCGCATATCATATCATAATGGGGACGGTGTAACCAAATCACTAGGGCTACACACTAGTCATGCCAGTGGTGCATCACAGACACGGCCATGTTACCTTCATGGCTAGGGAACATATTTTGGCTCGGGTATCAAACTGGGGTCAAAGGTCCAAGGTTCATATCAAATCAAAGTTTCATATGGTCGAAGCATAGTCCAAATCTCAAGGGTTCATATCAAAGGTTCATATCAAATCGAAAGGATCACATCAAGTGTAGGGAACATAGCAATGGTATAGGGAAACCCTAGTACGAATCAAAATAGAGACCGAAGGCTCCTTATGCAAGAGCAGAATATCTGTACCTTAACCGCCAACGAAACATAAGGATAAGAACTCACTCCTCCTTCGGCGAATCTACACGAATCAATGTTCGGCTTATCATTAATAACTTATTCAAATCAGAGTTCTCATTTTTGTCGGCTTTCCATTTTTAGTAACTTTCCATTTATAGCAGGTTTCCATATTTAGCAATATTCAAATGATATAAATTAAGTTAAGTCATTAATTAGCTCATTATGGAATTAACATTCATTTTAACAAGTTGTACAGATTTAAGATCAAACATGACAAGTTTTTCATAGTTTAGGGTTATAAGTGTAAATTCATCAAAGTTCAAGGTTCAAATTAGAATTATCATCCTTATACCATTCAAACACTTATGTTTTTCTAGAATTACATATTTAGCCTTCAAGTTTCATGATTTACACATTACGCCCCTTTAGTTTATTAATTTACAAATTAAACCTTATAATTATAGAAATTACAATTCAATCCTTATCATGTTTACATTACACATCAAGTCCCTTTATTTCATCAATTTACAGAAAATAACCTTTAATATTAACATGCTACAAACAGCCCTTTAAAGTTTCGGTATTTACATATTTGGTCCTTGTACTTAATAAAATGTAAAACAATTTCTATATTTAACCATAATTACATATTAAGCCCTTAAATACTCAAAATTATACATTTCGCCCTTCATAATATTATTTACTTCGAGAACCATCATGTTTCCAGAAATTACATTTTTAGTCCCTCATCTTAATTAAATTCCAATTCGACATAAACATAATTAACAATTTACATTTTAATTCCAAAACTTCCATATTTTACAAATAGCACCCTCAAGTTATATTTTATTCAAATTACCCTTGATATATAGAGTATTACAAAAATGGTCCACGACTTTTAAAAATTACAATACGCCTCATTTAATTTTATAAAACCAATCGGTAAATACATTTTTATATCAAAATAAACCCTAATTATCCAAAACCTTAAGAACTCATTCCAATATCATTAAACATCATTAAAAGTCCAGATCTAACCATAACATAAACCCTAGACCACTCGTTCTAATTTTTATCCAATTATACGTTTTTCAAATAAAAACCGATTATGAACACAATTTTGACATGGCCATTTTAGACTATGACAAATCGAATGGACATTTTTTTAGAGTCATATGGGTCGAATAGGTCTCAAATAAATTAGGTTTTTCACCCAGAAAATTCGTATAGATTTTATTTGGTTTTAAACGTGTTTTACACATCAAAAATCCATACGATCGAATCAAGCTATGACAATTCGAACAACCATTTTTATAGACTTATTTGATGACCAAAGAACTCAGGAAAATTATAATAAAGACCCAAAAAAATCGTATTATACGTTTTACATAATTAACCCGTTTTACCCCTTTAAATATTTGTACGACACAAAAACCCTTGCATGAATCGAGTTTAACAATTTATATGAGTTATAAGTGATGAAAGGAACCTAATAAAAATACCAGATCGAATTATGAACGTGTAGAATAGTCGCAACGAATTTGCACCTATCGAATGGGTTTTTCGAACCAAAAATGTCTAGCGATCAAACGAGCACCTCCACGAATCCAAAACTATTTTTCCCCACTCCTTTAGATGATGAATAACACGGGAAAAATACTCCAAGAGCTCCAAAAATTCGTATGTGGGCGTGATGAATTTTTTTTTTGGTGTTTTATGATTTACTCGGTTTTATTATTTAGGTTTAATTGAGTTTGTTACCACTAATAAAGGAAAAACCATGTCATTGGGGAGGCATGGGCTGGAAATCATGAAATTAATGGCCCTAAATCAATCACATAGTTTCCTAAATTTTTGTTGTTATTTAAAAGCATTTAAATTAATTATAAGGTTTTTTTTTTTTAAACATAAATAATGATATTCTAAAAAAATTTCGGTACATATTATGTGTTACAAATAATTTTAGTACTTCCCAAAATGTCAAATGTAGTATTAGAAATAATTTTACTTCATATCTTGATCATCTCCCGAAGTTTGGAATTCATTTGGTATTTTATAAGCTTATTATTCAAAGTTTAAGATTGTAAGGGCATTTTGGTCTTTTTACACGTTTTAAATTTTAGGGTTTTACAGGTTAAGGTATATGAGGTCTAATTATGAACATGAACGTATAATAATGACAATGATGTTATGGTATGTTATGATGAAAGCAAGATTAAATGAGTATCTTGATTGTTTAATATGATGTAAAATTTATAGGATTAAAGTAAGGTGCGTTGGTAAGGTAATGACGAGATAAATGGTATGGTTTAAACGCTAACGATTGAATGAGACGAGTTAAGTATGTGAGCAAAAATGTAACGAGATATTGTGCGGTAAACGTAACGAGCTTATGTTAATGATATAGAATGTGTGTGAAGAAAAGGTAACGCTAATGAGTGTCTTATAGTTAATGATCTATGAAAGGTATATATGTAAAAGGCGAGATAGAATGATATTGCTTAAATACATAAATGATTAAAGAAATGAGATAAGGTATAAGAATACGAAAGTGATGAGTTAAGGGTGTGAGTAAGAATGTGAAGATGCGTTGTGAAAAAAAAAACAAACAAAAAAACATGATAAGAATGTGTTAATAACTTAAAATGTGTAAAAGAATGAATGGTGCAATGGATGTGTGATTGAATTAATCTGTGGAAGGTTTAAAATTGAAAAAGTTGTGTAGACTAAAGTTAAAAAGGAGTAATGGTAGAAATGGTGAAATGGTTAACAAATGTTAAAAGAATGTAAGTAATGGTGAGATGAGTAAACACATGAATGATGTGTAAATATGAAAAACGGGCTTCGTATGCCCTATGATACGTAGTTAAACTAATTAAATGGATAAGATAATGTGTGTGCATTAAAACGTTACGGACTTGGATCAAATGTTAAAATGTGAAAGGTTAAAGATGGTATCCTTCGGGATGAATGTTAAAGTATCCTTCGGGATGAATGTTAAAGATCCTTCGGGATGAAAAGTATTGCCTTCACCGGCAAGGGGTTGCCTACATCCATGGCACATAAAAATATCCGCATAGTGAATGTGATAATGTTATGGATCCAAGTCTAAGAAAGGTAAAAGGTAATGTAATAAAATGAATGAGAGGTTGAAAGTTAAGTGAGTAATAAGAGTAGTAGTGTTATGTCGGAAGTATATAACCATGAGTTTATGTTTCTTGATTTACATCGATTGGGACGCCTCTCCATGTAAATGAGGAAGTATGAATGAGTGGAATTATGTGTTTCCGACATGGCACGAGTAGGGTTAGAGGAGTAGAAGGCGGAAGTCTAGAATTAGCCAGAATTTGTAAGGACTAAGATAGGAGGGTTAGAATTAGGGTACAACTTCTAGTTGAGACTTATGAGAAACCTTCGTTTTAAGTGTTAAGTATAAGTTGAAGGAATCAAGGAATTGTAATGATGTTATAATACGCCTTGAGGCGTGGTACAAAATGTGAGTTATGAAAGTAATTGAAGCTAATTGTCATGTGAAATGTGATGGCATAGGTTAAAGTATGACGTTATAAAGTCAAAGTATGGAATATTCCTATAAGATTTATAATAGTAAACGAGAATAATATATAAATGTAAGTAGAAGAAACGAGGTGTTTGAATAGAACGTTAAAAGAATGGTTAAGTGGATATGGTAAATGTAAGGGTATTAGCCAAGCCTGACTCATGTAAAGTCAAATTAGTACGATTTTCTAAAGTAACATGTAGTCAAAGAATGCGAACATATGATAAAGCAAGTGAGAATGTGATGTAATAGTAATAGAACGGATTAAAAAAATAATAATAAAAAAAATGATAACTACAATATAGTAGATATGTCTCGGATGACATAATGACCGTAGTAAGAATCGTATGGTTATAAATGTAAGCGAGAAGTGAAGGGGATTAAGGATATGTGTATTGTTATAGAGTGCTTAGAGTTGCAAGATCATTTAGATCGTTGCAACTAGATGGACTAAGAACCGAAAGTGCTAGGAATGAGGTGTATTATGTGACTAAGATTTGATTAAAAAAAATGATAGATTTCGGGGACGAAATCTAAATAAGGGAGTAAAATTGTTAGACCTGTTTCCCGGATACAAATAGGCCCCACCCTAGATGAAATTGATTAAGACTTAATGTGATTGGATAGTCAACGGAAGTTACGTGGTGGTCAACCCGATAGTGAAAGTATATTATAATATATATATATATATATATATATATATATATATATATATATATATATATATATATATATATATATATATATATATATATATATATATATATATATATATATAGTCAAATTATATATATAATATGGCTATAGAAAGTATCATGTGCCACAATTAGAAAGGGAATAGACTTCAAGGACCTAAGTTGCCAACAATTAAATGTATTATTATATGTAGTGTAGCCAAAGTAGAAGAAGAAGGACTTGAAGGACCATACTTGCCAATTAGGCAAACTTGCCTCCACAAATATCTTGTGCCTAGAAAATTCTAGGCATTTCTCAATGATTATAAGGGTGTGTGTTTGGTCCGGTTATGGGAGAAGAGAGAAAAGGGAGGGAAATCTCATCTTGGTGCTAGTGATCCAAGGAGGAAGATTAGGCCATTCTACCATGGAGATAAACCTCAATTAAGTCCCTAAGCAAGAATCAAGATGGATAATTAAGGTTTAGCAAGTGAGAAAGATAATAATGGAAGATGATGATGGAAGATGGTGATGGGGATGATGAAGAAGATGAGGTTAATGATGATATGATAGTTAGCTTGGATGATCAAGGTAAGTAACTATGATTACTATATGTTAATATTAATGTTCTCATGTTATGTGTTAATGAATGAGTTTATAGGGTTATGCCTTGGATTAGTGAGTTGGGTTAGTAAGAGGTATGTTAGTGAGTAAGGATCAAGAGATAGGACATAGTGTTGAAAGGATTAAGGTATGTCTATGATTTTTATGTGTTTAATGTTATTATGTTTATGTGTTATAGTTATGATATTGTCAACATAATGGTTATGAGATTGGAAGATCATGAGTTGAATGGTTAAAGTTGTTTTGATGCATATATGTGTGAATGGAAGTATTAATCATGAATTAATCTAGTTACTTACTAAGCAAAAGCTTACATTTTAGTGTTTCAATGTCCTTGTAGGTTTATGTGCGATGGGAAGAAAATACTTGGATTATAGCCTAAGGATTTGGAAGCGGATTGGAAGATAGTAAGCATTAGGAGCTAGGTAGAATACTGAGCTCGAGTCAAGATTGTACCCCCGAGAGTCTTTCTATGATTTGTATAGTGTGTGTCAAGGTCATTGTAATGCTTTGGTGGTCAAACGGTGTGTCAAAGTGTGTTTAATGTGTTATAGTCAAAGTTAAAGGGGTGTTCGGCATAAGCGTGAAAATACCCATTTTGGGATATAAACGGGTCATGTATCTATGGAATAAGTTTAATATGTTAAGTTAATGATTTTGGTTACGTTTGAGGTGATATGGAAGTCGTATGTGTCTTATCTCATGAAATTGGTCAAAACGGGTGTTGTTGCAAAACCCGTGACTGTGTAAAGTACGTTTCCGAGAGTTAAATGGTAAATGCTTTCACATGGAAATGAGCTTATTGATATATTAAGTAAATCTGAAAGGTTTTGGTGAAATATCGAGATTGGGAGGTCGGGTTTTCAAGTATGGGACTTGAAATTGACTCTGGGAGGTCAGAAGCCTCCAACCGATCGGTTGGAGGGCTCTGCCGATCGGATGGGCAGCCTTCGGCAGTTTTTGGCAATCTTTGAAAAATCATATCTTTTAAACCGTAAGTCATCAAGGGTCGTGCCACCCGGCGTTTCGAAGATAATTGAGTTTAGTTTCATTTAAAAATAGTCTCATGGTCTGAATATTTATGGATTTTTATTAATGGTCGAAAGAGTAACAGGATGTCTGTAAAATTAGGTCGTTTCCGCTCAAAAAGTTTTAATTTTTGGTCTAATCGGGCACTGGGTGTAACAACTGACATGTTACTCATTGTCATTCACACCAAGGGACTTTTCCCCTTAAACTCTCTATAGCCACCATGAGAATAATAGTTATATCTAGCCTCATTGTTCCAACTCAAATGGGATTCACCCTTTCATTTCGGCGTCGGCAACTACACCTACCTCTCTCAAAAGATGAGGACCAAATAGACTCTAGGAGACAAATTAATAGCATGAGCGAATGATTTTTGAAATAGTTGGGATAACCATTTGGCATTAATCAAATCCTCCTACAACCACAAGGTATCTCACTAGTAGGAGGGCTTTTTCAATTAAGGCACTTTATAGTGGAAAATTTGAATCCTAGATATGTTGGACCATTCAAAATCTTGGGAAGGATTGGTCCAGTGGCGTACAAACTTGAACTCCCTGAAGAGCTTAGTAGAGTACACAATACCTTTTATGTATCGAACCTAAAGAAATGACTATCGGATGAAACCCTTATCATTTCATTAAAAATTTGGCTTAACGATAAGCTAAATTTTATCAAAGAACCAATGGAAATCTTGGATAGAGATGTCAAACAGTTGAAGCAAAGCCATATTCCCATTGTCAAGGTTAGATGGAACTCTAATAAAGGACCAAAATACACCTGGGAACATGAAGACCAAATTCGTTCCAAATACACACATCTATTTGATAAGACAACCCCGACATCTAGCTTAGCTTAGGATTCCAGGACAGAATCCAGTCTAACGGGTAGGTACTGTAGTAACCAGTAATTTCCCATGTCATATATTAACAATAATCACGAATAAACTCAATGAGAGAGTTAACTAAACCCTTTTTTTACGGGCTAATTTATTTTTTTACATTTCATCTACAAATGTATAGGAAGCAATTAACAATGTGACGTGACTCACATTTATTTACAAACGACTCACCAATATGCCAACACTATATATATTCTTGGGCTAAGCAAACCCGACGAATCAATTGGGCCATAACTCAAACGAACACACTTTATATTGGGCTCGATCTAATCCAACACACCCTTAATATATTAATGGGTTTTTACTAATTATTCAACTAAACAAACTCACCTCAACATGGGCTGCCACTATATGAGTTTACTAGCCCATCATGTGTCATGATTATTTTGAAGTCTATTAATAAACGAACGAACAAACACACCTCATGATTTATTTTCAAACACACTATAATTTATATACGTAACACACTTCATTTTAAAACTGCATTCTAATTCATAACCTTTTTCTGTTCATTTTTATCCATCAACTAATAATCAAACACACCATATTAATTATCTTTTAAACTTTGTATAAACACATTATTCACAAAATTGTCAACTATCATAAATTTCATCACTTCCTTACTTGACCTCCTATGTGTCGACTAGTAACATGCATACACACATTTTCTTTGCTTGAAAGACCTACAAATCCTATCATGTGGTAGCACCATCCCTTCTTGTGCCCTTCTAATATCTTTAACCTTTGTGTAAACCAAATAACCTCTATATTGTCAACTATTCTAAAAATCATCACCAACTTCTTTCTACCCCATGCTATTCGACTGGTAGAACAATATATACACACATTTTTCTTTCTTGCAAGTCCTACCATCCCATCACAAGTACTAGAAGTCACTCTTGTCTCCCACTCTCAACTATTATCCAAGGTACAATCACAAAACCCATTATGTAGTCCACTTGCATGAATTTCAACACAAACCATTATCCTTTTTCCCATGCATGTATAATAGTCAAACCATAGTGAAGTTAGAGAGCAAAAGTAAACTTCTATAGAAGTTATCAACATCTTTCTAATCTCTTACACAAGTCGATAATAAACAAGGACAATTGAGGACTAGGCAGTACTTTCTAATATCATACAAACTACTCTATTTAAGACACCCTAAACCTTAAACACTCTTCACTACAAAAACTCAAACACGAAACACAAGCAAATCTCACTTACTCATTCTTTTTGTTCACTGCCGAAAAGGAAAGAAGAAAGAACAAGAAGTATTAGTCATAACTACAAGTCTTTTATGATTCACAAGGGTATAGTTCGAGTGCAAGTTCACCAGGTTTTTGGATTCGAGTACGAGCTTGGTTGGAAGAAGAAGGCTCGGGTTTTCTTGCCATATTGGGTTCTCGTTACCATCTTTTTCATTCGAACCTCTTCACCACCTTATTGGTGTCGTAAGTCTCGAACCTATTTCCAACATATCAAGTGCATCGAGAGTCTTCATTGCATTCATATATATATATATATATATATATATATATATATATATATATATATATATATATATATACTAGACTTCAAAGCCCGCCCAATGGGCGGGCATGACTTGTAATTTTATACTGGATGGTTGTAATCAATTTTAAATCATGCCTTAATTTCGTTACATTTAACATAATAAAATATAACTACTTTTATACAAAAGCAATAGAACGCGCACTGCCGTTAGATTGTTTTTTATTGTTAATAAATGTGTGTCTGGATAAAGAAAACGTTAGTCTACATTATTGATATTATATTTTGAGTTACCAATTGCATTCATGTATTGTATTATGCAAGTATATTTTGATGTAAATAATATGATGGAATTTTATTTTTATTTTTATTAGTATTATTTTATGACATGAAATTCTGATTGTAAATTATTATATTATCAGTTACTGTATAATTAATCATAACTACTATTCACACAAAGTATCATCACATTATCGAAAACACCAACATCTCAATGGTCAAATTATTTTTGGCCAGATCAACAAAAGGTGAACTACATATTCTTGATCTAATTGTTTTGTTCATGTTTTGCTAACCTTTGTTACCTGATTTTCGTATTGAAAGGATGAAATCTTGAATATTTTGAATGACTAATTGTATTATATTTATCTGTATATTTAAGCTAATATCTTGCAATCGCATGTTTCGTTTTTTGGGTTTAATTGTATGTTATAATTAACTTAAGTAATTATTTTATGTGTAATTTTAGGGATGAAATCTCGTTTAGTAGAGCACCTTGAACACTGGCAGTATGATGTTCCGTTACATCAGTAACAATGGCAGTACCATGTTCTGTTCCATCAGAGTTTAAATGAATCTGATTTTTAACCTTCAACACTGGCAGTATCATGTCTTATTACATCATTGACACTGACAGTACCATGTTCTGTCCTACCAGAGTTTAAATGGATTTGATTTTTTATTAGTTTGGTTTGTATTTGTTTGTTGATTAGTTGGAGTGTTTTGCTGATATTTGATTTATGTAGTAGAATATAGATTTGGATTCTAATAATATTTGAGTGCGAGTTTAAACTTATCATCTTAGATACGATATTTTGATGTTACTGATACGCTTTATGTATTAATTAACTACATCCTTGAACTGTATTACCTACTGATTCCATTTTTTTTGGTTCAGCTAAATATAAATAAATAGACGTAGTAACGATGATGGATGTATGGCGACCAATCGAAGCTATTATTAATTTTGCATGGTAGTGAAGAAGAACCGAGTGGATCAGAAGCAAGGAAATGTAAAGGAATCGAGACAAAGTACTAAGGTAACTGAAGTATGTCTTGAGTTACTGTGGACGAAGGTAATTTTTATTTGTTTTGAAACATCTTAATTGTTGGTAATTGGGGGGGTTTAGTTATATCATGGCTTAAAAATGGCATTGTGTTGTTTAATGTTGCTTAAATGTAGTAGTAGGTTTAACAACCATTCCTCATGCTTATTATGGAAAATTTTGTTCTGGAAAATGAATGCGTCATTTTTTGAAACAGGTTATGTACTGTTATATTTTGTGTTGATATTATTATGATACTTGAGTGGAACTATACATGTGTAATTCATAAGGTATAAGTAAAAACACAAATTTAATGTGATTCAAAGGTCGAAATACCTTTTAAATTCGAAACAATGCTTCTTTATACACAACATTTGTCGTTGATTTTGTGTATTTCCCATCCTTGTCACAACAAAGGACTTTCAAACCTTTCTTGTTCTTCACTCGAGACACTGCTACATAAAGCTGGCCGTGCGAGAAAACAGGACGCTGGAGAAATAGTCCTACATGTGTCAACGTTTGGCCTTGGCTTTTATTAATTGTCATTACGAAGCACGGTGATACCAGGAATTGTCTTCGATTAAATTTAAAAGGCATTTTGGTATCCGAAGGACTTAAAACCATACGTGGTATAGCGCAAACAGTACCAACACTTCCGCCCGATATTATTTTAGCCTCAATTATATTAGTACCAAGCCTTCGAACTTGGAGCCTG
The DNA here is from genome assembly GCA_021014915.2 of Artemisia tridentata subsp. tridentata. NCBI lineage: Eukaryota > Viridiplantae > Streptophyta > Magnoliopsida > Asterales > Asteraceae > Artemisia > Artemisia tridentata. The sequence goes on along the minus strand of CP139508.1, from coordinate 171,815,631 downwards.
GTTCCATTGCACAATCCAGCTATTTGATCAATGTTTCGCATGCACATAACAGGTGTACCTATTTTCAGTGTCAATGAATGACGTGGAAGTCCAGATATTTTAATGCTGTTGAGAAAGTCACATGTGTATAAGTCCTGATTGAAAGTGGAGTCTTCATCAAAAATACCAATTGAATCAGAACTTAGGTATGTTTTTTGATCTCCTTCAAGTAGTGTAAGCATCCTGTCATTGATCATATCCACAAGTTCATGTGTAGGCGCCAGTATGGCCCTTTCCTGGAAAAAGGTCAGGTTATAGAGGTTTTTGACCACATGCGGGTAAGTCTCTTCTATTATTGCACCAACATGATCTTCGGAGTCAGGAATCAACATATCGTCCGTGAATTCAACGTTTGCCTCTCCATCGTTTTTACCTCCGATCGTTCCATTGCCAATTGATAATATCCAGTCCGCAAAGTCTTGTATTTCTTTACGTTCGGATTGATTTGTACCTGTTCCAAGTCTCATGTTGATAGTCAAGCGTAACACTGTACAATGGTCCCATAGATACGAAGAATTTATTGCCGAGTGTACAACATTGTGTCGTGAACCACCTGTGATGACCGGAAGAATTTGTCGAAAGTCACCCCCAAACAAAACTACTTTTCCTCCAAATATTTGATCCATTGGGGTTGAATGATGTGTCCTACATATGTCTCTCAGTGTCCTATCGAATGCTTCGTAGCAATGTCTATGTGTCATTGGAGCTTCATCCCATATGATTAGTTTGCACTCCCTTATCAACTCGGCCAGTTCACTATCTGCTGGGATATGGCACATAGAATCATCGACCACATTGATGGGAATTGCAAATCGAGAATGTGCAGTTCTCCCTCCTTCTAATAAAAGTGCGGCTATACCACTTGACGCGACATTTAATACTATATAGCCTTGTGATCTGATTGCAGCGGATAATGTTTTGTAAAGATAAGTTTTACCCGTGCCTCCATATCCATATACAAAGAACATACCACCCGTTTGGCCATTAACAGCATCCATTAAAGTATTATATATATTTTTTTTGCTCGACGGTCAACGTACCAAAGAGTTTATCGTGTTGTTCTTGTAATTCTTCTGGGTTGTATCTCAACTCTTCTGCTATCAGTCTGTTGTAATTCGCCATAGAAAACATTTCGTTTGGCAAAGGCATGTTTGGGATACTCCTTAAACTTTTATTATTACAAAGAAGCATGTGCTCAATATATGTAAGGCATATATTCTTTCTTTGTTCGTCCGAAAGTTCCAAATCTGCAAAAATAAATTTTATTTTTTTTAGTTTCATTTTATAAAACATATATATATATATATCAAATGCATGTTTAATATCTTAGAAGTATTTTATAGGTTATCATTGTGGCTATTTAGTTTATTGTTTTGACTATCATCTTTAACGATTTTTTCATTTTCTGAGACATGGCTTATCAGTTTTTGATGAAGGTTGATTACTGTTATCGGAAAAATCAGGTGTGTAATAATTTGTAGTTATTGTGTACATAGTAGAATGCTTAATTTGATTATGTGCTTTGTTTCTCCAATATTTGTTAATACATAAATCTAATTGTATTATGGTTATGTTGTAGACACTCCCTGAATGGTTTCATGAATGTCAAGAATGTTATGGACGACAAAGCTATGTTGTATATGGGGAAAATGAAGCCAAGATTCCAGTGTTTCATGTTTGCTGATGCTGCTTTTGGTATGTTTTTCTGGGTACATAAACTTTTAATTTGGTTATGGCGACCATATGTTATGATAAGTATTTGTTGCGTAATGTGGACACGGTAGTGGTAGTTTCCTTTGGTTATGGATATAATCTGTAGACTTATAGACAGAGTTTGTGGTCTAATATAATGTCCTGCTTATTAGTAGTTATGTTGAATTACATTGTTTTTAGATAACAAATAGTGAGCGTATTTTTTATAAATCATGGAGATATGTTGTTTCCAATTTAATGTTTTACATTAAAAATATCATACCTGGATCATTCCTTTTTATTCGTTCTGCATGTAACACGTCAGTAGCCATTACTTCCCATGTTTTTTCATAAACAAACTCTGGTCGAGACATACAATCTGTCAGGATTAGTATGACATAAAATTTACGCAGGTAGTTTCTGGACCCCCATAGACTGGCTTCTAACAACCCATCAATATATTCTTTGTCATCTTCCAGTAGACCCCGCGCTTGGCAAGCCTCCTTGTAGGTATTGTACGTAACATTTTTGAATTTTCTAAAGTCAACCAAATCTTGTGCGCCTGGGACTTTGTTAATCAAGACTCGTAAATAGAACAGCTCCCCGGTTGACGGCGACACGTGATGTACGCGTCCAATGCATGTGCCTTTCTGTCTTTTTACCTAAATTTTCTCTTCTTGTTTCCATACATAGTGTTGTGGAAATTCGTGGTAAAGTAGGCTTCTCGCTTCTTGATCTGTCCTATTTGTTTTCATCCATTGGACAAATTTCGTATCATTTACGGATGCTTTATCCAAAGTACAGTTAATGCTTTCTGAAGCATCAAATATAACCGACTGTTCGCCTTCCAAATGAAACGGCAAACGTTCAACGGGAGGAAATCTGTAGTGGATGTCAAATTTGTAAATCCTCCATGCCGCCTCGCACGCTGAAAGATAGCGACAATCGTAATAGTCCTTGACTTCATCTACATCTTGGTCTTCTACGGCCGCCGTGGCCCTATCTGGACCCTTGTTTATATACTTGAAAAGATATATTATGGACGTCGCCTGATTGCACCACTCCACATTAATATGTGATTGGTAGCGTCTCAACAACGCTGGATTGTAAGGTACCACGTATCCGTTGTGTAATTCTGACCCGCTCTTTGTTACTGTACATCCATCGTTCCTCCTTTTATAAAGTGCGTATCCAATGTCATCTATGACTGTCGAATCGTTAAATTCCTTAGGGAATCTCTTTGTGCACTTGTTTTTTACGGTACAGGGGCAAGTTGGCCTTTGGGGGCCACATGGCCCATGCATCATATGATCAGTAACAATTTCATACAGTTCCGGGTCTTCATTTTTATCCGGTATCTCCGCTGAAATAAATTGATCAATTTGGCTTGTTGTCTTGATTTTATCTTTTTCTTCCAAGAAAAGCAGTATATGAGCATGTGGTAGACCTCTTTTCTGGAACTCAACGGTATAAACAGCTGCATCAAGATGATAATGTTAAGTAATGTATATAATCAATGATAATTGATGCAGTTACTCTACATTTTTATAATAGAAATATGATAATACCTGCTTTTAAATGTCCAAAAAAATGGCGGTCTTTAAAATCTCTCATTAGCCTGTCCAACTTTTGTTTAAATACCCTGACTATTGCATCAGGCCTATCCTCAGACTTCAACCCCTTATCTGCGACAAACCGTGCAATTTCTGGCCAATTTGGATTGCATGTGAATGTGATAAACAGGTTAGGATATCCGTAAACCTTGCATATTGTCATTGCATCTAAATAGTTTTGCATCATATATCTTGGGCTCCCAGTAAATGAAGATGGTAATATAACCTTTTTCCCACGTAATGTCACCCCAGAATCTTCTTGCTCTGCCAATTTTGCAAGTTTAGAATATGTTTCACTCCTCAAATCCTTCTGTTGATTTTTAACAAACGACATCCTTTCAGATTCTATCATAGTGTAAGCGTCAACAATAAATTGTTGGCATAGCCTCCTTGCATTGAGTATCATCGAGAAAACTCCTGCCCTTTCTTGTAGCCGATATGCAAAATACTCCCTCATTGTTACGCGAGTTTTTTTGTTTGTTGGTGTGTAATCAGTAATGCCTACATGATATATGTCTGTCCAGTAACCATCTTCTGCATATGGGAACAACAATGGGTACTGTAATGCCAGGTATGACGGGTGCAATTCACTAATTCTTCTAAGCCCTCCTTCTTGTAAGTGCAAAATAATGTCTCTTTTGTGTGTTGTAGCGTCAAAGTCCCCAACTATGAGTCCTCCAATTTCATCAGCTGTGGGTAGGTTATAATTTCTACCATCTCGTTCTCGTGTACCGATAAGGCGTAATTTGAATTTGTTTTCGTCACTTTTCCTGACTAATCGTTCCCCAGCCATTCTGAACTGACCAACTAATGGATTGATTGTATCCAGCATGTCCCGTAAATCTACAGTCAGCTGGTGGTCTATGTTATAGTTGGTTGATTTCGATGTGCTGTCGATGGTACTGTATGAAATGAATATAGTTATATTAGTATGCTGTTGTTTATGCAAGTAATATATAAACGACATGTACAAAATGAAAAAATAATCAACGTTATCATACCTGACACAATTAATTCTATTCTGTATTTCATTTTTTGAATCGTAAATATATAACTGTGCAAAAACAGGAGGTTTGTTGCCCTCTGGTAACAGACTCCCCATTCTATGATAATTTTCACCTTGTATCCTGTAACAATATGCTCCATATCCTTGATTAACTGATGTGTCCTGTCTTGCACCCATGGATGTGAATGAAAACATCGAATTATATCGTCTGATATTATCAACAAAATTCTTGCTTTTTGGATGTTCACCATCCATAAGCTGTCTCAACAATTCAGGTGGATTCTTAACTTCATTTCCTAATTTCACTTTTCCTTTTCCACAACATATAGAGTAAGTATCTTCGTTTGAAGACGTCGATCCTACCATAGCCTCAGCATGCCATAGTAATGCATCGCACGATTGACATGTGTAAATAGGATCTCCATGGTCAAAATAATCTGTAAATGTATAATGAATTAAATTAATTATTATTTAAAAAAAAATGAAAAAATAAATAAAATAAAACTTATATATTTTTTGGTACTGAATGGTGTTTTTTTATACGGATTTGTCTAATGGCTTTACCATTAGATATGCCTTTAAATTGGTTTTTATGTGCTTCTTGATTGTTTGCAGAAGATGTGGTATTTAAACCCTCCCGTCTTGGTATTTTATGCACGGGTGCTTTCATTTTATCATGTAGTCTCTGTGATTTGCGTTTTGCAATGTGTACACCAGGTTGAATAGTTCCAAGATAGGTAGGCTCTTTAGGCATGGCTGTAAAAAAAACGAATAAATAAAAATACGAATCGGAAATAACTGTTAATTATTTGCTGGAGGAATTGTAACATTATTACGTGTTTTGGTTAGATCTTTGAATGGACGTCCCCTCGGTCTTTTTGTGGTTTCTGTGGCTGTTGTTGTTTTGGGTTGTGAAATCGTGCGAGTTGGCCATATGCTTATATCGATAGGAGCTGTTGTAAAATGAAGTTGTATTAACATGATCAAATAGTTTTCATTGCAAGCAAATATAGTGTGTAAATATCATGTTGGATAGTTTCAGTTAATTAAATGACCTGTTTCGTTTGGGTATATCGGTAGTCGGCCTATGCATTCAGATGTTTTTTTTTTATTTGAGAAGGCATGCGAGTTGGCCGTAGACTGAGATCATTAGTATCTGTGTCAAATTGCATCATGAATGTTAGTTGAAACTACAAAACATGATATTTACATGCTGAATTATATTACAATGATAATTATTTGATAACGTTAATGCAAATTCAATTTACAGCAGATCCTCATGATATCAACATATGGCCAACTCATACGCTTTCACAGCCCAAAACAACATCAGGCACATAAACCACAAAAAGACCGAGGGGAGGTCCATTCAAAGACTGAACCAAAACATATAACATAGTTATTATTCCATCAACAAATAATTAACAAATATTTTGTATCGTTGTATTCTTATTTTTCACATCTGGTACGCATGTTACTGGCATATGCGTTAAGATGTTGTTGTCATTGTTTGAAAAAGGCGCGCATGTTGGCCGTGTGCTGAAACTATTGGTACCTGTCGTAAATTGAAGTTGAGTTAACACAATAAAATATTTGTCATTGAACATAGCCAGAGTATATAAATATAATGCTGTGTAGTTGTAACTAACTGAATTACCCATTGCGATTGGATATATTGGTGGCCGTCCTCTGCTTACATTTTTTTGTTGCGCCTTTTGTTTTTGTTTTCCTCTTGGTCGAATTGCTAAATCATTTGATATAGTTGCCATGATGCTAATAAATCAATTATACTGTAAACTCGTTTGAACTGTTCACAGTATCAAATGGTTGTGGAAAGATATTGAAAATATTTAACTTGTAAAAAAATATATAATCTATAATGAATATCTTTTAAATTTAAACAAAGTTTGATATGCCATATATATCTATTACTATAAAGTAGCAATTTTATCAATGTGTTTTCAGTATAAACTTATCTTTGGAAATTATTTAAGCATATCATATATGTAGGGTATAAGATAATTGACAAAGTTTAAATATATTTAGATACTTCTACTATTTAAATACAATAATATATAATGAAACATGCCGATCAACTGGCATAATGTTTCCAATGGCACAATTCCAAATTTTAGATGATCTGATGAAAATTTCTGGCTCGTCTAAACTGCATGATTGTATGCGCGTGTGGTTTGTGCAGCAGTCACATGAAGACTCGTTCTGTGCAAAATTGATACACGCTTGTTGTGAGCATCTCAGGAGAGTGATGGCGAAGAACCGAGTGATGATAGCTGATATGGAAGCATTAGGGCGCGTGATGTGTCGTTGCGGTTTAGCAGTTTTAATGCCTACTCAAGTTTTAAATTTATATTTAGCCGACTTATCAATAACACACACACTTAACGAGCAGTGTACCCGGTCAGTATGAAGATAATGGTAAGTAGAGTGTCGATCACTAAGAGTGGAACGTATTATCTAGTTATTCTAATCAGTATTTTAATATCCTAACGCAAGGGGGTTTCAGCCTGAGAGACTGGCACGGTTTGTTTGCAATTAAATAATAAAATAAACCAATAGGCACGAATCAGCAAGTAGCACACACGTACACAGATAAATACTCGAGACAATAAGAGGGCTGTCCTTATGATTAAGTAGATTGTCACTTGTTTTATTGATAGCTTTATATGAAGTGTATGTAGTTAACCCTTTCTCGTTGGTCCTAATCTTATCGGCGAGTAAACCCTTAATGATTACTTATGTCTAAAAGTTATTCCTAAGTGATCAATTTAGAAACAACCGTGGGAGCCACATTATGTCCCGCAGTCAAATGCCCGCAAGCCACTAATAAACACAGAGGTTATCAATGCACTAATAAGTAGTAACCAAAGACATCAACATATAAACTTTAATTGATGGGAAAGCAAGTATTAAAGGGAGTGCAATCTTTCGTTGTCACATTACACAAGCCACCAATCCTGATGAATTAAAGTTTGCTAACACAATAAAACAAAACTACTTAATGAATTAAACACATGCAGCACCTTCTTACAGCTATTGTATCTTTGATTTGGGTGTGTCTTGTGCTGCCTCCTTGACTGAATTCGTCCTTTGTTCCTCCTGTTTGGTCTTCGGTTTTAGGGTTTTTGGAACTTGTAATTCGTCTGGTCTACGGGGTATTTATACTTTCTGTCTGAGGGAAGATGCGGCGCATCTACTAAGTAGATGCGGCGCATGTACTTAACTTCGCGTGGGGTCCAAGATTATAATATTCAGGAATATTCGTACACCGCCAGAAGATGCGGCGTAACTCCATGATTAGATGCGGCGCATGTCCTCTTGTATCTTGGATCGTATCTGGTGATATCTTGATAGAGATGCGGCGCATGTCGAGAGTGAGATGCGGCGCATCTGGAGCAGAATTGACTTGATCTTGTCCATGTCAGTAGACTTTCACTTTATGCACGTTTTGCTCCATTATTAGTCCAAAATCATTAAGTTTCACCAAATGCTTGTTTTTACCTGAGAATTACAAAAGTAAACGATTAAGTATCAATCCTCATACATAATATAGTAAAACAAGTCAAATTAATAGGATAAATGATAGTAATAAAATGTACTTATTTGAGTTCATCAAATATCCCCCCACTTGAACTTTACTTGTCCCCAAGTAAACCTTAGAATTTCTTTTATGAAAATGTATCCTAAAAGATGTTAGGATTTATTTTTATATTTAAGCATGTATTCGTTCATTTCATAATCACACAACTAAACACTTAACGAATTAGAAGTAAAATAAAATAAGTCGATAAAAGCAAATCTAATCGTTTAACTGTCCAGTCGCGACGAATATTCTATCATAAGCTTGGCAAGTATACACATCTCCACCATTAAAGCTAAGGAATAACAAGTCTAAAGCGGTAAAAAGGGTTTTTAGGCTTAAGGGTTAATTATTCTCTTTCACTATCGATCTCAAATTCCAGAAAAGGCGACAAAATCACAAATACATGATCGAATCCACGAACACGATACTTGCAATTGCTCAAATCCTTAACTCGAATAGGCTAAAGATAGGTCCAAACTTCACCAATAATAATATATCAAAAAGGGCGACAAAATCATAAATACATAGCCGAATCCACGACTACGATACTTAAGATTGCTCAAATCCCCAATCTCAATAAATCAAAGGTTCGGTTGGATAAAGAATAATAAAGGGCATGGATAACACTTGGGATATAAATTGGTGTAAAAATAAAAATAAACAAAACAAATAAATTAAAATCCTAAGTGTGGTTAATCACTATCCCAACCATCCCATGAATAAGACTCATATCATCGAATAACTCACGCTTTAACACTTGAAACACACGCTTTAGGTAGACACGAATTATACTCAACAAGGTCTTAATCAAAGAATAAACCTTAATTGGCGTTCCCATAACTGCCAATTCCCATTCAATCCATAGATATAGTACAACAAATAGTGGTGATATCGACCACTTATATAACTTTACATAAGTTGGTTAAAACTAACTTCCAACTTTTCTTTCTTTCTTTTTCTTTTCTTATTTTTTCGATTTTTTTTTTTTTTTTTTTTTTTTTTTTTTTTTTTTTACATAAACATAGATGTGTGAAATTTCACCACATCACTATAACTTTCTTTCCGGATAATTTTTCCATACTTTTCATGACTTCAGAAATAATGGTAATAGTGAAAGTAGTAAACACACGAAAAATAAACTCCAAATTATACAATATTTACTTTCACTCCAATTGCATTGTGCAATTTCCCGACCTAACCATAGATAATGAATTACGCACGCGAACACAGGTAATGTAAGGAAACACACTTTGCCTATAGCAATCAACCAACCACGGATTCTAATCTACAGGGTAGGCTAAGGTGTAAGGGTGTAACGAAACATTTTAAACATAGGTGTAAGAAACGAAAGGAATGGCTCTGAGTGTTTTTCTAGGGGTATCTTACTCTAAAAATGAGAGTAACAAAAGGGTTATACGGGGGTTAACTAACCAGTGTAGTTAGCTAATAACACATAACATATAAAGGCTATTTGGGTGTAATCCTAGAAATTTACCAATTTAGACAAGTCATTCCAATTATATAAATAATACTCATTATGGTGGTCTCGAATAGTATACAAGCCAAGTTCTAAAGTTTACAAGTCACCGGCACACTCATAGATTTGTGAATTTTGGAAAATCACAATTTTTGAAAATAACGTCATGTGTGCAGCTATGCAACTTAGATCTTAAACAAAAACATGCTAAAAATTTTTAAGTTTGATATATTAAGCACATTTTAAGCATAATTTTTGAAAAAGTTTAGGACAAGTAATTGTTAAGTGTTCTAATTCTCCAATCCCCCCACTTAAGTTAAACAACGTCCTCGTTGTTTGTATAAAAGGTTAAAAACTGGAAAATAAAAGAATTAGAACAGGAAAACTCCCCTGAGATTTGCTCGGTATGATCCTCTATTAGTATAAGAGCAAAAATCAACTTCTTGTGGATTAGAACGTTAAAGCTTCATACTTGATGTATCCACAGGAAATCCAGGAAACTATAATACCACCAACACTTTAAAACACACCTAAGATAAGAAAGGTTCAAACTTGCATAATACATTAGTAGTTAGATAAAAATAAAACTTAAAAATTAAAACTGAAAATCATCAGGTCAGTCGATGCGCCGTATCTTATTGAAGAAGATACGCCGTATCGAGCCTGGAATTAATACGGATCAGAATAAAGATGCGCCGCATCCTTAACCAGGGATGCGCCGCATTAAAATAAACTGATAAATAGTTTTAAAGTTGAAAATAAAAATGCAGAAAAATAAAATAAGATATGACCATTGCAGGAGATGCGTCGCATCTCAGAATTGAGATGCGCCGTATCCTCATGCGGCCTGGACTGACTCGACACAGAAAACAGAATAATAAAAGATAAATCCGGGTTGTCTCCCGGTAAGCACTTGTCTTTATTCCAGAGTCTTCAAGTTAGACTCACGTTCAGCTCTTTAATATCGATCATTGAAGGAGTCGGAAACATCACGCTCCTTCATCGCCAATTCAGTAATATTGAACACTCCTTGCTTGTACTTAATTTCCACGCCGTTCCTCTTTAATATCTGTATAAACAAAGTCCTGTCCCTTTCGGGCAGAGATGACAAAATGATAGACGGGAAATTCTTATTATCATATAAGCACAAATAAGCAAGGTAGGGTGGTAGTTCAATAAACACATCATTGTTCAAATTCGTTTTCTCAACTACTCTCCTACGTTTATTAATTACTACACAATCATACCACTCATCATCAGAATCATTAATAACATTGCGTCTAAGTTCGGTAGGTACATTAAGGTCAATGAATTCCTCAAAGTTCTCATGATTAGGATTAGTTGAGTTGTTTTGAATCAATGTTTCTCCCATAAGTCTAGCTTCAAGATCGAGGTCCATACGCTCTCTTAATCCTAGTACATAAACACCTCTAATTATGCTTTTAACCGGATCTTGGCACTTATAGACTAGTTTATTATTCCCTATCCTTAATGAAATTTTTCTCTTAAACACATCAATCTTAGCATGGGCAGTAGACAAGAAAGGTCTTCCAAGGATTAAAGGAATCTTAACATCCTCGGGCATGTCTAGTATAACAAAGTCTACGGGAAAAATAAACTGCTCAATCTTAACTAGTACATTATTAGCAATCCCTTCAGGTCGTTTTACCGTTTTATCAGCCAATTCAATAAGTAATTTAGTTGGTGCTAATTTTCCTAGTCCTAGGGTAGCGAATGTCTTAAGAGGCATAACACTAACACTAGCTCCTAAGTCAGCTAACACATTATTGAAAGATATACTATTAATAGAACAAGGTAGAGTAAAACTTCCTGGGTCTCTTTCTTTATGAGGCAAGGCATTTGAGTCGGTTGCAGGGCTCTCTTCTTTCATTGTTGCCTTGATCTCCTCTTCAATCTTTGTCTTCTCTTTTAGTAGTCTCCTTAAGCTGATTGAAGAGTTAAAGAAAAATTCGGGTCTTGCACCATCATCACCATTCATCGATCTTCTAGGTATATTAGGAGTGACTTCTTCAGTGGTGCTTATGGCCTTGACATGATCTCTTGGGTTTGTTTCAGTTGAGCTCGGTAAACTTCCATATCCCCTTTCTTGAAGAACCTTGCTCATTTGACCAATTTGTTGTTCCAATGCTTTGATCGAAGCTCCTTGATTTCTTGTAGTAGTGTCCGTTGAAGCTCGAATTTCTTTGATCATAGCAGTATTCTCTTCATGTCTTTTAGCAGCATCGGCCATAATTTGCTTTAAAGTATCGTCTAAAGTCTGCCTCCTCTCTTGATAAGCGGGATTGAAGTTGTTCTTTTGATAGAATCCCGGACTAGCTTCCCTAAATCTTGCTGAAGGTCGGAATGGTTGTCCAAATTGGGTGTAATATGCTTCTTCAAATGTCTCACTTTCATTCTTGTTCGGGCAATCTTTAGTGTAGTGAGGTCCTTCGCACTTTTCACATCCAACTTGGGCAGCATACGCTCTTTCATCTCGCTTCTTCATCTCTCTACTAATTTTATCCAATTGAGCTTGAATAGCAGCAATCCCGTCAAAATTAGTGCTGCTCTTAGATCTAGTAGAGGTCCCATCGTGCCATTTCTGAGAATGATCAGCAGCTTCTTGGATCGCTTTCCTAGCATTGGTTGCACTCATTTGAGGTACAGCTCCCTTAGCATCCAAAATCTGTCTTGTAGGCACGTCCAATCCTTGATAAAACAATATTATTTCCTGCATAGGGGTTAGATAGTGTTGAGGACATTTTATCAATAAATCTTTAAACCGTTCCCAAGCTTGATAAAGGGTTTCATCAGGCTCTTGCTTGAAACTATTGATAGCCTCCATCTTTTTAGCAGTCTTAGCAGGTGGACAATATCTCTTCAGGAATTTGCTCTTCAAACCTTCCCATGTAGTGATTGAACTAGCAGGTTCATTCCTTAGCCACTTGTTAGCAGCTCCTTTTAGTGAGATTGGGAAGATTCTTAGCATGAGTTGATCGGTATTGACACTTTCTGAAGTAAACAAGTCTGCAATCTCCAGGACCTTTTCAACATGCTCATTAGCATCCTCTTGTTCCGTCCCACTGAAAGCATTCTCTCTGAGCTCTTTGAGAAATTGACCCTTCAACTCAAATTTTGACTTGTCATCAAACTTAGGTCTAGCAACTCCTGAAGTGTAATCAGCACGGGTATTGTTCATGTATTCCTCCATAGTAGTGTTTTCGCCCATTGTTTCTGTTTCAACTTCCTCTTTTTCTTCAGAAAAGTAATCAAGCTCGAGTGAACTTGAAAGATCAAAGCTTCTTGTGTTGAAAAGCCTTTTAAGCGAATGTAGGGCTCGTTCAGGATCTTCGAAAGGTTGAATCAAGTTCTTCGTAGAACTCCTGGTCATGCACTTCCTGAAATCAACACAAAAATATCAGTAGGGTATGCTCGAGAAAGTAGTATATCAGATGATTAATAACGAAAACGGAATACGAAAAATTAAAGTTACTGATATCTGCAGACGATGCGCCGTATCCAAAAAGTTGGATACGCCGTATCTTATAATCGTTAAAATTTAATCAGACTTTATCCAGAAAATAGATACGCCGCTTAGAATTTAAGAATGCGCCGTATCGAATTAATTAATCAAAAATCAACTTATCTAATTAAAATTAAATGCGTCGTATTAACGAAAGTTAATGCGCCGTATTTTCGTTACGTTTAAGAATTAAAGATTTTTGATTCAGTAAGATGCGCCGTATCGACAGAGATCGATACGCCGTATCTGTTTAATAATTCGCAAACTGTTTTTAATTAAAATAATAGATACGCCGTATCTGCAAAAGCAGATGCGTCGTATGGCGTTAACGTTTAGAAAATTTTTTTATTAAAAACAGATACGCCGTATCTGCAAAAGCAGATGCGTCGTATTACTTTATCGCTTAGAAAAATTTTCTTATTAAAAACAGATACGCCGTATCTTGGGGAAAAGATGCGTCATATCGAATTAATTAAACGCGTTGTATAAAAAAAATTAAACGCAATACGCCGTATCTGAGAGATCAGATGCGCCGTATCGTTTGATTTAGCACAGTACAACGATAGCAGAACAGAAAAATACGAAAAATAAAAAAAACAAATAAAACACACAACGAAAATAAACACACAAAAATAAAAAGAAAACAATTAACACACAATACAACAAATATGCAAAATAGTACAATGATGCAATTAATCTAATAAAAAAGAAAAACCTAATTAAAATACTAATTAAATTAACAGATAATAACAATTCACTCCCCCGGCAGCGGCGCCAAAAACTTGATGCGCGTGATGTGTCGTTGCGGTTTAGCAGTTTTAATGCCTATTCAAGTTTTAAATTTATATTTAGCCGACTTATCAATAACACACACACTTAACGAGCAGTGTACCCGGTCAGTATGAAGATAATGGTAAGTAGAGTGTCGATCACTAAGAGTGGAACGTATTATCTCGTTATTCTAATCAGTATTTTAATATCCTAACGCAAGGGGGTTTCAGCCTGAGAGACTGGCACGATTTGTTTGCAATTAAATAATAAAATAAACCAACAGGCACGAATAAGCAAGTAGCACACACGTACACAGATAAATACTCGAGACAATAAGAGGGCTGTCCTTATGATTAAGTAGATTGTCACTTGTTTTATTGATAGCTTTATATGAAGTGTATGTAGTTAACCCTTTCTCGTTGGTCCTAATCTTATCGGCGAGTAAACCCTTAATGATTACTTATGTCTAAAAGTTATTCCTAAGTGATCAATTTAGAAACAACCGTGGGAGCCACATTATGTCCCGCAGTCAAATACCCGCAAGCCACTAATAAACACAGAGGTTATCAATGCACTAATAAGTAGTAACCAAAGACATCAACATATAAACTTTAATTGATGGGAAAGCAAGTATTAAAGGGAGTGCAATCTTTCGTTGTCACATTACACAAGCCACCAATCCTGATGAATTAAAGTTTGCTAACACAATAAAACAAAACTACTTAATGAATTAAACACATGCAGCACCTTCTTACAGCTATTGTATCTTTGATTTGGGTGTGTCTTGTGCTGCCTCCTTGACTGAATTCGTTCTTTGTTCCTCCTGTTTGGTCTTCGGTTTTAGGGTTTTTGGAACTTGTAATTCGTCTGGTCTACGGGGTATTTATACTTTCTGTCTGAGGGAAGATGCGGCGCATCTACTAAGTAGATGCGGCGCATGTACTTAACTTCGCGTGGGGTCCAAGATTATAATATTCAGGAATATTCGTACACCGCCAGAAGATGCGGCGTAACTCCATGATTAGATGCGGCGCATGTCCTCTTGTATCTTGGATCGTATCTGGTGATATCTTGATAGAGATGCGGCGCATGTCGAGAGTGAGATGCGGCGCATCTGGAGCAGAATTGACTTGATCTTGTCCATGTCAGTAGACTTTCACTTTATGCACGTTTTGCTCCATTATTAGTCCAAAATCATTAAGTTTCACCAAATGCTTGTTTTTACCTGAGAATTACAAAAGTAAACGATTAAGTATCAATCCTCATACATAATATAGTAAAACAAGTCAAATTAATAGGATAAATAATAGTAATAAAATGTACTTATTTGAGTTCATCAATAGCTGACATGGAAGCATTAGGGCACCGTGGAGTCGCATTAGACTCACTCGATGCTTTGAAAAAAACTCAAGAGAGGCATCGGGCATTGCTTGAACTGCTAGTTGATTTGTGTGCTCAAGCCAAAGCCGGTGTCCGCGAGGAAGAGGGTAATGCCATGAAGATGAACGATTTTAACTAAGTTGTTTTAGTAGTTTTTTCCCTATACAATGTTTGATTTGGATATTTGCTTTATGTATTAAGTAAGTCAATTGGATTGATCTATTTATTTTGTCGATTTGTTACAAAACTTACACGAAACTCAATGATTATTCACAATTGTGGTCAATGGTTCTAATAGTATGCACAATAAAAAAAAAATCACGGCACATGACATCTACAATCAAAACAACCATTTAAATAACATAATATTCTGAACATAAAAGGAAAATTAAGAAATAAACAAACTGTTTTCAATATCTTTGAAAACATCAGCAATTTTTTGTTTTGTTTCTGCTATTGTTGTATTCCGAGCAACAATGTTCTGTTGTCGATGCTGGATGATTTCTGCATCTATTCTGTTCCGTTCTTCATCCCTCCTGTTCTGTTCTTCAAGAGTTTTTATACGTTGATTGTAAAGATCAATCAACGTTTTTTGAGTCGCATGAGCGCCGTTTGAATGCATTTTATCCCATATATGCTGGGGTATGTCGTAAATCTTGTACTTATCGGGCATTGGAGGAATATCACCACGTTTTGGTTTTTTAGCCTCATTCGATTTAGGGTTTGATGAGGATGACGCCATTGAATAATCAAGTAAATACTGTAGTAAATTAGAATAGTCAAAAGGATAATAAAAAGTGGTTGTTATCTCTTTGTATTTATAGACTCCTTAAAAGTCACAATGTTTATATTGAAAAGACACGACATTTAATTGAACAGTGGCTTTCTTTCCAGATTTATGTTGTGTATACATACATTTATGCATATACAATAAACATAATGTTAAATATTAAGATTTTATTCAAATTGAATAAACATAACCTTTATTGTGTCGAATATATTCAATTTGAAAGTCGATTTATTTCCAAATTCGTATTTCCTATAAATATGTTAATTTATATTAATTAAAGTTTTTAAATTTAAATGGAAAGCCGTGTTATTTTTAAATTGGTGCTTCGTATAAACCTGTTTACGTATTATAGATAAAAAAACTAAATCATAATTTTCCTATTTAATAATTATTTTCGCACATCTGCACAAACAGTTAGTACTGTTGGATAGACGTCACTTTAAAGTTTCCGCAGCTCATAATAATAAAGTTTAGTACTGCTATCAATATATTTGTACTGTTAGATAGACGCTGGTACTGGGCCGAATTAGTGACATATCCGTTGAGGACTTATGTTGATTGTGTACATGTTATTGGGTACTGCTCTTCTTATTTGGATTATTTATTTGTTTCATTAATACTGCTGGCTCAAAAAAGTTAATACGTTTTAACTCATGAGAACCAAAAAATGTATTTTTAAAAGAATCAACCAACAATCTACCAACATTAAACATAAAAGATGTATTTTTAAAACAATAAAGGCTGACAAATACGATCGAACACGAAAAAAAAACTACAAACAGTTATAGTTGTCCATCTGTTTTTTAACATTCTTTATCGTCTCTTGATACTCCAATATCTTCTTCTTTTGTTGATCAATAGCCTCTTTACACTCAAACATTGTTTGTTCATCGCGTGCGATTCCTGCCTCCATCTCTGCTATATGTCGTCTAAGTTGGGAAATATATCGTATTGGTAGGAAATATCTCACAACCGCTGCGTCTGTTTTTGGATCTGATGAAATCTCCTTTGTTGGGGAAACGCTTCTCGGGCGTTTGTTTGGCGGATTTGATGAGGAAAAAAACAAACGACCCATTGGAAACTATTATTGTTAACCTAAAGTAAAAAAGAATTGTAATTGTTTGATTGCTTTCGAATTCGATCCAACATTTATAGGTGCGGAAAGGGTGTATAAGCTATGATGAGTATACTTTAAATTTAACCAATATCATTTATACCATGTTTATCAATTACCATATATTAGCATGCATATTATCCTATTTAAATATAAGATTATATCCCGGAATGATTTACGCATATTATGTATTTAGAATAAAAAATAATCGTATTAGAGTAAAAAATAGTGGTATTATTTGCATCTAATGAAAGTTAAACACGATGTATAAAACTACTGAACAAAATCGATCATACACTTGTTTATAAAACACAAACCATTGTTAGGTACATTAAAAGGCGTAAAGGTTGTATAAGCTATGAGAAGTATATTTTAAATTTAACCAATATCCTATATACCATGTTTATCAATTACCGTATATTACCATGCATATTATCCTATTTAAATATAAGATTATATCCCGTCATGATTTACGCATATTATGTATTTAGAGTAAAAAATTATTTGCATCTAATAAAAATTAAAAACGATGTATGAAACTGCTGAACAAATTCGATTAACTAAAAAACATTCAAATCGTTAAACATCAATGAAAGTAATGCGTTATTTGAACTACAATTGAATTTGGCTGTGAACAACGATTACTAATAAGATGATAAAATTTCAATCTTCATCACTAAAGAAGTTTAAATCCACAAAATAGTCATCAGTTAGTTCATGACCCATCCCACGTAATTCGTTGATCATAGTTTCCGCCTTTAGGACCTTTGATTGAACCGCATTGAGAACTTGTAAAGACTCTTGAGGATCTCCAACGTTCAATTTAAGCCAATCAAGGAAAATAGACTCAGGTAGCTCATCTAATCAAATAAAATAATAATAATAATAATAATAATAATAATAATTAACATAAAACATAAATCTATTTAGAAGATATTATAAGACATTATATACAATACCTTTATTACTTTGAGAAGATCCACCTTCTTCAAAAACCGACGTAAGAAACCTCAATGCATCGTCCACCTTGGTATTTGGATCTTTACTGTGTCGATCATGTACCCCATCGTCAATGCTTGGTTCTGTCACATATTTTTTTCCACGAACCGTTTGCTCTTCGCACTTTGAATCAGTGCGAGACGCATGTGATTTTTTATCTTGAGATATTTTAGGGTTTGATGAATCCATAGGAAGAGTTATTTTATATAGTTCATCATTGTATAATTCAATTATATAGCTCATCATTAATTCGGAATAGTCATTACTGGGCTCGTTTTGTTGGGCCAGGGTTTTTCATATATTTATTAAAGAGAGGCATGGAAACTATATTGATACATGGTAAAATAAACCAAATTAATACATGATGTATTAAAACTTATATAACAACAAAAATACTTCATGTACTTTCAATAGTAAAAATACTAAGATTAATGCACAACGCATGAAAACACATTCACGGTATGTGGACGTTTACATATTATACAAACATAAGCATAGACATTAAAAATATTACGATATATGAATAACGCATGTAAACATATACAACAATTCGATACTCATTTAGACGGTGTAAACTTTTCTTCTCGATCCAAAAAACATCAGAATCATGTTGTATAGGATTGCCTGATACAAAATGATAAATTTACATGGTAATATAGTGTCGTACATGTGCTTACCACTGCCATACTATATTAATACCGCTAGATATAGTTCATACTTCTTTTGCTTATTTATCTTACATGTTGTTGGCACTGCCATAATGTGTTAGTATTGCTCGATATACTTGTTTCTGTTTCTGCATGTTTATGCAACAAAAACATTACATGGCTTCAACAACAACATCATTAAAAATACTACAACCATACGAATAGATTATTTGTTAATCAATGATGGTCTATGTAAACATTAGATTAATTGTATAACGATTACATAAAAATTACAACAACCCAATGGTTATATTATATGTAACAAAACATACCTTCTGAAAGCAATTGTTTCTTCTGAATGATAATATCTCTGTGCATTGAATTCCTTCAAAAAAACAACATCGAAAAGAATATAACTTACAGATAGATGTTTGTTAAAAATATCAGAATCATGTTATATAGGATTGCCTGATACGGAATGATAAATTTCCATGTTAATACAGTGTCCTACATATGGTTAGTACTGCTATACTATATTGGTACTGCTAGACATACTTGATACCGCTTATGTGTATTTATTTTACACATGTTGGCACTGCCACAATCTATTAGTACTGCTCGATATACTTGATACTGTTTATGCGTGTTTCTGCAACAAAACATTACATGGCTTCAACAACAATATCATTAACAATACAACAACCATAAGAATAGATTATTTGTTAATAAATGATGGTCTATGTAAACATTAGATTAGTTATACAACAACTACATAAAAATTACAACAACCCAATGGTTAAATTATATGTAACAAAACATACATTCTGAAAGCAAGTGTTTCGTCTGAATGGTAATGTTTCTGTGCATTAGATTGCTTCAACAACAACATCAATAAGAATATAACAACTTACAAATAGATGTTTGTTATATTTACGACTGTACATGCAACCATTAAATAAATTATACAACAACAACACTAAAATTAAATCAACACATTGATTAAAGTATATATAAAAAACACACCTTCTGAAATCGTTGTGCAAATGCTTTTGGATTGAGAAGAAACGTTATATTTTCATCCACATATAGTGTAAAAGTAGGTATATGATGTTAAATACAGGAATAAAATATTTACACAAAATACATTCTAAACTTATCTTTAACATCATATCTTCTACAAATTAAACATATTTTTGAAAAATAACGGAATACATGTTTAGAAAATACACATATAATTCCAAAAATTCCGCATGGTCATCAAATAAGAAGATTATAGTTATTTTTTGTGGTAGCTATATCACAAAAAATAATTTGGTCTAATGGTAACATTGATATATACTTAAGACATGTAAACAACCCAAGTTCGAATCTTTAGAGACTTTTTTAAAATTTCGGAATTAAAAGTCAACATACGAATTTTGTTCGGTCAAATGTTGCTTAGGTGGACTGCTTAGGTGGAATAAGAGCATGATTACTCATCAATCCAGCGCTTATTCATCAATCCTGCATTTGATGACGTCATACGCATCTTGTTATATATATATATATATATATATATATATATATATATATATATATATATATATATATATATATATATATATATATATATATATATATATATATATACAACATATTACATAAATCGAACTCGAACTTGTTTTAACAAATGAATCACGTACACACTTTAACCATGCATGAACATTGCTTAAATATTACAAGATGTGATACTAACACAGTAGAATTTGGAAATGAAATAAAGACGAACATCAAATACATTTTCCATGCATGCACATATTGTATATACTAAAGTGAAGTAAAAACACGTATGGAAAATCTCCAACTCACTGGAAATGTAGAAATGAAATTATAGTTGGAACCTTATATGTGTCCCATTCATGTATTTTCAAAGTCGGAAAAAAGTGTAGATATAAACCCGTCAAGTTCTCCTTATTTACAAACAAAATACCAAAATAACACCATCGAGCCTTTAGCTCAATGGTTGTGTCGTTGGTGCCTAAAAGACTGACCCATGTTCGAACCCCGTTGAGATTGCATGGTATGTATATTTCCCATTTCTTTGGTTTTGCTTCGTTACTCAATTTCTATTCTTCACTTAAAAACCAAACGAACCTTTGTTGGGCTTGAAAGCCCAATGACAAAATTCTTATAAGCTAAAGCCACTCGGCTTTAAGTTTGGCCTTAAAGCCCATTCGACCTTGTGAAGCTTTTTCAAAATAAGCTGTGGGCATAAGCTCATAATAAGCTCTTAAAAATGGCGTGAGTAAAAAGAAAATGTAATTTTATGAATTATGAACTTTTGAGCTAAAAATGCAATATTTTGCAAAAAGTGGGTCAAAAGTGTAAATTCTGGAAAAGTGGTGGTTCTAAACAGAAAATGTAAAAATTGAATAAAAACTGAGGGTTAAAACTGTAAATAATAGAAAGTTTGGGTAAAAAGTGTAATTTGAGGATTTCGGACTAAAATTGTGAATATTTTTAATATTGGGTTAAAAGTGTAACTTTTATATAAGTTAAGGGTGAGATTGTAAACTTTATAATATTATCAAAAACTTATACTTTCAACTTATTATGTCAAGATTTCTTTTCTTATATGAATACAACAAAGTTGATATATATATATCGACGTTATTCGTAACGAATAAATATAAATCACTAACGAATATTCAATCAATAATAAAACCCACACCACATGAATAATACTTCAAAAATTATATTGAACTTTAAGCATTTTATCACACAAATATCGATAATCTAGCTCACATAAATATTCCCATCGAGCCATAAAACAACGAATCTAAACACTTGCCATATTACTCTAGGTTGCGAGCCGGAGCCACTCATTTTCATCACTTAATAACTACTTGATTTCTATATCACCAAGGTAAGTCGTAGCCCCTTCTTTTACTTATTTTGAACTCTTTGGGGGAGATACATGCTCGTCCTACTTACAAATTTACTCGTTTACCTTAAACATTGTACTCAGTTGGACACACTCTATTCGTTTATTGAAACATAATTCTTGCTTTCATTTACACAAGTACTATAAACTTTTAAACGAATTACTTATGCGGTTACGTTGGATATCACCCAACGTGGGGCAAACGAATTACTGGGGCAAACGAATTACTTATGCGGTTACGTTGGATATCACCCAACGTGGGGCAAAAGAATTTCTTATGCGGTTACGTTGGATATCACCCAACGTGGGGCAAACGAATTACTTATGCGGTTACGTTGGATATCACCCAACGTGGGGCAAATGAATTTCTTATGCGGTTACGTTGGATATCACCCAACGTGGGGCAAACGAATTACTTATGCGGTTACGTTGGATATTACGCAACGTGGGGAAAATGAATTACTTATGCGGTTACGTTGGATATCACCCAACGTAGAGCAAACGAATTACTTATGGATTTCACCAAATCTTTGACCCGGTTACGTTGGATTTCACCCAACGTAACCCACTACTTATTTCATCAATATTTATATTTTACACAACGATATTACCGTTGTGCTACTAATCAACTTGGGTTCAATCTATTACAATTTAAACACTATGGATTCACTCAACCTTTGTGTTGACCTTTTAATCATGTTCTATCTCAGGTAACTAAAGCGCACAGCGCACGAAGTTGGCAATGGACCCTTGACGATGATAATTAATATTATCATCCGTTACAAACAATTTCATATCTTTTGTGAAATTCTCAAACAATTTGATCTATGATGTGTACTCTGAATATTTAAGTTCTAAATGAATGACATTGCTTTTCAAAACGTCTCTTTCGAGTCGTTTTCTATACTTATGACTATGATCTATGAAGTAATACCCCGTTTAGTCTTCCGCTGCTACATTAAATTTTACAGGGTGTTACAGATGAGCTAGGGATATCTTCATAGTTACTCATGTGACCCACAATAGCCTCTTTTAGCATAGGAAGCGGCTTCCCATCGTCACCACAAGCACAAGCTTCCCTTCAATAATTTGACTTTCAATCTTATTAATCTTATCAACAAGATGTGTATTACTTTGACTGTCAAATACATCAATGGTAACACTTTCCTGTTTACAAACACCAGGATCCTTATCCAAATTACCAAGAGCGTCAAAAGCATTAGCCGTGTTAATCACTTCAGCAACCTTTCTTGGTTGTTTGGACGTAGAAGCCTCCTTAGTAGACGTACTTTCAGAGGCAACCAGTCGAAATTCCACATTCTTGGTCTTAGCAACCCCAACACCCGCTTATACTTGTGACCCTTTCGCATGACAGTAGTGTACACATCATCCGATGCTCCCTTATTAGCTCCTAAAGAGTTAGGAACACGTTTAGGAGGAGCTTTATGACATTCCTCAAGAATATGATCATATACCAAGCGTTTACTACATCGAGGAGGATCCCATTCATATTCAACACGAATGGTGTGTTTCGTATAGCCAGTTAGGGAAAGCGACAACCAAAGTATCATGAAATTCATTAGTTGCATTAATTTCAATCAAGGCTCTAGCATAATTACTTCTACCCCATGATTCCAAGAACATCTCATTTGTATACGAATCAAGAAGCATAGGATAACAAATTTTAGAGGCAATAGAGCACAAACCATCTGAAGTATATGCAACAATCGGAACATCATGGAACTTAACCTAAACTGGAACATCAGTCAAATCTTCCTTTGGGAGGATAGTTTCCGGAGACCACTTATTAAGAATAATAAGAATTCCACGAATCATCCATGGACCATCACGAAGAACAGATTATGCACCCTGAGTAGTCGAGAATTTAAAAAAGAAAAACCCTTTCGCGTTCATAGTAGCTTTCTCAACACCGTAATTTTTCCAGTTATTATTTACAAACCATTCGAAAACAGGAAAAGAAAGCCACTTACTAATGAAATACCCATATAGCGAATTCTTCAACCTCTCATGTACCTCAAGAACTGAAGCAATAGGTTACTCGGCGTCATAGTCAGCATCTTGTGGTACAATATCATCAACTTTTTGAAAATTGGTCTTAGTCCCAAGTGACAGATTCAATTTATTTGCATAGCTCGTAGGGACATCGTGAACAACAGTGGGTATGGAACCCTCCATCGATTTCCCAACACCATCTCTAACAGTATCATCATTAGTCTTATTCCCATGCAAAGATGAATCAGTAATATTGGATTTATTACCATGATCCAAAGACACGCCACTTACATCACGACCAGAATTAGGACTAAAAGCACCATCTGAACCACTACTAATGTTCACAATATTAGGTTGTGAACATGATATACACACACTAGCCTGCTGCACACTTTCATCCATACCAAAAGAAAATTTAGCATGATTCCCATCAATATCTCGATCGGTTTGAGGATCAAATGATCCATCCAGTTTATCTTCTTTTTTCTTTTTCTTCCTCTCTCCACCCCCACCAGAATCCAAGAAACCAGACTTCGTGATCAACGAACCATAAACAGCAACGATTACGAAACTAGAAGCAATTAACGTCAAACTTCAAAACAAAACGCGTAAAACCTTAGTAAAACTAGGGTTTATAGAACATTAAAGGAATGATCGTTAAACCATAATGGATAGATCAGCACAATGATGACAATGGTTGGAAAGTAATTACAGAATCAATCAAAACAAACCCTAATCAAGAACCGTATGTCATTTGGTCATCAAATAGTTTCATCATTTCAGTCACCTTTTTCTTTACCTGGATCAACTAAACCTTTTGATTGCAAAGTCTTAAAACCATATTAATCATAGATAAAGAATCATACCAAATTACATATTCCAAAAAAAACTTAAACTTGTGATGCGTGGTTTTGTAACCTTACAACAGGTTTTACCTCTCGAGGGATCTCAAGAGGCTTACAACCCCACCAGGCAGTGTACCTGACCGATGTAGTATAGTGTAGTGGTAAGTACGGGGGATTGATCGTTCTCCACAGGGAATAGTGTTCGTTAGGTATGAAAGGCTACTCTAATTAGGTCTAAGGGTTGAGGAAGATTCTTTTTTATGTTTTTATAATTTTATGAAAGCAAGTAAAATCTCGGTTTTGAAGGAGTGGGCGGAATTAGTTGCTAGTCAACTAACCCAAATTACTACGAATGCAAATAAAATAAATAACTGAAAATAAAATATGGTGAGAAACTTATGTGTAGAGAAATGTGTTTACTTAGATTTCCTTACTCCCTAACTATCTTTTACCGGTTAATTAGTGTGTATTAGTTGCGTGGATGACGGGTGTATTCCTTAATACCATTCGTGGGGTGGCGTACTTACTTCCCCAACTCTACAAGCTCCTACTTCACTCCTATGTCGAGCCGGCTAGGAAGCTCCTAACATGGGATCACTAGAATTCGCTTGTGCATTAAATACAACCATAAAAACCTTTAGTACGCGTTTGGTTCATGTTTCTTAAGACGTTCAAGCAAGTTACCGAATAGGAAGTTAGCCAGTTTTCTTAAGCCTAACATAGATAAACAATCATCCAATACAACTAATAACACACTAACAACCAATAATCAATAGCTAGGTTTCATTAGATCTAAGCAAACACAAGATAAAATTAGCCTAACATGTTAAACAAAAGACAAGAATAAGATAGAATCAAACAACACATAGACATATTGAATGATTAATTGATAACTTATCTTTCAATGAAACATGGAAGATCTCAAGGCAAAAAGCCCTGAAAAAGTAGCTAAAATCGTCTTAGGGTTTTCTCCCAAAATTCCACACACTAAGCTCTCTCCAATGACAAAAAATTAGAAAACTATATATAGATTTTTGGATCTGACGGCGTCACCTTATGGAGTGTGACGCCGTCACCTCGCCGCTTTTAGGGTTCCCGGATGACCTTCTTGACGCCGTCCCTCTTTAGCTCTTCAAAAATCCATTCTGGCTTATCAAGGCTTGACGCCGTCGAACCATGAACGTGACGCCGTCCCCTTATGATT
Organism: Artemisia tridentata subsp. tridentata; assembly: GCA_021014915.2. NCBI lineage: Eukaryota > Viridiplantae > Streptophyta > Magnoliopsida > Asterales > Asteraceae > Artemisia > Artemisia tridentata. Next base: position 171,789,994 of record CP139508.1, on the reverse strand, counting down.
TAAGCCGTGACGCCCTCGATCAAGTTAAAGCGTGACGCCGTCAGAATTCACATGCTATTTTCACTGGCCCGTCATGAGTAAATTTCACGTCCAACTTTTCTTGCCAAGGCATGACGCCGTCCAGAGTAAAGTCTGACGCCGTCAAGAGTAACTTTTAGCCGATTTTTGAGACTTTGCCGTTTTCTTCACTTTAATGCTCCAAAAACGTCCAAAATGCCTCCTTTTCCAGATTTCTCCTCAAAAGTACCTAAAATGACAAAAGGAACGATTTAGGGCAATATTTGATCAAATAAATACGATTTAAGGCTTAAATGACCCCTTAAAAGCGGTACACTTTTCGCTTCATCAAATACCCTTACACTTGAGATTTGCTTGTCCTCAAGCAAATGTGCTTTTATTCTAATTAAAATACAAGTTAGGGGTCATTTAATGCTAACATAAAAGTAATTACAACAAATAATCGTTCCACTTCAATCATAATAAGCACGGAGATTACATACTAGCACCTCACAAGTAGTGTTTAGATACTCACATCTCTCAAGTGTCATCAAAATAATCTCATAAATGAAAACGGATAATATCTCTCACTACCTGTCATAGCAAATAGATTACCATAGGCTTGGGAAAGGATCGAAAACCTCCTCCACTAGGCGTAAGCACCTAAGATAAACTATCAAAGAGGGCTTTTAAATGGGTTATAACGTTAGGTGTAGGGAAAAGGAAAACACGGTTTTGTTGGATAAGGGATATTTTACTGGTGGCTAGTTAAAGATCTTGATCAATTACATGTACTATACAATGTTGCTAAGCCAAGACTAGACTCGATCTTAAGCTAGAAATGAAATAACAAAATAACAAAAATATAAAACAAACATAAAATAAAACGGGATGGTAGTCCGTATGTTTTTTCTATTTTTCTTTTTCTCATTTTTTTTGTGTTTTTCTTGATTTTTTTTTTTTTTTTTTTTTTTTTTTTTGCATACACTTTTACCCTACCATCCAAAATAATACATCATAGGGGCGTTGCATTCCCTTACACTTGAATTTTTACATAACTTTACAAATACTAATCTAATGACTCGAATTAAGATAATTGAAAAACTTGGAGTACTTTTAAAACATTTAGCACATATGGGGGTAATAAATGATGTTCTTCCCCATTACTCCATTACACTAGTACTTTACCCATGAGTCCCAATCGTCCCAAAACAATATGTACAAGGATATGACTCGACTTAGCAACCATGTAATCAACTAGATAATTAACTTGGGTTTAAACAAATGTTGTAACAATAATGCACTAAAAATGAGTGCATACAAGGTAGGCTAAGGCGATTTGGGTGTACATTTAAGTGGGGTGTAAACAAATTCTTCCTTTAAGTAAAATGCTTAAAGGTCGAAACGAAAAGATAGGCTCTGAGGGGTGTACTAGGGGTATCGTGTACAAAAAATGAGTACAACGCAAAGGGTGTGGGAGAATTACTTGACCAATGTAGCCAACGTAATTATAACAAAAACACAGGTGTAAAACAATGGGTTAATCCTAATGCCTCTTATCATGTAGTAAATCTAACTACACGAATGTAGTCTCACTTGTGGCCTTGGAATGGTCCTAACGCAAGTTCTAGAATCTAGGTGCTACCGGTACACACATCATAGCATAAATGCTTTTCCTACCAATTCTAGGGGCGAACCTCACATATTTGGGGTGGAAAATTTTTTTAGTGGTACGGTTTTTGTGCTAGTCATATAACTCCTATCCATGAGACGCTCATTAAGATCAAAGTTTCACTCCTATATGTTGTAAAAAATTTTAAAATTGGCACTAAAATTACCTTAACAAGTATTTCTCTCAGTTTTATTACACATCTACCATCAAACAAACAAAAATCAAGCGCAATTGTATTCTCTAAAATCGTACTTTTACCCCCCCTTACACTTAAGATGAACATTGTCCCCAATGTTCAAGTAACAAGATGTAAAAGAAAAAAGTAAAAGAATGAAATCAAATACTCCCCTGATTCGCTCGGTGGATAGTGAAATTACACGGTTAGATCTTCCTCCAAAGAGAATGTTGAAGCTCCATGACTAATGCATCGCCACAAGCTTGATCCAAAAACATTTCCTTGTCCAAAATAACCTGTTAAACCTGAGAAAACAAACACGAAAACCTGCATAACATCGGCGGGAAAAATCTATATATAAGGATATAATGCTTGTGGAATGATAATTTTGCAGATTCCTGGAGATTATAAGTTGGAGATTTTAATAAAAACTTTTTATAAAAACAAAACTTTCAAAAATTTCTGAAAATTAAATCTGACGCCGTCAGGTTATAAACCCTGACGCCGTCAGAAATGACCTGACAAAAATTTTCATTTTAAGTTTCCGGAAAATTTCTGGAAAAACCTTTACCTTACTTCCTGGAAATCCTGCAAAGCATCATTATGACTCGATACAAGCATTTGACTCAAACAAATACGAATATGTATGCTAATTTATTATCATTATGATTCATGTTAATTTGTGTTCTAATAAACCGATTTAGATTTCCCTTACACTTATCTTTTGCAAAATACCTTTATATGTAGTTAAGACGAAGTTAAAAACAACATAAAGCATTTTCACAAATTAGTTTTTAACATGAATCAATAATAATAAAAATTAAACACACATACGGAAACAAATAAAAACAAACAAACAAATAAATAAACACACAAAGCAAATAAAGCAAATAAAGCTTGGGTTGCCTCCCAAGAAGCGCTTTTCTTTATTAACGAGTCTTGTAGCTAGACTCAAAGTCACGTACATTACGTGACTCCATCATTCATAATGACGTATCCCTGATAGATATGATCCTTGTTATCAGGGTGGTGGTGTCTCAATCGCTCGACATTCGCAGTTACTTCACCTCCTCCTTTGCTGGTCAAGCTTACTATCCCATCTTGGTGTAAACTTTTAATTGTGAATGGTCCGTACCACCAGGGACTGAGTTCATTGGTAGGCGCTTCTGTTTCTGAATGCCTTAGGAGCACTGTGTCTCCTTTTGTAAATTCAACGGGGTTATTGGGTTGCTCATCAGCCTCAATATAATTGTTATTTCCATCCTTACATTCCCTAATCTCATTTTCCATATAACTCTTAATCCTTGCCTCCCATGCAAGAATTTTCTCTCGAACATTACCACGGACTATATTAGTGTTAGCCTCCATCTTCTTCTTCAGAGCAACATCTCGTATATGTCGTGGGATCGTTGGGAAGTTTATTGTTTTCTTCCCCTTCTTCATTTGGATGGTGCTATTTTCGTAATTGATTTGTGCTCTAGTGGTAGCGAGAAAGGGTGCCCCAAGGATTATTGGCATATTCATATCATTTCTCTCAATGATCATGAAGTCGACCGGATACAGGAATCCGGCAACGTTGACCAACACATCTTCTGCAATTCCTAACGGATACTCATAAGAATGCTTTGCAAAGGAGAGTTTAGTATGGGTGATGGATGGCAACTCATCGGTTAACTGAACATAAACGGATAAAGGCATCAAATTTACGTCGGAACCTTGGTCAGCTATCGCATCCAGATACTTGTGTTTTCCAATGCTGCATGGTATTTCAAAGACCCCGTAGAATTTCTGCTTTTCCACTAACTTTTGTCCTATGAGGCATTCATACAATTGCCCACCGGGTAATATGTCAGATTTATCATCCGGTTCCACCTTCTCGGACTTCTTGTTGGGTAGATGAATACGTCGATAGTTTCTCACCCAATCGTTTATGGTCTCCTTGTTTATTTCGTGCTTCAAGTAATGCTTCACTTGTTGTGACACTGGCGGTTCAACCAATTGGCGCTCCTCAGAGGGCGCCTCCTCTCCCTTGTCGGAATCGCATTTGTACGCATTGGTGTTTCCATTATTAAGTGGGATGAGGTCAATTTTGTTAACTTCCATAGTTATGGATTTCCCTCTTCCATCATTTCCGCCCTCTTGGACAACGGAGGTGGCCTTGACAAATTTAGTGTTAGGAACATCAGCGTCATTCCTCACCAGCACCTTTTCAGGGGCTTTTGTATTTGTGTATTCTTTCAAAAGATTCATCATCTCCGCCATCTTCTCTTCCATTTCCTCCTTTTGTTTGTAGACGGCTTCCTCAAATTTTGCCAACCGTTCGGAGTGTTTTGACATGTACTCTCTCATTCGAGCTTCGAATGTTGGACTAAGTTCCTGAGGTGGTGAGTTGGGTGGGGCGTGCTTATGGAAGGGTTTAGTATTTTCCCTACGGGGTGATTCGGACAATGGTATTTGCTTAATGCTTGAGACTGAGTTAATTGTTGCTTTTTGTGGACTTAAGGGTCTCTTTTGCTTTTCCATAAGATATGCAACCCTTTTCTCAAGTTCACTAACGCTTTCCTCAGTGATTTGATTGGCTGTATCGGGCGATGAATATGTCTTGACTGCCGAGCGCACGTCGTGGGAGACTTGCCACAATTCATCATCGTCGGATGCAAGCTCATCAATGATCTCCCATGATTCCTCGGCGCTTTTGTCGCGCAATCTGCCCCCGGCGGCTCGATCGATGGCACGCTTGGTGTGGTAATCAACATGGTCATAGAAGATTTGGATTTGAAGCCATAGATTAATGCCATGGTGAGGGAGTTTTTGAAGTAAGTCCTTGAATCGAATCCATGCCCCGTAGAGGGTTTCGCCTCGACGTTGTTCAAACATCAAGATATCCTTCCTTAGCTTGGTATTTCTCCCCGGTGGGAAAAACTGAGCAAGGAAACGAGTTGTGAGATCATCCCAAGAGGTGATGGATCCTGCGGGTTGACGTTCTAGCCACTGACTAGCTTGGTCCCGCAAAGAGAATTGGAAGAGACGCAATCGGGTCGTCTCTCGAGTGGCAACATCAAGGTCTATAGAATCAACGATTTTAAGAAAGTCCTTGAGATGTTGATTAGGATCTTCAGAACGAAGTCCATGGAATGCGCATCCGCTTTGCACCAACCGGATGGTGTCGGATCGCAAGGGTGTGATATTGGCTCCTTGAGTGAGCTCAATGGTGTTTCGATAGCCATGGTGGCTAGGACGGGAATACTCTCCTAAAGTACGGGCTCTAGGAGGTGGTGGTGGTTGTTGTGGTGGTGGGTTGTGGTGGTTAAGGATATTACCATCTTCCATGATGTCGGACGGTAATGGTTACGAACAAAGACACGAAGAAAATAGATAGACTAAAGAAATCCTAGAAAAATAAAATAAAAATCTCACTAGAAAGGAATCTAGTGAGTAGACCTAATAGAAATAAAAATTCAACCTAAACAATAACTATTCCCCGGCAACGGCGCCAAAAACTTGATGCGTGGTTTTGTAACCTTACAACAGGTTTTACCTCTCGAGGGATCTCAAGAGGCTTACAACCCCACCAGGCAGTGTACCTGACCGATGTAGTATAGTGTAGTGGTAAGTACGGGGGATTGATCGTTCTCCACAGGGAATAGTGTTCGTTAGGTATGAAAGGCTACTCTAATTAGGTCTAAGGGTTGAGGAAGATTCTTTTTTATGTTTTTATAATTTTATGAAAGCAAGTAAAATCTCGGTTTTGAAGGAGTGGGCGGAATTAGTTGCTAGTCAACTAACCCAAATTACTACGAATGCAAATAAAATAAATAATTGAAAATAAAATGTGGTGAGAAACTTATGTGTAGAGAAATGTGTTTACTTAGATTTCCTTACTCCCTAACTATCTTTTACCGGTTAATTAGTGTGTATTAGTTGCGTGGATGACGGGTGTATTCCTTAATACCATTCGTGGGGTGGCGTACTTACTTCCCCAACTCTACAAGCTCCTACTTCACTCCTATGTCGAGCCGGCTAGGAAGCTCCTAACATGGGATCACTAGAATTCGCTTGTGCATTAAATACAACCATAAAAACCTTTAGTACGCGTTTGGTTCATGTTTCTTAAGACGTTCAAGCAAGTTACCGAATAGGAAGTTAGCCAGTTTTCTTAAGCCTAACATAGATAAACAATCATCCAATACAACTAATAACACACTAACAACCAATAATCAATAGCTAGGTTTCATTAGATCTAAGCAAACACAAGATAAAATTAGCCTAACATGTTAAACAAAAGACAAGAATAAGATAGAATCAAACAACACATAGACATATTGAATGATTAATTGATAACTTATCTTTCAATGAAACATGGAAGATCTCAAGGCAAAAAGCCCTGAAAAAGTAGCTAAAATCATCTTAGGGTTTTCTCCCAAAATTCCACACACTAAGCTCTCTCCAATGACAAAAAATTAGAAAACTATATATAGATTTTTGGATCTGACGGCGTCACCTTATGGAGTGTGACGCCGTCACCTCGCCGCTTTTAGGGTTCCCGGATGACCTTCTTGACGCCGTCCCTCTTTAGCTCTTCAAAAATCCATTCTGGCTTATCAAGGCTTGACGCCGTCGAACCATGAACGTGACGCCGTCCCCTTATGATTTAAGCCGTGATGCCCTCGATCAAGTTAAAGCGTGACGCCGTCAGAATTCACATGCTATTTTCACTGGCCCGTCATGAGTAAATTTCACGTCCAACTTTTCTTGCCAAGGCATGACGCCGTCCAGAGTAAAGTCTGACGCCGTCAAGAGTAACTTTTAGCCGATTTTTGAGACTTTGCCGTTTTCTTCACTTTAATGCTCCAAAAACGTCCAAAATGCCTCCTTTTCCAGATTTCTCCTCAAAAGTACCTAAAATGACAAAAGGAACGATTTAGGGCAATATTTGATCAAATAAATACGATTTAAGGCTTAAATGACCCCTTAAAAGCGGTACACTTTTCGCTTCATCTTCCAAAAAAAACTTAAACTTGCCAAGCTCATTGTTAGCTAACGACTTAGATTTACTTTCTATTATGGCATCATTGTCAATAGGCACTACAACGAATAGTGGTTTTTAGGAACCTATCCTAGGACCCCTTATTAAGTGGCGTCCTAAAAACTTATGTTAGAAAACAATTTAGTTTTTGAGTCCTAATATGGTGCAGCTTAATAGGACACTTAATATGTTAGTATCATTAAGTTGGTTTATACAAAGACAACTTGTTCTATTATGATCGAATCTAATAGGGCACTTAATACTTAAGTCTTATCATATCAGGTTTTATAGGACCATTATTCGATAGTGTCCTATTATCACATAACCTAATAGGACAATTGATTTGTAGTCCTATCATATCAACTCTTATAGGACACTACTTTGTTATGGTCTTATAATTATGTAAACTAATAGGACGCTTCTTAATGTGTCATGTTACATCAAGTTTTTAGGAAGGTTTTCTTATTATTTACTTTTAAGGGGGGTTTATATACATAATAGTTAAATTGGTGGTTAATGCGGCGACGGTTGTAGTGGCAATGTTCACACTAGTGGCGGGAGTTTGTGGTGATGGTGGTGGTGGTAGTGGTAATGCCAGTGGTTTCGGTAGCAGTAGCATTGGAAGACAATAATCTATGATAGTACTCATAGAAACATATACCACAATAAGTAACAATACATAATGGATCATAGGAGTTATTCACGTATGATACGTAAAGAAAGGATTAGTGTATGTTAATGATGAGAGGTGAGGCTAATCATATATTTATTCTCCCTTGATTGGTAAAAACCCAGTGAATAAGAGTGTTTTTCTAGAGTCAGGGTAACACTCTCATACAATTAGAGTATAGTGCGTGTAAAAGTAAAGAAGATGAACTTAATCCTTCTCATGGAAATGCATGTCTATTTATTGTGATGCATTTAAGGTTTGGTGAGATCCATTATATGAGATCTAATAACTTTAGACGACCCACGTGGAGGTTATCTTTTGGAGGAAACAAGAATGACACATGGTCGTGTATTATTGGCTCTGTGTACAAAGGAATCTCTGTACGACGTACCATATGCCGATATACTTGTTGTATTTCCTCTACACCAGTTAGGTGACTACACGTAGCATTAGTACAATAACGACTATGAAGGACAACTGTCATTCAATTTGTTGCCTGGAGACGAGTTCTCCAAGCATCACTTTGGTTGGACTTCATTACTTTGGGTTTGTATTAGTCGTATGGGCTATAGTAATGGGCTAAAGCTCACATACGCTATCAAAAGTTAATATCGATATGGTGGCTTACGAGTTTGACAACTTTTTTTCTAGTGTGAGCACGAACACACCGTGAAAAATCAGATCAAAATGTGTTTACAAACTGGCGGATAACTATAACATTATAGTGTTTGAAGCAAGAAAATGATAACAAAGTTTATTCTAAAAGAACGAACCTATCAACTCTTATTTTTTTACAGCCCAACCCCGCACCCCTTTCCCACTAACGATATATAAACTTTCAATTCACTTCATAAATCACATGTGGTTTTAAGGTATAGGATCAATTAGATATATTTTAATTACTAACCAGTAAAGTTAGTCGGTGATTAATCAAAACAAAGTCTATTTTGCTTTAAACACAATAACTTAATATATCTATACTACATATAAACTGGATTTTAGTTTTCTTCTATTTTTTATTTTTTTAAATTGTTGTAAAGTTAATTTTTAAGTAATTACAAGTTATTAAATAATAGAGTAAATTGCAAAAATGGTCCCTAAAGTAGCCCAAATGCGCAAGGATCACACCAAGACAAAAGTTGTTGCAAAAACGACATTAATGTTTCATTTTTTGCAAAACAGCCACCGAGACTACTTTTTACTAACGCCTGTTAGTTATCTCGTTAGTCAAGGGTATTATCGCAATTTCACTCGTTTCCCGCCATTGAATAGCCACACTTTATTTCAAGGACCAATTTTGCAACGTCTTAACTTATGTTTGTCGCCAAATACACATGGCAACTGAAGAGATTGCCTCGGGACTATTCATTTCAGTATGTATCCCGCTTATTTAAACGAAACAAATGAAAGACGCATATCACAACCCTGGTTTTTCCCCAAAACACACATAATCCCAATGAACTAAACCACTAACGATAGAAAAAATAATAATAAAGGGAAGGCTATCTACACTGGGTCCGATGAAGAGGAGTGGGCAAAAGTGTTAAACAATTATTTACTCTCTGATTTAGTTCTTGATAGATTTGGCGATGAACCAATTAGTGAGTATGGTTCGTATAGGAATATACCTAAGGAGTTGAGAGAAAAGATTCTGATTTGGCTGAGGAAACATGAGTTCTACTATGAAGAACTTTTGGGTGTTACGGAGGAGAAGAAAGATGTGAAGTTATAATTAAACAACTTCTCGGATCGTTTAGAGCAAGTGGGATAAACAATAATAATGAATAAACACGATGCGCAGCGGATAACAAAACTATCATTATTATTGCTACAAGGTTTCTTCGTCATCATCTCTAACAACTATTACAAACACAAACAGCCCCAATGCTACGTGATCAAGTGTAGCATGGTTACCTACTCTAACAGGGATAAAAAATCCTTGGGGCTTAAACTAAACACGAACCCTAGGCGTCTAACACAAGACCTACGCCTAGGTTTACACACACACCCCTTTAATGATATTACATCTTGACTCCTGTGCATAACCTAAATGCCCTATCCTCTTTATATAATAGAGGATTAGGGTTACAAAGACTCTTAACATATTACATAATAAGTCCTTCATATTTGTCTTCATAATAATCCTTCATCTTTCATATTTTGTCAATATCAACTCAAATTAAATTCTCAACAATCTTCCCCTAGTTGATAATGACAAAACTATATATGAAAGATGTCGTCTTCTATGCATATCATCAAAGATCTTCAAGTTGCAATCTTCAAAATATTCTTTCCCTTTTTGTCATCATCAATTAGGGGACAAAAGTATACATCTTTGATCTTCATAACCACGAACCGGTGCCATACATCCAATTTAGTCTTTCAATGTCTTGAATCGCCCTCCATGAACGAACACGAAAACGCTTTCTTTTATAAATGAACCCAAGACAGAAAAATCCCAAATCTTCAGTAAAAATACCAACGAGCAATCATAAAAACCTTCACCTCGATGTAGCACATAAATGGTTAATCATTTAAACAATAAGCTTTCCCTGAAACCCATATGTTAACCATCTGTTGAATCTTCAATTCTGTAGGCTGTATGTAATGATGAAGAAAGCTAACCATTACCAATTTGATGCTGAAGTAGAATAACTCAAACTCATGTATCAAATATAACTACGAATGTATACCCAAACTGATGTATAGGGAGACCGCAATCTCTTGACAATAATCACTGAGCACAATAATGTAACTCCTTCAAGTGATCGTCAATTCATAGATATAATAAGAAAACAAACCCGAAAAATTCCACTTCATCTTCAAATAAATAACAAATAATCGTCTTCGCCAATAAGAATAAATAAGAACGAGCCTCTAACACCTTTAAGAACCAAAACCAAAGTCAAATCCAAAAATCAAATCTCCTGTGTGTGTTTCTTCCCCTGTGTGTGTGTTGGATCCACCTGTTCCAAATCAATACATATACGCTTCCCCTCACTTGTATAATCTCATGCTAACCACTGATAAAAACTTATGTGTCGATATAGCATGAAACATAACACAACTTTGCTTGTGCCATCAAATAATTAAAGATCGAACACCGACCCATGATGTGTTGTAGTGAGAAGAAAGGAACACCGACCTTCCAACTAAATAAAGTCTATCGTCCCATGCATATCAACATGAATATTAAATCAGCATCGACTAGATTAACATGCAAATTCCACCGACCCATTAACTATCCAAATATCTTCGAACAGAAACTAATGAGAAGTAAGTCATGCATATTGGGAAAATAATAAACAACCAAACTCCAACTGACCAATGATCGCTTGAAATATTTGCATGCAAGCGACCCATGTGTGAATCAAAGCAACCATGTAGGAAATTAATTAGCACCATCCAAAAGCATCTTTGCCTCTTCAAAGAACATAGTTTCGAACAACCAATTATAAAAAGAGCACCTTCGCATGAAATCTCGAATGAACACCGACTAGTATAAGTAAAGTGCATGCATAATGTGAAGAAAATAATCAACGACTGTCCTCTGCATAGAAGAATAGCAGCACAAACCTTGAAGGGCAGTACTAACTCATTCCGCGAGCAGTACTAATGAACCTTGATAGCAGTACAAATGAAGAAGAATAGCTGTAAAAACTCGACCGATGCTAGCAGTACAAACGTGATCTCGAACGGTACCAACGAAATTGTGATAGCAGTACTAAGATGAACTTCAACACAAAGATGATTCGAACAGTACAAATGCACTCTGATAGCAGTACGAATGAACTTTGTGAGAAGTACTAACTGCGAGGAATTGTTAAAATTGAACACATGAAGTCTGGAAACACAACAACTTTAACGCCACCAATTTAGGGTTTTCAAAACCCTAATATTCAGAACATTTTGCGTCAAGAACCCACGACCTATCACCCTCACTCTTAACCCTCAATGACCAGCAACCAGTTTGAACATCAGTAGGATCAAGTAACATGAAACCCTAATAAACCCTAATAAATTATAAACTTTGAAAACCTAGGGTTTATTTACTGAATTAAGGCTATCAAGATCTTAGAATAATGCAGCAACAATAATGCTTCAAACAAGAAACTTGAAAACCCTAAAAACTTGAAAATTTTGAATTTCTGAAAACCTGACTACAGCAGACTTCGATGAGCTATAACTTTCAATCTATAGCTCAGATTAAAGATCCCTCTGGTGAAAAGCTTCCTTGATATATGAAGAATCTTCAGTAAAAATTTTAGCCCAGTCCAACGGTTAACGAAGGAGTTATTGTCCTTTGAAAACAACCCTGCAGTGAGTTACGAAAATACGAACCAGATCCGAATTTTTCTTGTTTTCTGCATTCTTCGACAAACAAAACCTTGTGAATCCCACAATCACGAGCCCCCTTGGCTCTGATACCAATTGTGAAGTTATAATTAAACAACTTCTCGGATCGTTTAGAGCAAGTGGGATAAACAATAATAATGAATAAACATGATGCGCAGCAGATAACAAAACTATCATTATTATTGCTACAAGGTTTCTTCGTCATCATCTCTAACAACCACTACAACCACAAACATCCCCAATGCTACGTGATCAAGTGTAGCACAGTTACCTACTCTAACAGGGATCAAAGATCCTTGAGGCTTAAACTAAACACGAACCCTAGGCGTCTAACACAATACCTACGCCTATGTTTACACACACACCCCCCTTTAATGATGTTACATCTTGACTCCTGTACATAATAACGAACGCCCCTATCCTCTTTATATACTAGAGAATTAGGGTTACAAAGACTCTTAACATATTACATAATAAGTCCTTCATCTTTGTCTTCATAATAATCCTTCATCTTTCATATTTTGTCAATATCAACTCAAATTAAATTCCCAACAAAAGAGGCTGCGGATACTGAGTTACTGGAGGTTGATGCTTTGGAAAGTAGGATTTCAAATCTTGAAGCTGTGTTTAAACATCTAAAGGAAAGGAAGGAAAAGAAGGAAAGGAAGGAAACGGGTGATGCTGAAAGTAGCGGTTCTAACTTCTAAGTAACTGTGTGTTTAGATGATATGCAAGTTTGTAATGGTTGTGAACTCGTATTATCATCAATAAAATGTTGGTTGTTTATGTTACTGATCTATTTTTGTTGTAAATTGCTAAAGTGATGAATTCAGATAGTCTACAAATGCACAAATTATTAGAAAGGGGGTGTTTGGCATGAGTGTATACATAACTCCCATTTAACATGTGCAGTTTGACTTTGGAAAATCAAAATAAATTGGTAAATGTGGCATGAGTGTATACATAATTCCCATTTAACATGTGTAGTTTGACAGGAAAGTCAAAATGCAATTGGTAAATGGGAGTCCTGAGTTTTGACTACATTAGATATAGGGGGTGTTAGGCATGAGTGTATCCATTAGCATTTGCACGATTTCCATCCAAATACACACATTAAATACACTACATGACAGTTGACTTTAGAATGTCAATGTTTGGGTCAGTTTGGATTTTCATCCCAACTTCTTAATACATAACATGATTAAACAATGATAGACACATAACATTGTTCTAAAGACATTAACGACAAACAAAGAGTTAAAACATATAATCCAAAAGACATGAAAGTCAACAGAATTTCTATTGTTCATAGATCACTGCATAAGAACTGTACAACTTTGACTTGCAAGCTCATCAACTGGCTTCTTGTTGGGAATTAAATGTTCTAAAGTTAGTACTGTTGAAGAATTACACTAACAGTACAAACTGTTAGTGTATAAGTGAAGACTGCTGGAATACAACTAACAGTACAAAGTTCAAATTTAGTACTGCTAGTTATATCAGAAGGTATTACTGCATCGTTGAACGTTTGTATTAAGGATAAGTATGGAAAGGATTTTGTGTATATCTTAATTAGTTAGAATTATACGGTGAATACTTATCTTGTAAATGACTCCTTAAGTCTATAAAAGGAGATCCTAGGTTAGATGAATGTACGAATATCAGTCATAGAAGTTTGTTAAGATTCAAGGTCGATTGTAACCCTAGTGATAACAAGATCACTCGTATTATTCAAGCAATAATATTGAATCGTTTGGTGTTAAACTTCTTGTTCATTGTTCATACATACATTACTGTTCCATCAAACAAACCATAATCCTTCTAAGTGTGGTTAAGTAGATTCCGCATACTTAACTGCATTCACTCATAGTATCTCATCCACATTATAAAGGAGTAACATCCTAAGTGTATTATAATCCTCTCACTTCTTCCTCTTCTTTGGTGGCCTGTTAACTTGAGATTTGTGAATAGGTGGTATTATTGCTGATGTTGACTCAATTCTTGCCAAGAAGTCATTGCCACAACAGCCATTGATCTTGAATGAGTATATATGTGCCCATGTTTCTAGTCTGTATGCATCATGAACCAACTCTTCAGGTATACCAAACCATGTTTCATTGTTGATCATGTAGTTTATTGTAGCCACAACATGTTTACATGGTATTCCAGTTAGCTCCCACTTCTTACAACAACACTCCTTTGTATCCATGTTAATAACACACTGATCCTCGTAAGGCACATTTACTTGATATAAAGAACCTTCAATCCATTGAACAACGCAATCAGTAGCTTCTTTTTTTATAGCATCAAACATGGCTTTCACAGCAGGAGTAAGTTGTCCAACATTCTTTTCTATTAGTTATTGAACTACTACAATCCTCTTCATCAAGTAATCTCTGATATATTCAAGACAAATAATGATGGGTCGATCTATGACATCATATAGTTGCCTATTGAACACCTCACATATGTTGTTTAAGAGCATACCACATTGGGCTCTGCCTGTTAAACAAATTACACACTATATAACTATATGATCAATTATCAGTATGCTTTTGTCCAGTGCAAGTTAATGGATTACCTGAAAAATGTGATCTGCTCCATTGTTCCGTTGGAATCTTGATTAACCAATCATAAGTAGCAGAATTGTAATACTTGAGATGAGCCATCTCTTTTTTGAATTCAACAACAATAGTGGCTCTAGCTGCCTTCCAAAGCATGTCCTTGTAAACACCTCCTTTAAAATATGACTTCATATCCTCATGAATATGCTTAACACAGAACCTGTGATCAGCACTTGGAAACACACTAGCAATGGCTTGTATCAGTCTCTGTGAACAGTTAAGGTTATGGATGGTTGATGATATCAAATAAGTATATTTTATTGGCATCATTTATCCTATGTTATTAGCTTGTTTTATGTTATTTTATATGAGAATCGATACTTAATCGCTTACTTTTGTAATTCTCAGTTATAAAGAAGCATTTGGTGAAAGTTAGCTATTTTGGACTTAAATTGGAGCAAAATGGATCAAGTTGGAAAAGTCTACTAAACTGAAGGAATATATGCCGTATCATTCTAGACAGATACGTTATACATAAAGACTTAGACGAATATGAAGACCATTGCCTGACTTTGAAGCATGCGTCGTATGAATTTATCTCATACACCGTATATGAAACCTTGGTCAACGAGAAGATCTGACTTTTTTTACTCCAGATATGCGATATGACATTCCAGATATGCGGCGTAAAACCCCGAAACTAAGATAATCCTGAATGACAAAAATGCCCTTGAATTTAAAATTTGAGAACTTACGAATACTAATTAAATAACACTTAACCTAAGTCCAACTTAATTTAAAAACTTTACAATATACAAAGTTGGAACAAAAAAAAAAAAAAAAAAAAAAAGAAAAGAAGCAAGCATTATGCCGCCCCCTACACCATAAACAAGACTAGGTTCTTGATTTGCATATACATGGTAAGTCCTTAATTTGATTTGCTACCTTCCTAATTTGCCTACACAAAATATTCGGTTCTTCTTATCCTCAAAAATACCGATTTTCATAAACTAGCAAAAACCCTAAGTTCTCTCAAAACTAAACATCGGCCTTCATTTTTTTTGTGGCTGTCGATCCAAAGGAACACCCAAAGGAAGGCTTCAATCTCGTTTCTAATCCGTGTTTAATCATCACAAGGTAAACCTCTAACATTAACAAGGATCCATTCGAATTTTGTGAAGCAAAAACTAATCAAAAGAACCCTATTTTCTGTTTTGTGGCTGCTGTTCGACGCCAAGAAGAGAGGAGAAGAAAAGAGAGTTTTCGTGTGGTGTTTTGATCCTCGTCGTGTTCGTGTTCTTCGTGGTCTACGAGGGTATTGTATCTTTTGTTCATGCCATGTCCTTGTTTTGTTTTATAACCGAAAATATGCACACATGAAACCACATAAAATCATAAAATAACAAAACCCTAAAATTGTTATGTATGAATCGGCTGAGTTTTGGAGTTGAAATATTTCGTTGTGATCATGTTAAATATGTTATAGAATGACCTAAATATGTTATGGACTCAACCAAAATCGTTTGGAGTGAAAAACTAATGATTTGGATGGTAAAAACTCTAAAATGGATATGTTGCTGTGATAACTGATTCTGAGTGGGATTTTTGGTCGACTTTAAACGGCTGTAACTTTATGATAGAATCGAGTTTTTGAGTGTTTTAAAAGCCTAAAACTAAGTTCATTGAAATAGCTACCTGGGAAAATTTAGTTTGTAATTTTTAGAGGCTTAGAAGGTTACTTTTTGATTTTTATAAAATTATGTGTCTGATCGGATTTGTGAGTCTGGAAAATCAGTCCGGGTTTTTGATTTTTAATTTTCAAATCGTGTCGAGTTAGAAGGTTTCCTTTGAACTGGGTAATATATAAGATGTCTATTACTTCCTGGAATGTTTGTAGATTTTTGTGAATTTTTCTTAAAAGGTTTCTAACTAATAACTTTTCGTATAGTAAAATCAGTCAGAAATCTGGACGAGTTGGTTTAGGTGAATTTTAATCCATAGTTATGCCACTTAATAAAATCTGGAAAAATTTGGTAAAATACTTAAGACAATTGAGCATCTCTGGGAATTTTTGGGAATTTTATTACTGAGTTCTTGTACGATTTTCAATTTATTAAAAACCTAACAATTTCGTATATAAAACTGTGTGAAGTTATAAAAGGTTAAAAAGGTAATGAAAAGGTGTTTTGTGTTTGTTTTGTAAACGTAAGGGTTTAAACCGTCATTATTTTAAAACTAAGGGACCTAACTTGTGAACACCGTAACTTCATGGTAATTACATTTTTCACCCTAACTTAGGAGAATTACATATTAATCCCTAAAGTTGTGATAATTACATAAAACCCTAAATTTGGTAAAAGACATTATGAATCTTGAACTATGAATATGATCATTTGGTAATACTTTGAATTGGCATATGAGAATGATATAACTTAAGGTTATCTAATATGAAATGAGAACAAACATGAAACCTTTCGATGATATGAAACTTAAGAGAACTTGTGCTTATTTGTAGATCGGGTGAAGAGGGAGTGATCTCCTACTTGATTTGATTTTCATTTCTTGCTTGCGTATTTCGTTAAGGTACAGATATTCTGCTTCTTTGATAAGAGGCCTTCATTCTCTGATTATGATTCGTATTAGGGTTCCCTATACCATTGCTATGTTCCCTTCATTCATGAACTCCGATCTTTTGAACCATCATGATATTGAACCTTTTATGATTATGAACCTTTCATTCATGAACCTTTAATTATGAACCCTTGACCATGAACCTTTGCTTATGAACCTTTGCTTATGAACCTTGCTTATGAACCATGATTATGAACCTATGATTATGAACTTATGAAACAAGACATTGACTTATGCAAGTAAACTAAATACATGATTCACGATACTTGACCTTGACCCTCAGTTTGATACTATGAGCCACTCACTAGGCATAAGGGTTTCATGTCCATGTCAGTCGATGCACCGATGGCATGACTCTAGGGCAGGAGAGTGATGACCTGTCCCGTCCCTGCACGTTTATGTTTATGATTCATGTTTATGTAGAGGCAGATTATGGCCACCGGAGGCGTATGGATGCATCCTAGATTTGTTCATGTTCATGTTATGTTATGTTATTCATGGTGACTGATGGTGTGTGCGATACACGTCTTTCACACTCCGGGAGCTAGCTACTCCAACCCATGATTGAGGACACCCCTCATATTTACAGGATACCCATGATTGAGGACACCCCTCATATTCACAGGATACTAAGAGGTCTCCCCTCTGCATGTTTACGATTATGATTATGATTATGATTCATGTTATGTTATGGGCTCGTAGTGGATTTCTGACTTCCTTTACCATGTACCCTTTTACCTTTCCTTATAATACCATGTACTCTTACCTTTCATCTTGATACCATGTATTCATGCTTCACACTCTTTACTCATGTAAATTATACATTATACTACTGCTTGTTACGTTATATCTGTTCACTGAGCTCTAGTAGCTCAGCCGCGTTTCTTTTCCCGCGGCAGGTTTTAGTTGGAAGCTGGGTAAAAGTGAAGAGACTTTTGGACTTAGAAGACTTGATAATTATTTTGGCCTAGAGACGTTTGGAAGTTACTACATTGTTAGAATTTGTATTCGCTTTTGTAACATTGTAATTTCAGTATTTCTTCTGTAACCTTTGAGAATATTTGTATTACTTTTGAATGTATGCTTTGTTATATCTGATATGAAACCATTTGCGTGACATCTTTACCCTTGTCGGGTTGGGGTGTTTCAATTATGGTATCAGAGCGACAGGCTGCGATTCGTAATACATTTACCCTTGGCCTGTGTAAGTAGGACCACTAAGTTTCCCTGTAAGCGCTCATAAGATAACCTGTAATATTTGCTTTAGGATCTCCCTATAGGAACCTAAATTTGACCAGTGAGGAATGGGTAGACTAAGACATATATGTGAGTATCATTTGCTTCCGCATCACTCTGATTCGTGCCTCTGCCCTTAGTTAAACCTCATCAGAAACTTTTCAGGAGTTAGAAGTTTTACAACTTAAGCTTAGTAACCAAGTAAGCTTGGAATACCTCAAAAAACCCACCTGGATACCTTACACCATGTAAGTTTCATTTTCAGATTTTGACATCCACCTCTGATTTGTTGGATAAGCTGTTTAACACCTTTCCGACCATGTCGTAAGCCATTCAACCATAATGTGTTCGACACATTTTGTGAATTCATTGCTTATGCTGAATGTGAATGTATCGTCCGATACTACTTAACTTTGCATAAATCCGTTACTACTCCTATGAGAATTCTGGTAATTATTAACCATGGATATAGGAAGTTATGTTCCTTTCCTTTGAATGACGAATCTTGTTCTGCCAACCATTTCCTTTGGAAGGATATGATGCTATGTTACCTCTGTATGAATTTGTTAACTGAGCATGATGATGCTAATAACGGATATTCTGTACATCTCACTTTTGACAAATATACGATGTTCGTATTGCTGATAATACACATCCTACTTACTGCTTATGCTAAGAAGCTGAACAAATCCCCACACTTGAATCATTCGTTTATCCATCTCAACACTTTTATCGAAACAGGCGCTGGATTTCGATATATGAACTATCCATCTGATTCGATGACTGTATTCGTTCTATGAATCTTTTGATCTTGACATGTCTTATTGTGTGGTCTCTTATGTATGAACTGGATGACTATTTGTAAAGCTACCATAGACTACCGTATCTGAAATGTGATCTTAACAATTTATCTTACCCTATTTCGTTATGATGAATCTCTACACCTGAATCTGCTAAAGTTTTGCCACTATGGAAGCACCAACCCTGAACTCATATGATTATCAATTTTCCTGACAACCATTACTATTCACCCTTGGAAAGTTCCGCCATTAGAAATATTCCGTTGTACGAAGATTTTCCGGTATTTCAGGTGTAATATGAATTTTGCTCACCTCAGTGATTCTCTTGAAGTACTCTTGTTGGTCTATAAAGATGAAGTATGTGACGACGTATCGACTATTGTGCACCTAACCGTACCACTATCAGTAATCGTTACCCGTTTTCGCACATCAATGATTGATTTGGTCTTTCTTTTGAAACTTCGTATCTCGTTGCATCGTGCTAAATTTGAAGGGCTGAGGCAGCAACCACAAGAACTTCTAAGAAGGGGGTTAACTAACCGAGAGTAATCTTTGTGAAGTAGTTCAGTCTTACTTTGAAGAAGAAGGAAGGCGACATGAGGTGTATGTGAAAGTTTTTCCCCTAAACGATTTCAGAGACGGTCCTCGCGCTCGTTATAACCTTATGAGTTTGAGTGATGCCAATAGTATTGGCAAAGATGATCATGTCTTCGTGTGTTTTGGACAAATTGTCATAGTATGACATTGTGTTATGTTCAGAGAACGAAAGAAGAACATAGAGATTATTGGCAGGATGAGCCTTTGTTCTAGAAGAGAAATTCGGTTGACGTTCAGAGCTCTTAGTAGGCAACACTACCCTATATAATGTGAAGACAGAGTTTCACACAGAAAGGATCAAGATCGAAGACAATTATCAGCGTTAGAAACCTGGTGGGAGAATAGTAGAAGATGGTTGCGACAAGTGTACCTTAGAAGAAGCACCTAGGAAGAAGAGAGGAACTGGATAGTACTCGACTACACATCATGGAACACGTGAAGATTGCAACTCGGGCATCAAGACAACCAGATCGTATGAGGCGAATCGTTCAACACATACCTGGAGCTATGCTGGAAGACCTGTCGAAGATGCGCAGTCTTGCTTCTCTATTCATTTTAGTTGTACTAAGATGAATTGAGAGCAGAAGCAGACTTGCGGATGGAGGGTTGCACGATGATCATGTCAGAGGCTGCCGCTACGACATCACCATATCAAGAAGAGTTGCTGAAGGCTTGAGGAATCAGACTCAAGTTTGTAATTCCTTTTCACCATGGGATAAGATGGACAAACATAGATGAACCACTCCAACTTGGAAGAAATTTTGAAATTTAGTATTTGAATTGACGAATTTTGAAGTGGACATTTGCGTTTAGACGAGGTGATTCTGTGAATGATGAAGCTATCGATGACGTAATTCGTTTTTCCCTCAACCTACTTAAATTCCGTTACCTGATAATGAAGTCCTTTGAATAATTTGGGTTTCTCTGTTAGTAATTTCGTCCTATGTCACTCTGCATTTGTTGAGTAACGAGTTATGTGGAATTTTGACGAATTATGGAAGGGACTTTGTGATTTATGTTTCAGAAAGGACGGATGTTGAAGTAACCACTGATATTGGCTGAGTTGATTTCGGTAAGTTATGAAGTATTGACGCTATTAACGACGTACCGGAATTCTGATGGACATTTTCGGATTTCCGTTACTCTTCGAGTAATTTCGTTCTCTTAGTTATGATGTTTGATTTTAGTGACCTCTGAGACGGTAGGTGGACTAGGTGGATTTAGATAAGTTATGTTAATCACGACTTGAGATAAAGTATGACCATCGTGAGGGCATATTTATATGATGCAAGTATTATGACGTCTGGCCAGCGTGATAATACTTACATCATATAACGTGCACTCTTTGTGGGCATAGGATATTTCGAGAAGTGCCTTAGAAGCCTTAGAATTTCTGATATCTGTTTGAGATCATCCGCGTTTAGTGAGACTTTAGATTCATTCTACCTATATGATTGATCCGCTGTCTTTGATATACGATTTAATACATTTGATGATTCGTCACGCGCTTCGTTGACCGATGGTACGTTCCTTAGTTCGATCAGTATCTGCGTGGAATTGATGAGTTCTTCTATAATGGTGCACTAGTTCCCTTTTCGTTAAGAATCTGGACTGAATTGATGAGATTTTACTCTTTAGTACTACCTTCGTATTGCTTTCAAGCATGAATGTTTCATGTATCTCTGTGTGAGATTTAAGTCGTTATCCGCTGCAATGTTGTTTCGTATTCCTTGGAACGAATTCGTTGTAAATTATGGAAGCCTAGGGCTTTTCTATGATTTTGATCAGGTTGGCGAAGTATCTCATTGCTTGGCGTTACCTCCCCATTTATTCTTCGTATGCGATGTATTCCATGTATCACTTCTTCGTGAGTATGAGTAGTATCCGCCTCATGTTGTGTTTTGCCCATTCGATTGGATTCGGGAAAATATTTCGTATAGTAAAGAACCTGAGGCTGTTTTAGAGCATCAGGAAAGAGCCATGAGAACTAAAACCATTCCGTTCGTAAAGATTCTTTGGAAGAACCATCCTGAGAGCGAGGCTACTTGGGAAACCGAAGAGTCGATACGATCTGATTATCCGCATTTCTCTTTTTGACTTGGTACGTATTCATTTCGTTATTGCTTTCGATTTCGCATTTCATTTCGACTTCGCACTTCAATTTTCGAGGACGAAAATTTTTTTTTAGAGGGGAAGAGTTGTAAAACCCCGAAACTAATATAATCCGGAATGACAAAAATGCCCTTGAATTTAAAATTTGAGAACTTACGAATACTAATTAAATAACACTTAACCTAAGTTCAACTTAATTTAAAAACTTTACAATATACAAAGTTGGAACAAAAAAAAAAAAAAAAAAAAAAAAGAAAAGAAGCAAGCATTATGCCGCCCCCCTACACCATAAACAAGACTAGGTTCTTGATTTGCATATACATGGTAAGTCCTTAATTTGATTTGCTACCTTCCTAATTTGCCTACACAAAATATTCGGTTCTTCTTATCCTCAAAAATACCGATTTTCATAAACTAGCAAAAACCCTAAGTTCTCTCAAAACTAAACATCGGCCTTCATTTTTTTTGTGGCTGTCGATCCAAAGGAACACCCAAAGGAAGGCTTCAATCTCGTTTCTAATCCGTGTTTAATCATCACAAGGTAAACCTCTAACATTAACAAGGATCCATTCGAATTTTGTGAAGCAAAAACTAATCAAAAGAACCCTATTTTCTGTTTTGTGGCTGGTGTTCGACGCCAAGAAGAGAGGAGAAGAAAAGAGAGTTTTCGTGTGGTGTTTTGATCCTCGTCGTGTTCGTGTTCTTCGTGGTCTACGAGGGTATTGTATCTTTTGTTCATGCCATGTCCTTGTTTTGTTTTATAACCGAAAATATGCACACATGAAACCACAAAAAATCATAAAATAACAAAACCCTAAAATTGTTATGTATGAATCGGCTGAGTTTTGGAGTTGAAATATTTCGTTGTGATCATGTTAAATATGTTATAGAATGACCTAAATATGTTATGGACTCAACCAAAATCGTTTGGAGTGAAAAACAAATGATTTGGATGGTAAAAACTCTAAAATGGATATGTTGCTGTGATAACTGATTCTGAGTGGGATTTTTGGTCGACTTTAAACGGCTGTAACTTTATGATGGAATCGAGTTTTTGAGTGTTTTAAAAGCCTAAAACTAAGTTCATTGAAATAGCTACCTGGAAAATTTAGTTTGTAATTTTTAGAGGCTTAGAAGGTTACTTTTTGATTTTTATAAAATTATGTGTCTGATCGGATTTGTGAGTCTGGAAAATCAGTCCGGGTTTTTGATTTTTAATTTTCAAATCGTGTCGAGTTAGAAGGTTTCCTTTGAACTGGGTAATATATAAGATGTCTATTACTTCCTGGAATTTTTGTAGATTTTTGTGAATTTTTTCTTAAAAGGTTTCTAACTAATAACTTTTCGTATAGTAAAATCAGTCAGAAATCTGGACGAGTTGGTTTAGGTGAATTTTAATCCATAGTTATGCTACTTAATAAAATCTGGAAAATTTTGGTAAAATACTTAAGACAATTGAGCATCTCTGGGAATTTTTTGGAATTTTATTACTGAGTTCTTGTACGATTTTCAATTTATTAAAAACCTAACAATTTCGTATATAAAACTGTGTGAAGTTATAAAAGGTTAAAAAGGTAATGAAAAGGTGTTTTGTGTTTGTTTTGTAAACGTAAGGGTTTAAACCGTCATTATTTTAAAACTAAGGGACCTAACTTGTGAACACCGTAACTTCATGGTAATTACATTTTTCACCCTAACTTAGGAGAATTACATATTAATCCCTAAAGTTGTGATAATTACATAAAACCCTAAATTTGGTAAAAGACATTATGAATCTTGAACTATGAATATGATCATTTGGTAATACTTTGAATTGGCATATGAGAATGATATAACTTAAGGTTATCTAATATGAAATGAGAACAAACATGAAACCTTTCGATGATATGAAACTTAAGAGAACTTGTGCTTATTTGTAGATCGGGTGAAGAGGGAGTGATCTCCTACTTGATTTGATTTTCATTTCTTGCTTGCGTATTTCGTTAAGGTACAGATATTCTGCTTCTTTGATAAGAGGCCTTCATTCTCTGATTATGATTCGTATTAGGGTTCCCTATACCATTGCTATGTTCCCTTCATTCATGAACTCCGATCTTTTGAACCATCATGATATTGAACCTTTTATGATTATGAACCTTTCATTCATGAACCTTTAATTATGAACCCTTGACCATGAACCTTTGCTTATGAACCTTTGCTTATGAACCTTGCTTATGAACCATGATTATGAACCTATGATTATGAACTTATGAAACAAGACATTGACTTATGCAAGTAAACTAAATACATGATTCACGATACTTGACCTTGACCCTCAGTTTGATACTACGAGCCACTCACTAGGCATGAGGGTTTCATGTCCATGTCAGTCGATGCACCGATGGCATGACTCTATGGCAGGAGAGTGATGACCTGTCCCGTCCCTGCACGTTTATGTTTATGATTCATGTTTATGTAGAGGCAGATTATGGCCACCGGGGGCGTATGGATGCATCCTAGATTTGTTCATGTTCATGTTATGTTATGTTATTCATGGTGACTGATGGTGTGTGCGATACACGTCTTTCACACTCCGGGAGCTAGCTACTCCAACCCATGATTGAGGACACCCCTCATATTTACAGGATACCCATGATTGAGGACACCCCTCATATTCACAGGATACTAAGAGGTCTCCCCTCTGCATGTTTACGATTATGATTATGATTATGATTCATGTTATGTTATGGGCTCGTAGTGGATTTCTGACTTCCTTTACCATGTACCCTTTTACCTTTCCTTATAATACCATGTACTCTTACCTTTCATCTTGATACCATGTATTCATGCTTCACACTCTTTACTCATGTAAATTATACATTATACTACTGCTTGTTACGTTATATCTGTTCACTGAGCTCTAGTAGCTCAGCCGCGTTTCTTTTCCCGCGGCAGGTTTTAGTTGGAAGCTGGGTAAAAGTGAAGAGACTTTTGGACTTAGAAGACTTGATAATTATTTTGGCCTAGAGACGTTTGGAAGTTACTACATTGTTAGAATTTGTATTCGCTTTTGTAACATTGTAATTTCAGTATTTCTTCTGTAACCTTTGAGAATATTTGTATTACTTTTGAATGTATGCTTTGTTATATATGATATGAAACCATTTGCGTGACATCTTTACCCTTGTCGGGTTGGGGTGTTACATGCGGCGTATCAATCTCAAGACTTCACCAAGATAATCCAAGATACTGAAGAACATGCGCTGCATGAAGACTGAAGGTACGCCGTATCCTATGGTGGTGTACGAATATTCCTGAATAATATAATCTTGGACTCCACGCGAAGTTACCTAGATACGCCGTATCAACTTAGTTGATACGCTGTATCGACCCTTCTAACAGAAAGTATAAATACCCCATTCGACATCCACATTCGATGTGACACAAAAACCCTAAGGAGAAGAATACAGATGAGTTGGCAGCACAAGACACAACCTAAAAGAAGAATTCAGAGCAGTAAGAAGGTCCTGATAGTACTTTAATTCATAGGAAAACTCGTTTATTTGTATTAGCAATATGTTAATGGTTGAGTTAGTGTCTTTTTCACTATTTGATCGGACTTAATAGTTTCCATCTGTTACAAAGAGTATTTGATGTTTTTTTGGTTTCTTTATGCATGTGCTTTGATTACATATTAGGATTTATCGTGCCTTGTCAACGTAGGCTCACGCAATTACTTCATTAACATCATTTGCATAGTTAATGTAAGCCTGTAAAAGGGATAAATAGTACATAAACCTTGTAATCATTAAGTGTTTGCATGCCTATAACTAAGACTCCACTGATAAAGAATAGATTTTGGCACTCATCTTATACAGCTAAGCAATTAAATGTGTGACAAGTTTTCCTACTATCGGATTGACCTCTTATTTGTGTTTGTTTTCTATCTATGTACGTGTTGGCCATTAGCTTATTCGTTCTCTAGTTTTATTTACTGTTTACTTAATCTACACAATTGTACCAGTCTCTCAGGCTCAAAACCCCCTTGCGTTAGATTAGGGCATTAGAACTAACTTAGGATTAAAATACTGATAGATATCTAGGTGTTAACGTTCCACTCTTAGACTTCGACATCTACTTACCAACTAGCTACATTGATCGGGTGCACTGCTCGTTAGTGTGTGTTATAGGATAAGTCGGCTAAATATAAATTTAAAACTTGATAATATAATCTATTCTACAACGATATACGCACGTATCAAGTTTTTTGCGCCGCTGCCGGGGAGTGAATTGTTTAATACTAAAATATCTATTAATATTTTAATTTATAATTAACATGATTAGGTTTTAATTTGCTAACTTTGTTGCGTATTTGTATTATTTGCATTCTTGTATTTTCCTGCTTATTTTCTGTTTTTATGTTTGTTTACTTTCTGTAATTTTTGTTTGTTTTTCGTTTTTTCTGTTTTTCTGCATTATTACTATCTACTGTAATTTGCTGAACTAAACGTTACGGCGCATCTAGTTATCTAGATACGGCGTATTGCGCTTTTTATTTTATATACAACGTATCTAATTTAATTAATTTGAGTACGACGTATTTATCCCTCTAGATACCGCGTATTCTGTTTTTACTTGGAAAAATTTTCAAAACCCTAAACGACATACGGCACATGAGTGTTTCTCATATGACGTATCTATTCTTTATTAGAAACAGATTCGAATTCTTTAAATAAACGAGAAACGGCGTATCAATTTTGTCGATACGGCGCATTAATATTAAAAAAAGAAAAAAAATAATTAAAAAAAAAAAAAAAAAAAAAAGCTTGTATTTTGAAACATAACAGACGTACGTCGTATACGCATCTGCATATACGGTGTATTTTTTTATATATATATATATATATATATATATATATATAAGCGTATTTAAAAATTAATACGTACGGCATATTGATCCTCATCAATACGGCGTATAATTATTCTAAAATAAAAGTCTGAGTGTTTTTAACGAAGTAAACATACGGCGTATCCAGATTACTGGATACGGCGTATCGTCTGCAAATATCAGCAACTTTTATTTTTCGTATTCGGTTTTCGTTATTAGTTTTCTGTTATTTTACTTTTGTAATCCTATCCTACTAATTCTTTTGTGTTGATTTCAGGACGTGCATGACCAGGAGCTCTATTAAAGACCACGTTAAACCTTGCAAAGAACCTGAACAAGCTTTTCATTCGCTTAGGAAGCTTTTCAAGACAACAAGCCTTGATTGCTCGAGTTTGGTAGAGCTCGATTACTTTTCTGATCAAGAATCTCAGTGTGAAGAAGCAATCACAAAAACAATGACGGAACCTACTATGGAGGAATACATGACTAAGACCCGAGAAGACTATGTGTCGGGTATTGTTAAGCCTAAATTCGACAAAGAGTCGAAGTTTGAATTGAAAGGTCAATTTCTCAAGGAGTTGTGTGAGAATGCCTTCAGTGGATCGGAGCATGAAGATGCTAATGAGCACGTGGAAAGGATCCTTGAGATCGCAGACTTGTTCACAACTAAGGAAGTGTCTATTGACCAATTAATGCTTCGTGTTTTCCCTATTTCACTTACAGGAGATGCTAACAGGTGGCTAAAGAATAAACCAGCTGGTTCAATTAATGCTTGGGAAGACTTGAAGAAGAAATTTTTAAAGAAATATTGCCCACTTGCTCGTATTGCTAAAAAGATGGAGGCTATCAATAATTTCAAACAGGAGCCCGATGAAACTCTTTATCAGGCTTGGGAGCGATTCAAAAATTTATTATTGGAATGTCCCCAACATTATTTAACTACTATGCAGGAGGTTATTTTGTTTTATTAGGGTCTGGATGTGCCTACTCGAAAGATTTTGGATTCTAAGGGAGCTGTTCCTCAGATGAGTGCAGCAAATGCTAGGAAAGCCATCCAAGAAATGGCTAATCATTCTCAGAAGTGGCATGATGGGACCTCTACTAGAAATAAAAGCAGTGATACTTCTGATGGATATGCTGCTATTCAAGCTCAACTGAATAAACTTAGTAGAGATCTCAAGAAGGTTGATGAAAAGGTGTATGCTGCTCAGGTTGGTTGTGAAATATGCAAGGGTCCCCATTACACTAAGGATTGCCCATCAAAGAATGAAGGAGAAACACTTGAAGAAGCATACTACACCCAATTTGGCAAGCCTTTTCAACCATCAGGAAGGTATAGGGCAGCTGCTCCAGGATACTTACAAAGGGACAACGGGAATCAGTCATACCAATAAAGGAGACATACTTTGGAAGAATCCATGAAGCAGATGATGGCTGATGCTGCTAAAAGACATGAAGAAAACGATGATTTGATCAAAGAAATCTGGTCTTGAACCGATGCTTCTATCAGAAATCATGGAGCTTCGATCAAGGCATTGGAACTACAAATCGGACAGATAAGCAAGGTACTTCAAGAAATGGGATCTGGAAGTTTACCAAGCATAACTGAAACCAATCCAAGAGATCATCTCAAAGCAATCACCACTACTGAAGAAATTTCACCTTGTGTGCCTTTTCCTGGAAGATTATTGGATGCCGCTGATGCTGAAAAGCCTAAATTCTTCTTTAACTCTTCAATCAGTTTAAGAAGATTGCTCAAGGAAAAGTCAAGGATTGAAGAAGAGATCAAGGTTACTATCAAAGAAGAGTGCTCTGCAACCGATCACAACGCCTTGCCTCACAAGGAGAAAGACCCAGGGAGTTTTACCTTGCCTTGTTACATTAATGATATGTCTTTCAGTAAAGCTTTATCTAACTTAGGAGCTAGTGTTAGTGTCATGCCTTATAAGACATTCACCACCTTAGGCTTAGGAAAATTAGCTCCCAGTAAGCTGATGCGTGGTTTTGCGACCTTACAACAGGTTTTACCTCTCAAGGGATCTTGAGAAGTTTGCAGTCCCCACCAGGCAGTGTACCTGACCGATGTAGTATAGTGAAGTGGCAAGTACCGGGGGATTGATCGTTCAACTCAAAGAATAGTGTTCGTTAGGATTATCTACTAGGTCTAGAGGTGAGGGATGATTCTTTTTGTATTTTTATATTTTATGAAAAGCAAGTACAATCTCTGGTTTGAAGGAGTGGGCGGAATTAGTTGCTAATCAACTAACCCAAAAGCTACTAATTAAACTAATGTGCAAGAAAGTAAACTAGGGTTCTACAAGGGAAGTGAAGCATGTCTACCTATGATATGTTACTCCTTACTAGCTATCCAATTCTACCTATTGAATTGCCACACCTTGTTTTAATTGACGGGTTGTATTCCTTAATACCAATCGTGGGGGTGTGTACGATCTTCCCCAACTCTATAAGCTCCTACTTCACTCCTATGTCGAGCCGGCTAAGAAGCTCCTAACATGGGATCACTAGAATTCGCTTATGCATTAAATACAACCAATTAACCTTAGTACACCTTGGTTCATGTTTCTTAAGACGTTCAAGCAAGTTACCGTATAGGAGGTTAGCCAGTTTTCTTAAGCCTAACATCGATATCATCCAATCATACAAGAGACAATAGGAAACAAGAATTATAAGCTAAACCAATTAGACCTATTGAAGTTGTCACGCCCTAATTGATGGAGATGGACACACACATCAACAAGAAATCAATAAGATCTAATTAGTTATACACAAGCTTCACACAATCATAGGTAAACACTAGGTGATTTAGTAAAACATAATCAATGAAGAACAAGCAACAATAATAATGGAAGACATAATTAAGATAGAATCAACACACCATTACAAGATGTTTATGGAGTGATTAAGACCTTCTAAGTTGCTGGAAAAACACCTACCTAAACCCTAGAATCGGACTTAGGGTTTAGGGCTTGCAAATAATGAAGTTATAAGGTTGTATTTATAAGCACTTTTCTGCCCGGCCCGTCTTGACGGCGTCAGACTAACCTTGACGGCGTCAAGACCAACTTTTCTTCACCAAATTGTAGATCTTTTCGTCCCGAATCCGTGGCCTTTTGAATCACCTAAATCCGAGTTCGTATGAGGATTTTATGGCCAAAACAGTAACAGCTACTCCGCGCGCGAGTTGTGATTGTCTTGATTAACTTGTGGCGGTTTCACTAAGGTTCCTTCTCGTGTAAGAATACTTTGATGCCGTCACTCTATATCATTTGACGTCGTCAGGTCTATGATCCTGACGCCGTCACCTTCAAAAATCCTCTGGCCCGTCTCTCTTTAACTTAACACTTGACGGCCTACATCCATTAACACGTGACGCCGTCACAAAACCTTCTAGCGCGTCACGTGTAAATTCATATTCATCCTTTTACCAGTACGTGACGCCGTCACCTACAAAGCGTGACGCCGTCAAGTTCTGTTTCCAGCTTGATTTTTGGAGACTTTGCCGTTTTCTTCACTTTTCGCTCCAAAAACGTCCAAAATGCTTCCTTTTCCAGATTTCTTCTCCAAAGTACCTAAAATGACAAAAGGAACGATTTAGGGCAATATTTGATCAAATAATCACGAATTAGGGCTTAAATGACCCCCTAAAAGTGGTACACTTTTTGTCTCATCAAATATCCCTACACTTGGGATTTGCTTGTCCTCAAGCAAATGAGCTTTTCCACAATCATAATACAAGTTAGGGGTCATTTAACATTAATATAAAAGTAATTACAACAAATGATTGTTCCACCTTAGTCAAAACAAGCACGGAAATTATACACTAGCACCTCACATTAAGTGTTTGGATACTCTCATCTCTCGGGTGTTGTAAATTTATATATGAAAATGGAGAAATATCACTCATTACCTGTCATAGCAAATAGATTACCATAGGCTTGGGAAAGGATCAAAACCTCCACCACATTGGCGTAAGCACCTAGGATAAACTATCAAAGAGGTCTTTTAAAGGGTTGTAACGTTAGGTGTAAGGGTATGAAAAACACGGTTTGTTGGATAAAGGATATTTTTACTGGTGGCAAGTCAATCATCTTGGTCAATTACATGTAGAATGAGGCGTTGCTAAGCCAAGACTCGACTCAACTTAAACTAATCACGAACTAATAAACATAAAACAAAACAAAACATAAAAAAAGATAGAGGCGGATGGTAGTTCGTATGCTTTTTCTTCACTTTTTTTTTTTTTTTTTTTTTTTTTTGCATACACTCTTGCCCTACCATCCAAAACAATACATCACTAGGGATTCTTTGTACCATCCCTACACTTGAACTTTTACATACTTTACATAAAATTATTCTAATGACTCGAATCAAGATAATCGAAACATTTGGAGTACTTTAAAATATTAACGTACATATGGGGGTAATAAATGATGTTCTTCCCCATTACTCCATTACACTAGTACTTTACCCATGAGTCCCAATCGTCCCAAAACAATATGTACAAGGATATGACTCGACTTAGCAACTATGTAATCAATTAGATAATTAACTAAGGGTTTAAACAAATGTTGTCACAATAATGCACTAAAAATGAGTGCATACAAGGTAGGCTAAGGCGATTTGGGTGTACATTTAAGTGGGGTGTAAACAAATTCTTACTTTAAGTAAAATGCTTAAAGTTAGAAATGAAAAGATAGGCTCTGAGGGGTGTACTAGGGGTATCGTGTACAAAAAATGAGTACAACGCAAAGGGTGTGGGAGAATTACTTGACCAATGTAGCCAATGTAATTATAACAAAAACACAGGTGTAAAACAATGGGTTAACCCTAATGCCTCTTATCATGTAGTCAATCCTAACTACACGAATGTAGTCTCACTAGCGGTCTCAGTATGCATCACAAACACAAGTTCTAGAATCTATAAACTACCGGTACACTCATAAGCACCAACAATGAATGCTTTTTCCTAAAGATCTAAAGGCGAACCTCACATATTTGGGGTGGCAATTTTTGAGTGGTATGGTTTTTGTGCTAGTCATACAATTCCCTATCCATGAGACGCTTATTAAGACCAAAGTTTCACTCCTATATGTTGTAAAAAATTTTAAATTTGGTGCTAAAATTGCCCTAACCAATATTTCTCTTGGCTTTATTACACATTCACTACTAAACAAAACAAAAATCAACCGAAGTTGTAGTTTCTAAGGCATCATAATTTACCCTCCCTACACTTAATCCAAACATTGTCCCCAATGTTATAAATAAAAGATGTAAAAGTAAAAATAAATGAGAATGGAAGAAACTAATACTCCCCTGATTCGCTCGGTATGGATGATGTGATAATATGGTTAAATCTCCCTCCAAGAGAATGAACATGACAAGCTTCACTCCAGAAATATAATCATCCTCTTGATGTGTTGCACGTACATCTTCTTTTCCAATATAACCTGTAATCATCAAACAAAAAAACCAAAGCATCAAACCGAACAAAGAAAAACCACAACTAGATGTAATTCCAGACTTAGAAATAAAAACAAAACAAAACAATAAAAGGATAGGATACTTGCGGGATGAATTACAAATAGGAACTCATAAATCATGTCCACAAGTATTGACACACAACAAGATAGAATATATGCTAATCCTGAATTGTGAATTTTCCATGTTTGAATTTTGTTCTTTTTAACAAAATATAAACTTCCCTACACTTATCTTTTTGTAAAATACCTTTATATGCAATTAAGACGAAGTTAAGAACAAAATAAAGCATTTTCACAAATTATTCGAAACATGAAAATTTAACAATTATGATTAAGCATATATGACACAAACAAACAAATAAAATAAAAACATCAAACAATTAAAAACATGGGTTGCCTCCCAAGAAGCGCTTGTTTTTGTTCGAGTCACGAGCCTGACTCTACCCTTATTTAACAGAAATAGGGGAGGTTTTCCCTACACTTAGGATTAAGTGCGGGTGAAAGTAGCGATACACACCCTTAGGGTGGAAATATGCCACGTGAGGTGAAGGGGGTGAGTGAATGGCTTCCTTCATCCTAAAACTACCCGAATAATATGGGTTGATGGGTGGGTCGGTTCCTCTTTTGTCTCCTAGAAATGTATCTAAGGATGGAAAGTTGTGTAAAGGTTGAGGTTCCGGTTCATCAACACTAGGAAATTCCCTAGAACTAAGAGTAAGGTTATCACTATAAGTATTCAAACCTATATCCTCTAGTGGTGCTTGGTCCAAGGATTCTACCTCCATCAGGATTCCTAAAGTCTCTTCTACTTCTTCCGGGTAAGTCACGGGCGGTGTGTGTGCCTCAAATGATGGTAGGACTTGTGGGGTATTTTGCGGGCTTATGTTACTTACCTCATCATTCCTTGTGTCAAGATCACCTATGTGTTCATTTTGTATTATGGTAGTGCCTAACCATGACATGCAACTAGGTGGCTCAACTCTACCCTCATCCCCAAACAAACATGTTTCATGATCCTTGAAATTTTTGGTCAATTGACTTGTACTAACGTTTGTTGGGTTGTCTACTCTATAATAATATTGGGCACAATCTTCTATGGTATCCCATGCTTCTTCAGCATTTAATTCCCTAAGGTCCCTACTGGCAAAATCGTTAATGCACATTTGGTCATATCGGTTGACACGATCGTAAAAGATTTGGGTTAGGGATTCTAAATCGAAGCTATGATGAGGGACTATTCGGAGTAAGTTTTTAAAACGAGTCCATGCATCATATATGGATTCATCTCGATATTGGTTGAACATCAAGATGTCATTAGGGACAAATGGATTTCGTGGTCGGTAGTATGGTGGGTTCGCGTACTCCATATTGGTGAACGGAAGAGTCAATGGAAAGGTTTTTACGAACAAAGACACAAAGAAAAGATAGACTACTAGAAAGCTAATAAAAAGAAAATAAAAATCTCACTAGATAGGAATCTAATGAGTAGACCTAATAAAAATAAATTTCAACCTAAGCAATAACTACTCCCCGGGCTGCGGCGCCAAAAACTTGATGCATGGTTTTGCGACCTTACAACAGGTTTTACCTCTCAAGGGATCTTGAGAAGTTTGCAGTCCCCACCAGGCAGTGTACCTGACCGATGTAGTATAGTGAAGTGGCAAGTACCGGGGGATTGATCGTTCAACTCAAAGAATAGTGTTCGTTAGGATTGAAATTTATCTACTAGGTCTAGAGGTGAGGGATGATTCTTTTTGTATTTTTATATTTTATGAAAAGCAAGTAAAATCTCTGGTTTGAAGGAGTGGGCGGAATTAGTTGCTAATCAACTAACCCAAAAGCTACTAATTAAACTAATGTGCAGGAAAGTAAACTAGGGTTCTACAAGGGAAGTAAAGCATGTCTACCAATGATATGTTACTCCTTGCTAGCTATCCAATTCTACCTATTGAATTGTCACACCTTGTTTTAATTGACGGGTTGTATTCCTTAATACCAATCGTGAGGGTGTGTACGATCTTCCCCAACTCTATAAGCTCCTACTTCACTCCTATGTCGAGCCGGCTAAGAAGCTCCTAACATGGGATCACTAGAATTCGCTTATGCATTAAATACAACCAATTAACCTTAGTACACCTTGGTTCATGTTTCTTAAGACGTTCAAGCAAGTTACCGTATAGGAGGTTAGCCAGTTTTCTTAAGCCTAACATCGATATCATCCAATCATACAAGAGACAATAGGAAACAAGAATTATAAGCTAAACCAATTAGACCTATTGAATTTGTCACGCCCTAATTGATGGAGATGGACACACACATCAACAAGAAATCAATATGATCTAATTAGTTATACACAAGCTTTACACAATCATAGGTAAACACTAGGTGATTTAGTAAAACATAATCAATGAAGAACAAGCAACAATAATAATGGAAGACATAATTAAGATAGAATCAACACACCATTACAAGATGTTTATGGAGTGATTAAGACCTTCTAAGTTGCTGGAAAAACACCTACCTAAACCCTAGAATCGGACTTAGGGTTTAGGGCTTGCAAATAATGAAGTTATAAGGTTGTATTTATAAGCACTTTTCTGCCCGGCCCGTCTTGACGGCGTCAGACTAACCTTGACGGCGTCAAGACCAACTTTTCTTTACCAAATTGTAGATCTTTTCGTCCCGAATCCGTGGCCTTTTGAATCACCTAAATCCGAGTTCGTATGAGGATTTTATGGCCAAAACAGTAACAGCTACTCCGCGCGCGAGTTGTGATTGTCTTGATTAACTTGTGGCGGTTTCACTAAGGTTCCTTCTCGTGTA
Organism: Artemisia tridentata subsp. tridentata; assembly: GCA_021014915.2. NCBI lineage: Eukaryota > Viridiplantae > Streptophyta > Magnoliopsida > Asterales > Asteraceae > Artemisia > Artemisia tridentata. Next base: position 171,754,967 of record CP139508.1, on the reverse strand, counting down.
AGAATACTTTGACGCCGTCACTCTATATCATCTGACGTCGTCAGGTCTATGATCCTGACGCCGTCACCTTCAAAAATCCTCTGGCCCGTCTCTCTTTAACTTAACACTTGACGGCCTACATCCATTAACACGTGACGCTGTCACAAAACCTTCTGGCGCGTCACGTGTAAATTCATATTCATCCTTTTTCCAGTACGTGACGCCATCACCTACAAAGCGTGACGCCGTCAAGTTCTGTTTCCAGCTTGATTTTTGGAGACTTTGCCGTTTTCTTCACTTTTCGCTCCAAAAACGTCCAAAATGCTTCTTTTTCCAGATTTCTTCTCCAAAGTACCTAAAATGACAAAAGGAACGATTTAGGGCAATATTTGATCAAATAATCACGAATTAGGGCTTAAATGACCCCCTAAAAGTGGTACACTTTTCGTCTCATCATAAGCTACTTATTGAGTTGGCAGATAAAACTGTAAAACGTCCCGAGGGTATTGCTGATTCATCCTCCCAGTAGACTTTGTTATATTAGATATGCCTGAGGATATCAAGATTCCATTGATCCTTGGAAGACCATTCTTGTCTACTGCTCATGCTAAAATAGATGTTTTTAAAAGAAAAATATCTCTAAGAGTAGGGGATGACAAATTAGTCTATAAGTGTGATAATCCTACTAAGAGCATTATTAGAAGTATTTATGTGCTAGGATTAAGAGAGCGAATGGACCTCGACCTAGAAGCTAGGCTAATGGGCGCAACCTTAGTCTAAAATAGACCACTTGACCCTAGTGATGGAGATTATATTGAATTAAATGACCTTAATACTCCATTAGAGCTCAATGATCAATTTATGGAGGATCTAGAACCTAAAATTGAAGATGGAGAAATTGTGGATATCCCTAAGATAAATGTTATTAATACTCGTAAAAATGATGAAATTGAGGAATATCCTAGCTTTTGTGATTATGGTAGAAAGATCCATGTCGATTGTGCTTATAATTTACAATATCCATGCATGATAGGTTACAAACATGTAGATGCTAATTTCTTCCCAATTTTGCCAATTAATGTGATGTCCAAAGTTATTTACAATTCTACGAGATAGAAGATTGAATATAGAGGAAGGAACATAGTTGCAGCTTTTATGAATGTGCCTATCTTTTTTGGAAATTTTGCAATTGTTACAGATTTTACTGTGGTGGAAGATATGGATGCTTATCGTGACAAAGACATGGGTGATGTAATTGTTGAAAAATCATTTTGTAGGGAAGTTAATATTGATGCCAAGAGATTTGAAGGGAAAATTACCTTCCACAATGGAAACGACAAAATCGCCTATATGATGCCTCGTGCTCACTCAAGATTTAAACATGCCACAAACAAAGTATGCTATAGGTTTTCACCATTTTTTTTTGTAGATAAACAGGATGTACAGAAAGGGATCGAATATCCATACTAAAAGATGAAAGGATTCTACAAGGGAGTGTTGAATTTGGGACCAGAATATGTCCACTCTCTTTCGGAGTTATTCCAGCTTCTTCATGATTTCGTGTCGTGGTGAACATGGACTCGTGGGCATCAATGATACAAAATAGGAGCTGAAGATGAGTCTAACTTGAAGACTCTGGAAAAAAGAAAAGTGCTCACTAGGAGACAACCCGGATTTATCTTTACTTTTTTTTCTGTTATCGAGTCTGTCAGACCTACACATTGATGCGGCGCATCCCTTCCCATGGATGCGGCGTATCGACTGCACATGTCATATATATCCTTTATTTTTCTTGCATTTTAATTTTCTGCATTTTGAACATTCTGTGAGTTGATTCAATGCGGTGCATCTATGTTTAAGGGTGCGTCGTATCAAGTTTTCTGACTCGTATTTATTCTAGGCTCGATACGGCATATCCTTTACCATGGATACGGCGTATCGACTGACCTAATGAAATTTCCAGATTTTTATTTTTAATTTTAAGGTTTATTTTCTACTAACCATCGATTAACAAACATTGCACTTGCTATGATTTTCAAATTAACACAGGTTGCTTGCGAAGAAGTAATGCTATAAGTACGTTCTAAATTTTCTGTGTGTCGCGAGCCATTCATGGAGGCTTGAACAATTACACACACAAAATAAAAAGTTGCTCACAAACACATAATGGAGGATCATACCGAGCAAATATCAGGGGAGTTTTCTGTTCTAATTCTTTCTATTTCCTGTTTTTAATTTCAATTTTAAACAACGAGGATGTTTTTAATTTCTAATTCTTTCTATTTCCTGTTTTTAATTTCAATTTTAAAGAACGAGGATGTTATTTGTCTTAAGTGGGGGGATGGAGAATTAGAACGTCACTTGTCCTTATTTTTCAAAAAATTTGCTTAATGTGCGCTTAATATGCTTAAATTTAAAATTTTTCTAGCATGTTTTTGTTAAATCTAAGTTGCATGACCGCACACATAACCATTATTTCCAAATTGTGAGAATTAAGCCTTATCCATTTCCCAATATTTTACCCAAATTTCACAAATATATTAGTGTGTCGGTGACTTGTAGTAAACTTTAGAACTTGGCTTGTATACTATTCGAGACCACCATAATGAGTATGATTGATATAATTGGAGTGACTTTTCTAACTTGGTAAATTTCTAGGATTACACCCAAATAGCCTATATATGTTGTGTTATATTAACTAACTACACTGGTTAGTTAATCCCCATGATCAACCCTTTGTTACTCTGATTAGTAGAGTAAGATACCCCTAGAAAAACCCTCAGAGCCATTCCCTTCGTTTCTTACACCAATTTAAATTGTTTCGTTACACCCTTACACTTTAGCCTACCCTGTAGATTTAAGTCTGTGGTTAGTCGCTTTTGGTAAAAGTGTGTATTCCCTACGTTTCCTATGTTCTTTTGCGTAATTATTATCTTTGGTTAGGTCAGGAATTGCACAATGCAATGGAGTGAAAGTAGATATTGTATTTTTGATTTTCGTGTGTTTACTACTTTCACTATTACCTTTATTTATGAAGTTATGAAAAGTATGGAGAAAAATTATCCAGATCGATTGTGATAGTGATGTGGTGAAATTTTACACAATTCTATTTGATATTTAAAAAAATCAAAAGAATAGAATAGAAAAAGAAAGAATAAGTTCGTAAGTTCTATAAAGCAACAATGTAAAGTTATGTACTAGTAGAGATATCGCTACTGCTTGTTGTATTATATTTATGGATTGCAAAGGAGTTGGCCGTTATGGGAACGCCAACTAAGGTTTATTCTCTGAATGAGATATTATTGAGTTTAATTCGTGTCTACCTACTAAAGTGTGAGTTTCCGTGTTAAAGCGTGAGTTAGTCTATGATTTGTGTCTTATTCATGGGATGGTTGGGAAGTAATTAACCACACTTGTTAGGACTTAATCTATTTATTTTGTTTATTTTATTTAACACCAATTATTTCCCAATTGTTATCCTTACCCTTTTACCAAGTTGCTATATTCGTTGTTAGCTTTCGAGCATCCGAATATGGTAACGGCTAAGTGAGAATGTCAAAAGCATGAATAAGGTAGTGACCATCCGAGTTTTAGACTAATCGAATAATGCGCCAGAAATATAGAGTATATCTTGGTGACCATCCGTTATGAAAATAACACGCCAGCGAACCGAAATACACATTAGTGACCATCCGTTGTTTGAGGAGTCGAGGAATCGTGCCAGCGAGCTAATAAGTTTGTGCAGGTGATGTTTAAACAAAGCTAGGTTTAACCCTTAAGCCTTATCATAACCCAATTTACCGTTGTAGACTTGTCACTCCTTAGCTTTAGTAGTGAAGATGTGTATCCTTGCCAAGCTTATGATAGAATATTCGTCACGACCGAGCAATTGAGTGAATTACTTAAGTGTTACCACATAGATTAGTTGAGTGATTTAAGTCATTTCATTTTCCTACTTCGTGAGGTGTTTGATTGTGCAATTATGATTAAAATGAATGAGTGCTTAAAACTATAAAAGTAAATCCTAAGCTATATTTAGGATACATTTTCATAAGTTTAAATCTAATGTTTACTTGATGACAAGTAAAGTTCAAGTGGGGGGATATTTGATGATATCAAATAAGTACATTTTATTGACATCATTTATCCTATGTTATTCGCTTGTTTTATGTTATTTTATATAAGAATCGATACTTAATCTCCTACTTTTATTATTTACTATTTTCGCATAAATTAAATTTTACAACTTTATAAATTAAATCGCGCAACCGAAAAAAAATCATTTTGTGCACAACATATGGACTAAAATTAGTCTACATATTATCAACATCATCATATTTATAGTAGTTCATATATGTGTTTGCATTTTTATTTGTTTAAAATTATTAAATAAATAAACGTTTTTATACGATTTTAATGCATGAACAATATACCAGATACTCCCAAAAATGGTTCAACATATTTTTACACTCAATACAATGTTTCAAAAATTCAAGAATTATTTTACCTTGTACTTCTAATTCAATTAGTATATATATTTTTAAATACATATAATTTCGATAATTTAAGTAATTGTGAAACGATAATTATTCAAACACCCAATACTTGTACAAAATGCAATTTTATAATTTTTGCAACTTTATTATATTTCATTTTGTTCCGCTAAAATTTATTTCTAGTTAACTTAATACCTAATAACAAAATATCTTAATTATAATAACATATAATTAAGATATTTTAAAACCAGAAAACACAAGCATTTAATGCCCATCACCTCACCACCACTTTATGGCCGGCCCTCTTCCCCCTTTTATTGAATTTTTTACCAAAAATTATGAAATTACCATTTTGCCCTTTATTTAATTACGAAAATGCCAAAAAAACCCTAAAAATGCCCTATAAATAGAAAGCTAAACCTAAATAATTTTGCACACTTGAAAATTTACCAAAAACCTTCCATTGTTACTGCAAAAATTCGGACATAAGGGGAAAAGAGAAGAAAAGATCCGATTGCGTTAGTTTCAAGCGTTTTACGATCATTTACGAGCTATATATTAACTACAAATCGATTTGGAGTAAACGTTGGAGTTCTATTGTTCTAAATTTTTTCAAAAATCCTTCACTATCAAGTAAGTATAAAAATATTTTTTATACCTTGCATTATGTATTTTATATATTTATTATGCATATTTATACGTTTTTAAAGCTAAAATCTTCGTTTAAACTCATTTAATTTCATATATCACCTATACACATGTTTGTTGATTTTTATCATGAAAACAAGTAAATATACATTTTTCAAGGTCATTAGAACACTCCATAGATCGTTTTGAGCACTAGGATAAACAATAATAATGATTAAGCACATAGTACGCAGCGGAATAATCAAACTATCATTATTATTGCTACAAGGTTTCTTCGTCATCATCTCCTAACACTAACATCAATACAAAACTTAGGCATCTACACTAAGACTTGTCACCTAGACACAACCTACACCTTTCCTGGTGTTTACATCTTAACACACACACACAATAATGAACGCCCCTATCCTCTTTATATAGTACATGATTAGGGTTTACAAAGACTTTAACATAAATACACTTTAAGTCCTGCATCTTTGTCTTCATCCTTCATCTTTCATATTTTGTCAATATCAACTCTAAAAATAATTTCTAACGATCTTCCCCTAGTTGATAATGACAAAACCAAATATGAAAGATGTCTTCTTCCCCTTAATCGATGCATATCATCAAGGATCTTCAAGCTGCAATCTTCAAAATATTCTTCTTCCCCTTTTTTTCATCATCAAATAGGGAACAAAAAGTATGCAACCCTGATTTTCATAACCACGAGCCAGTACCATACATCCAACTTAGTCTTCCAATGTCTTGAATTGCCCTCTATGAATGAACACCAAAATGCTTTCTTTTAAAAATGAACCCAGGACAGAAAATTCCCAAATCTTCAGTAAAAATACCAACGAGCAATCATAAAAACCTTCACCTCGATGTAGCATATAAATGGTTAATCATTTTAACACTTAAGCTTCCCCTGAAACCCATATGTTAACCATTTCTTGAATCTTCAATTCTGTAGACTTTATGTAATGATGAAGAAAACTAATCATTACTAATTCGATGCTGAAGTAGAATAAACCAACCTTGTGTCTTATGTATTGTACTAAATACTACTTCGAACGCATACTTAACGTATGGGGATATCGCAATCTCGTGACAATAATTACTGAGCACAATAACGTAACTCCTTCAAGTGTCTGTCAATTTGTAATCACCTGAACGAACGAACAATAACTAATCGTCAAATAAGCAATAACTAATCCACTTCGCCAATAAGAAAATAAATTTGAGCCATAAATCGTTTAAGAACCGAAACCAAAAATCCAATCCAAAATTCTTCTGGTGTGTGTGTCTTCCACTATGTGTGTGTTTTGGAACCAACGTGTTCCAAATCTAATATTCAGGCATCCCCTCACTTCGTGTATCTCATGCCAACCACTGACCTTGATTAAAACCACCTCAATGTTGCATGAAACACAACAAGTAAATAAAAGAACTTCGCACAAGAATATTCAAAGAGCACCATCCCATCAGTTAGCATGCATAAGCCTTCAAATTAAATTCGAAAATTTAAAGTTCACCGTCCATCTATTATCTTTCAATAATATTAATATGCCATGCACCTTCACATGTTGACTTCTTATTAAAAATAACTTACCCAATCGTCTTATGTGAAAGAGTAGCACCAATCATTGATCGACTTCCCATCATATATTATAACCATACGCAAAGATTCCACAAAATAAATCTTCCAGTATTATGAGGAGATCACATCGACCAGTATTATGAGGAGAGCACCATTCGCTTCACAAAATAAATCTTCCATCTATCCAGTGTTGTCCCTTCGACTAATAATGACCGACCCATTATCGAATGATTTTAAATTAAACAAATCAACGCCACCATGCTAAAGTCAACAAACATAATGCATAAATCGACCTATTCTTTTCTTAATATATTTGCTGACCAAGAATAAAAACACAAATTGACTCTTGAGCAGCATGTACAGCGACCACCATAACCCTTTCCTTGTGTGATTTAAACATGCAGCAGCTTTAATCAAATGCAGCAGTAGTAACTAAAGCTAGCAGCAGTAACCAATAACGAGCAGTACTAATACCTGAACAAGCAGTATTAACTGGACACAACAAGCAGTATTAACCAGCATGGACTTTCTCAAAGAGAGCAGTAGTAAGTTTCATGCCAAAAGTATTAACCTTCAACAAGCAAGCAGCATTAACTTACAACTTCCCATTAAAATCAGATTACACAACTTGTGCCTCCATTTAAATCTTTGACTCCTACAAATAGCCCTTAAATCACAGCATAACCCTTTAATAACATGCACCAACGTCTCTCCTCCGTAGTCCTCTTACTTATTAACCCCATCAGGATTTGAACCAGATCGCGCAACCTACAAAGTCTCTACCAAAGTTAATTCAAACCTGATCCTCTTCAAAACCAGCGAACCAATGATTATGTGAGACATATATCAAATAACGAACAGAGAAGAAACACCGTTCAGGAATATAGAACAATTAAAGATTGATGAATATCTCCTAGATTAATAGCGACACAGCAGCACTAGTAACAGCTTCTTATTACAAACAGATTCCAAGTTAGGGTTTTGCAAACCCTAACAAATCGCAGCCTTTTGAACTTGAAGAAACACGCATGCCTTCAAACAAAGATAAGTAAAAGTATAACTACGATTGATTAGGATCACATCAGCAGCAATCAGTTTGAGAAACCCTTAACCGAATAAAATATGAATTATAAAACTTGAAACCCTAAAAATTAATTTTTTGAAAAACCCTTCTGTAATAGAATTCGATGATCTATAACTTCCAAACGAATGCTCAGATTGAAGATCCCTTCGGTGAGAATCTACCTTGATGTATAGAGACCTCCAGTAAAAATTTCAGCACGATCCAATGGATAACGAAAAATTTATCGTCGTTTGAAAACAGCACTGCAGAAAGTTACGAAAATAACCAAAATCGATTTTTCTTCTTTCTTCTTCGACAAAACCTTGTACAATCCTAGATATCACTAGCTCCCAAGCTCTTATACCAATTGTGGAGTTTGAGAACACTCTATAGATCGTTTTGAGCACTAGGATAAACAATAATAATGATTAAGAACATAGTACACAGCAAAATAATCAAACTATCATTATTATTGCTACAAGGTTTCTTCGTCATCATCTCCTAACACTAACAACAATACAAAACCTAGGCGTCTACACTAAGACTTGACGCCTAGACACAACCTACACCTTCCTTGGTGTTTAAATCTTGAAACATACAAACAATAATGAACGCCCCTATCCTCTTTATATAGTAGAGGATTAGGGTTTACAAAGACTTTAACATAAATACACTTTAAGTCCTTCATCTTTTTCTTCATCCTTCATCTTTCATATTTTGTCAATATCAACTCTAAATATAATTCCCAACAAAATGTGTACATACAAGTCTTGAATCATTTTTGTTTGATTTATAAAAACTATTATTATAAAAGGGTTTAAATGAATCTATAATTGTTTCTACTTAATTTTAGTCATTTTTTCAAGATCTACATTTTTATTATGTTATTATGGTCATTTTGAAACTATAAAAATTGTTGAATAAATTGGTAGAAGAGAATAGGTTAGTTTTGGTGTTGTTATCGTAAGCGGTTTAGTTTAGAAAATGGATTTCTGAAATGTACGCGGAAGTGCTGCCGAAATTTTTAATTTTCAGAAAACTAAGTTTAAGTTTTATAAGATATATTTAAAGAAAGAGAAACAAAATTTTATAATGAAAACGTGGTCGCTTGAATGAGTAAAAATGAATTTTTAACGAATGAGATACGAAGTTTTAAAGTTTAATAACGAAACTACAATAACTAAACTATGATATATACTTGAAAATATATTACGACAACTAACAGTAAACATCAACGTAAATATATTTTCACAACTAAACATACAAACAAACATGTACGGGTGATATAACATTTTATAAATTGCATACACGACATTATTGCATGACCTAAGACGTTGCGGTTAGAGTATCGCGCCTCGATCTTTCACGCACACTTTTGCTAGTAGTATATAATCTTTGTTTGAGGTGAGTTTCATTCCCCACTTTTACTTGTTTAATTACTTATAAACTCTTTGGGAGAGATACATGCTTAACTACTTGCTTTTACTTTTACAAATAATCAAAACATTTATACTATTATGCTACGTTATACTTTTTATACTTTTTGGACATGATGTGTGGCTTTACTACGATATATGCCTTAATGTGTAAACTTTTTTTTGTATACTTCAACGTGTATTCTTTAGCAACTTTTTAACTCCTGGATGGACCCGATGGAGAGGTATTAATAGTACTATCAGGCTGACGCCCCCACCCTTGTATCCCTTATTCTTGACCTTGGGTGAATATAATCCGGTATTCTTGTGCAACGTATAAACTTATGTAGACTTGTCATAAGGTTCAGTTGGTTGTTATTATTTACATTATGTACTTGCATATATCGTATACACATATGTCCTACTCACAACGTTTACAACATTTACGCTTATTGGATATGAACTTATATGTGAACCTAAGATGTTACATGTTTTGTATGGGCAGGATTTGTAAAAGGATTAGGTTGGCATATACTTGTCATAGGAATTAATCATAAATACTTTTCAACTTATTCAGAACAAACTTATGAACTCAACAACCTTTCTGTTGACACTTTTTACATGTTTATCTCAGGTTTGCAAGGTGATAGCGGGTGCATGGAGCATTAGAGTCATGTAGCATATTTTGAAGACTTATGCTGTTATCTTTTACCATTCGATATGTTTTAAAAACGCTTATGTAATATTATACTTTGGGATCTCTTGTTTTGTAACTCTGATTTTAATATTCGAATGGTAACTTTTCAAAATGTCTCATTTAGAGGTCGTTTTCTATATCTTGTACTTTGTGCTTTGAAGTAGCACCCCAGTGACACTATCGTTCCGCTGCGATATTTTGTGGGTATTACAGATTGGTATCAGAGCCTTGGTTATAGAGAATTAGGTTGCATTTAGCACCTAGACTATAACTACTTCATACGTTGAGACTCTTCTCCTTATCGCCTTACACACTTTTCATGCTCGTATGCTTTTTGATAATTTTTCGTCTAGACCCATGCTGTTGGATGATATTTTTTGTACTGATGGGGAAGTCCTAGAATTTAGTCGAGTCATCAAAAATGTGGAGCTCGATAATAACTGGTTATTTAACTTGATCTTGTGACAGTTCTTGTTTGATGAAGCATAGGAGTTCTCTTGAGGATACTTTTGAGAAACTATTAGAGTCTAAACTTTTCATGATTTTAGCACCTAAGGGAGATTCCTTTGTATTGATGGAACACCTCCAAAATCTGGTATTGCGGAAGCATTCGGGTCCTGGGGTGCTACTGAATTGGAAATCATAACACAAGGTAATAAAGAACGGAATACATACTCCGTTAAGATACATTCAGTTGAATTAAATCGAGTTTACATCAGAGTTTTAAATTTAACAGATAAGCCCAAAAGTTTAATGGTCCCATAAAAACAAGTCATAAAATGTGTGAAAATACTTCAGTAAATAGTTTATGACCATCTTCTTGCCACGCCTTGCCAATAATGAGTTGCTTAAACACCTGAGAAAAACATGCTAAAAGTCAGCAAAAAGCTGGTGAGTTCATAGGTTTATAAATATGCAGTAAAATCGATAGTTTGGACCACGAGTTTGGTATATGAACATTACAACGCATATAATGTCATATAAAAATAGTCTATTACGCTAGCACTAAGTTCATTCAACCGAAGCTATAACAGTGTGCATGCTCAAAGAGCATGTAAATATATATAGGGGCCTGGCAAGTGTTTATCCCAGACACTTGTGTTTCGACATGGTATACGTTCGTTTGTCTATCCGGTCAATCCGAACGGGGGCGTTACCCCCAATAGATCTATTTATAACATTCGCGCTTCCCAGCAGGAATTGACGATTCGTGAGTTGGGGAAAATGGGACATAATAGGGCTTAGGCTAAACCACGTAATAGCATAAATAACAGTTTTGGTCCATAAAATAGTTTTGCATGTTTCTCACCCCAAATTGTAAAACAAGTACAAATAGAGTGGGGCTATAAACTCACCTCAGTAAATAGCAGTCAGATAGTGCAATAGTTCAGATAGTGTTCAACACCAACACGCGACCTAGATTAGTAAGGTTTGTTTTAGTTCACAGACTATGTTTAAGACTTGAAGAGATTTAATTAAATTCAAAAGTTTAGAGAGTTTTATGTTATTGTTGCTGGTGTGGCAGCATTTAAGTTTAAAACAATTTTCTAAGCATTTGTAGGTATTCGCTCTTGGAAGTGCATAAGTGTTCAATAATAAAAGTATCAAGGGCGGAATAAATCTTCGGTTTGACAGTAACCGAAAGACTATGTACGGAAAGTAATCGCAATAGACTAGTAGGCGTTGTCGGATAAAATTGTAGAAATGTTATCAGTTTATAGTGTGTGTGTGTATATATATATATATATTTATATATATGTACAAGTATATATATATATATATATATATATATATATATATATATATATATATATATATATATATATATATATATATATATATATATATATATATATATATATATATATATATATAGTTAACTAGCGAGAAAGGGCAGTTTATTGAATAACAGGTAGACGTATAGAAAACAATTCATTTTTGCCTCTTTTAGTCAGGTTTAATATGTTAAGTGTAAATTTTGATGAAAATCGGGCATGACCCAAGTATACGTTTTATTTTTCTCGTGATAATCTTAAGCTATCTATTTAATTATATTGTCGTTTTGTGATTTATAAAACTCTTATCATTTTTATAAAATGAAGTAAGCAAGTTTACTCAAGTGATATATGTATAACTCGATATCGTGTTTAAATTTAATGTCTAGTTTTTCGTACGTTTGAAATAAGCTTCATGAACATGGTTTTTCTTGTAAAATTGTATAACTAGTTTATAAATAACATTGCGAGCTCGTGGTCGAGCGAAACGGAAATGATTCGGGGATTAAGTCGAACTCGGATAAGAAGTCAATACACATGACAACACCACGGAATGAAACCGAAAATATAGAACAAATTGATTTATTTCTGTGAACATTAAACGCACATCTATATTGATTTATTTGGGCTTTGTCCCAACTTGTGAAATGACCTTAGGCTCAATACGCCCTGGTGGGCTGACAAAACCAAACGGATCCTGTTTTTTTGGTATACGGCTTTGGCCCAAATTGGTGAAACAACTCAACACAGCCAACTGGTGGCTAACGCAACTAGTGTTTTAAAACTTATGCTAATGTCCATGTGTGATCCAACGCTCGTATATCGAGCTCGAGTAGCAATCTCGACCTCGCAGTATGACTTGTTATTCGGACTCGCCCTTTTAGACAATTGGTTGGGCTTGAACACGACTATTCAGGATACTATCCGAGTGTCCTTTAGCAATGTAAACCAATATACCGAACAAACTAAACATAACATATTTGTGACACACTTTGTTGGCAAATATTTATCAAAAGTCACCACTGTGGTTCGAACCATGGTGGGTTTTGTCCCAACGCAGCTAAAGGCTAAACCAAAACAATGGTATCCCATAATTCACAAAATAAGCTAATAAGCATTTTCGTTGTACCACTCGAATCAGCAAATCTCACCACTGTGGTCAACTCACAAAACTTAAGACACAATCAAGGTTTTAACATCTTAAACCTAGACCAAAATTAATGCCACACCAAGTTTTTATTATCTTTATAACCAATTGGCTAGACCGCTTATTCAATCAACCCAAAAGCAAATAAACAAAAACCGAATTCAATAAGCTACGACATACACTTCCAAATCCGAGCCAACATAGTTCAATCTTAGTTTTAGTTTCTCAGTTTTTAATATACCACACAATAACAATAACACAAAGGAAAATTCCAACAAAACTTTATAATCGATTGCATCAAAATCAAACGATTTACATCAACCAATAAAATTTTAATAGACCAAGTTTCCATAAATCACAAGAACATGTAGGTATTCGAATAAAAACATCAAAACAAGGGTTTCGAGATTCTTACAACACAAGCTTGATTGAAACCGATTAACAATAAGAACTGGATCCGATTCCAAGCAAAACCACACACCTTCGATTTTAGATCAGAACAAGACTAGATCTTGTGAATGATTTGTTTTAGGTAATGAGTGTGTGTGGATCTACTGGGAATCGACTAGTAAATATAAAGGAAACAAGATGGATGTTCTTTGACATGCTTTTGGACATGGGAGAAAGGGAATAGCCGATTGCAGCAAAACTTTCTCTCCATCCTTGTCATCTCTATTTCTTCCACAACGTTGACCCTTGGGAATAGGTCTGTGAGAGCGACAAGAAGTGTTGGGAGGATGGAAAAGTATAGCTCGATGGTGATGGATGAAGGTCTGTGTGGTGTTGGAGAAAAAACCAGGAGGAAGACGTCAAAAGAAATATGGATGGATATAGGGGCGGTTATACCAAGGGATAAGATATAAAAGAAATGTGTATATCTTATATTAAAGTGTATTTTGTATACTCCGTGTTTCGTTGAGCTGAGATATAATTGCAGTACCCCGGTTTCGTATAAATGCGAAAAATAAAATTTTGGAGACGTTTTTATAAAACTGATATAAAAGTAAAATTTATTGACTTCGAAAATAAATTATAAAATTAAACCGTTACTAATGTGGTGTCGGTACGCGTGTGGTATCGTTTTTCAGGAAAAATGAGATAACCTCTCGTTTTTAATATGTTGAGGCCTGTAAATAAAAGGAAGTGGAAAATTCACCTTTTTCTGACAAAGTTAATTAGTTTTGGCGAGTTGCTGTATGCTACAGTGTGCAGGTTTGCTTCCCGAAATAGTTATACAAGCTCATGAATGCTTAATTTAACAGTTAGTTAATAATAAATTAATATTTATTATTAAAATATTGGTGGCAAAATTACCGTTTGTCACATCCTTCCCGCCTTAGAAGGAAAACCGTCCTCGGTTTTCACTTAGAGTTACCCGATGGAGTTGAGAAAAATTCAGTGCATTTACGCTTGATTTCGTTTTCACGTTCCTACATGAATTCGAGACCTTTTTGAGATTCTATTGAACTTTGACAGTCGAGACGTGGAGTATTAGCTTTGTAGTACATAATTCTTGAGGTGACTATTCCTATTATAGCATGATCCTTCCTGAATTAAACATAGGTGATCAGGCTATGATTAATTGAGGATTGATGATGCCATGTTTGGTTTAGTCAAGAGAGTATTGGGTTTAAAACAGTATTTGCCATTCCGTTTATAAGCTTGAAATCAAAATAGTTTATAAAGGAGTACAACCTTACATAAGACGATAGCATAATAGTTTGCAGGAAAAAAAAATTCAAGGATTGTATAATAGAAAGCGTAACGGAATTAAGTGGTCATAACGCATTGACGTAAAAGATAAGGAATTTATTAGATGAAGATCCATACAATGCAACGAAAAAGAAAATCTTTAAGAAAGTACAAATACTCGAGGAAATACAATCCAAGAGGGTCTAGACTTAGGTCTTATTATGCGAAGAGGGAACTCTCTCTTCTTAAACACTGTTATCACCCGTCATGTTGTTGAGGTCCTGGCGAGCTTCTCCTCCTCCTAACGCGTATGCGTTCCCACGAGTTCTTCCTCCATTCTGATTCCTCAGCTCTGGGCATTCACTCCTAAAGTGCCCTATCACTCCACAATCATAGTAGCTTATCGTGACGTTCTGGTCCATTACGAGGGTGAGAGCCTTGCAATCTTTGGCTTTGTGTCCAACTTTTTGCAGTACCCACACTGAGTGGGGCAAGGTCCATTGTGGTAAAATCGACACTTGTTGCACTTGGGTAAAGTTCTAGCATAACCTTTCCTCTCTCCCAACCCAGTAGTATTGACCTTGGCGACCTCTTGTAGCTTATTCTGGTTGTTGTTGTTGTTGTTGTTGTTGTTATCTCCGGAGTGATCATCCCATTTCCCTTTGTTATCTACCACCTTCTCGGCGGTATCCTCGATTACTTGGTCTATTAGCTTGTTGGCCACTTCCGTAGTCTCATGGAGATCAGTAGTCTTGGAGGTAGTGACATTACCCTTAATGTATTAGGGTAGTCCCCCAATATGTCTCTCTAGTAAACAAGCTTCGGTTTGGACCATCTCAGGGCATAGTAGAGCCAACTCTTGAGAGCATTGGTTGTATGAAGCAATGTTGGTACCCTGCATCTTGAGGTTCCAAAACTCGACCTCCAACTTTTTAGCTTCGTTGCGAGGGCAATACTTTTTGAGCACTATTTCCTTGAAATTTTCCCATGGCATTGCGTACGCGGCATCAATGCCTGCAGACTTCAGATAGTTGTTCCACCAGGTTAGAGCAGCATCCGTGAAGGTGAGCGATGCATACTTAACCCTGTCTTCATCCGCACAATAACATATTCGAAACACAGTCTCCAGCCTTTCAATCCATCTGACTAAATCAACAGCTTCCTCGGTTCCTCCAAGACCTCTAGTCATGGTCTTTCAAAAATCCTGATAGGTGAAGTTGTGGTTATTGTTGTTTTTAGGTCTTGAGGTTCCCATATCAGTAGTCGAATTGTTTACATTCGCTGCAGCTAGTGCTGCTGCCACACGGTCATTAACCAACTGATCTAGCATGGCTTGATTCATAATAAGCAGCTTTGCTCCATTCCCAATTGGAAGAGTGGTAGCAGCAGGTCGACCACATGTGGTCTTGGTTGTCCTTCTTGTAGGAGCCATTTATCTACATCATAAAAGATGACGACGAATGAGGTTTCGAATAGAAAGAACGGTATCACACGAGGGTACAATCATCACAGGTAGAATACGCGGGCAAAATCAACCATGAAAGAAGAGACACAATTGAATAGATAACCATACTTGTCATAGATTATTAGTCGTCACATGGCTGTGGAGCCAAGGTCTTGCTTCCCAAACGACATGTCCCTTCAAGTAATGAAGGAAGAGTGATTTGTCCTAAGAGTAGATGCCTTGTGGAAACATGTTTTAAGGTGATAAGTTGAGGTCATGACCAAATGGATTGGTGGATTTCTAGATGATGGTAAATTAGGTGTTTCAAAAGAATTGGGCGAGCATTCGAACTCGGAGTCGGGTAGTGAAATTGTGTAGGGGAAGGTAAGTTGTGACAAGTACGGTATGTATATATAAAAAGATACTTTTGGTATATAGTTTAAGTCAAGTATGATATAAATCACCAAACGGTAAAACATATCATATAGTTGTGTCAAGTAAAATAGTAATTAAGGCAACAAGCTTGGCAGGCAAGTGGTGGTCATAGGGACTTGTTTTTGTAAAAAGCGGTTATAGTTTAAGGTTTATATGTACCTAGTTCTCTATAACCTAGGCTCTGATGCCAATATGTAACACTCCCAAAATCTGGTATTGCGGAAGCATTCGGGTCCTGGGGTGCTACTGAATTGAAAATGATAACACAAGGTAATAAAGAACGGAATACATACTCCGTTAAGATACATTCAGTTGAATTAAATCGAGTTTACATCAGAGTTTTAAATTTAACAGATAAGCCCAAAAGTTTAATGGTCCCATAAAAACAAGTCATAAAATGTGTGAAAACACTTCGGAAAATAGTTTATGACCATCTTCTTGCCAATAATGAGTTGCTTAAACACCTGAGAAAAACATGCTAAAAGTCAGCAAAAAGATGGTGAGTTCATAGGTTTATAAATAAGCCATAAAATTGATAGTTTGGACCACGAGTTTGGTATATGAACATTACAACGCATATAATGTCATACAAAAATAGTATATTACGCTAGCACTAAGTTCATTCAACCGAAGCTATAACACTTTGCATGCTCAAGGAGCATGTAAATATATATAGGGGCCTGGCAAGTGTTTATCCCAGACACTTGTGTTTCGACATGGTATACGTTTGTTTGCCTATCCGGTCAATCCGAACGGGGGCGTTACCCCCAATAGATCTATTTATAACATTCGCACTTCCCAGCAGGAATTGACGATTCGTGAGTTGGGGAAAATGGGACATAATAGGGCTTAGGCTAAACCACGTAATAGCATAAATAACATTCATGGTCCATAAAATAGTTTTGCATGTTTCTCACCCCAAATTGTAAAACAAGTATAAATAGAGTGGGGCTATAAACTCACCTCAGCAAATAGCAGTCATATAGCGCAATAGTTCAGATAGTGTTCAGCACTAACACGCGACCTAGATTAGTAAGGTTTGTTTTAGTTCACAGACTAAGTTTAAGACTTGACGAGATTTAATTAAATTCAAAAGTTTTTGAGAGTGTTATGTTATTTTTGCTGGTGTGGCAGCATTTAAGTTTAAAATAATTTTCTAAGCATTTTTAGGTATTGGCTCTTGGAAGTGCATAAGTGTACAATAATAAAAGTATCAAGGGCGGAATAAATCTTCGGTTTGACAGTAACCAAACGACTATGTACGGAAAGTAATTGCAATAGACTAGTAGGCGTTGTCGAATAAAATTGTAGAAATGTTATCAGTTTATAGTGTGTGTGTATATATATATATATATATATATATATATATAGTATATATATATATATATATATATATATATTGATTTATTTGGGCTTTGGCCCAACTTGTGAAATGACCTCAGGCTAAATACGCCCTAGTGGGCTGACAAAACCAAACGGACCCTGTTTTTGTGGTATACGTCTTTGGCCCAAATTGGTGAAACAACTCAACACAGCCAACTGGTGGTTAACGCAACTAGTGTTTTAAAACTTATGCTAATGTCCGTGTGTGATCCAACGCTCGTATATCGAGCTCAAGTAGCAATCTCGACCTCACAATACGACTTGTTATTCTGACTCGCCCTTTTAGACCATTGGTTGGGCTTGAACACGACTATTCAGGATACTATCCGAGTGTCCTTTAGAAATGTAAACCAATATACCAAACAAACTAAACATAACATATTTGTGACACACTTTGTTGGCAAATATTTATCAAAAGTCACCACTGTGGTTCGAATTACAGCGGGTTTTGTCCCAACGCAGCTAAAGGCTAAACCATAACAATGGTATTCCATAATTCACAAAATAAATTAATAAGCATTTTCGTTGTACCACTCGAATCATCAAATCCCACCACTGTGGTCAACTCACAAAACTTAAGACACAATCAAGGTTTTAACATCTTAAACCTAGACCAAAATTAATGCCACACCAAGTTTTTATTATCTTTATAACCAATTGGCTATACCGCTTATTCAATCAACCCAAAAGCAAATAAACAAAAACCGAATTCAATAAGCTACGACATACACTTCCAAATCCGAGCCAACATAGTTCAACCTTAGTTTTAGATTCTTAGTTTTTAATATACCACATAATAACAATAACACAAAGGAAAATTCTAACAAAACTTTATAATCGATTGCGTCAAAATCAAACGATTTACATCAACCAACAAAATTTTAATAGACCAAGTTTCCATAAATCACAAGAACATGTAGGTATTCGAATAAAAACATCAAAACAAGTGTTTCGAGATTCTTACAACACAAGCTTGATTGACACCGATTAAAAATAAGAACTGGATCCAATTCCAAGAAAACTCACACACCTTCGATTTCAGATTAGAACCCTTGAAGACTAGATCTTGTGAATGATTTGTTGTATGTAATGAGTGTGTGTGGATCTACTGGGAATCGACTAGTAAATAAAAAGGAAACAAGATGGAGGTTCTTTGACATGCTTTTGGACATGGGAGAAGGGGAATAGCCGACTGTAGCAAAACTCGCTCTTCGTCCTTGTCATCTCTATTTCTTCCACAACGTTGACCCTGGGGAATAGGTCTGTCAGAGCGACAAGAAGTGTTGGGAGGATGGAAAAGTATAGCTCGATGGTGATGGATGAAGGTCTGTGTGGTGTTGGAGAAAGAACCAGGAGGAAGATGTCAAAAGAAATATGGATGGATATAGGGGCGGTTATACCAAGGGATAAGATATAAAAGAAACGTGTATATCTTATATTAAAGTGTATTTTGTGTACTCCGTGTTCCGTTGAGTTGAGATGTAATTGCGGTACCCCAATTTCGTATAAATGCGAAAAATAAAATTTTGGAGAGGTTTTTATAAAACTGATATAAAAGTAAAATTTATTGACTCCGAAATTAAATTATAAAATTAAACCGTTACGAATGTGGTGTCGGTACGCGTGTGGTATCGTTTTTCAGGAAAAATGAGATAACCTCTCGTTTTTATTATGTTGAGGTATGTAAATAAAAGGAAGTGGAAAATTCACCTTTTTCTGATAAAGTTAATTAGTTTTGGCGAGTTGCTGTATGCTACAGTGTGCGGGTTTGCTTCCCGAAATATTTATGCAAGCTCATGAATGCTTAATTTAAAAGTTAGGTAATAATAAATTAATATTTATTATTAAAATATTGGTGGAAAAATTACCGTTTGTCACAATTGAGTGCGACACTCCCTAGATACCCATACTACATTACTCCTCCACCATTAAGGATCAGATGGAACAATTTCTACCCATTTAAGTAATGTCTATCGCTGAGATATGTGTGCCTGGTAATATGTACACGTATGAAAGGAGGCAATTATAATTATGGTGGCCAACATAATTATAAATGCATCACGACCCACGTGGATATATGTGACCATGCTTACATTTATCGGTGTTGGCTCAATTTAGTAAACAACTTGTGGTGTAGTATCATGTGTGAGAACGTTAAGTATAAGTCGAGTAGTCAACGATTTTCCCTCATATATGACGTTCATAAATGTCCTTCCTTGTAAAGATCATGGATCCAAAGAGGACGACTCGCAGCACTAGCTGAGGTGGTGCAGCACTGATGGTGGAAGGACTAGAGAACGTGGAGGTAGAGGAGGTGGTCGCGGAATTGGTAACAATGATAACAACGATGGAAATCCTAATTTTTCTGCCATCATCGCTCAACAACTTCAAAACCTACTTCCCACTAGAGTCACCTAAGTTGGCAATCACCTTAATAAATTCAGGAAACCACGGAAGCATAAATGACACCACCAATGATTTATGTGGAAAAGTAGAAGGGGGGGTTAAATAGTTTTACACCTTTTTAATTTTATTATGAAAACTTTGTTTACTTTCAAAAACATAGATTCGAATTTATGTGAACTCAACTCTTGAACAATATGAACAAATATAAGTAAATCTAAATAAACAATGCAAGTAAAGTAATGAAATGAAAAGAAAGATAGAGATGGAAAGATCTAACCGCGAGACAAAAGATTTATAGTGGTTCGGCTACAAGGACACCTTCCTTGCCCTACTCCACTCCCCGAGCACCTAACTCGAGAGTTTTCTTCACTATGTCAACAAGCTCCCTTATGGCGGAGAAAACCTTACACAACTTTTGCTTACACCGGTTTAACGACACAAAGCTAGATGTCGGGTTCTAATCGTAGCTAGAACCAATCTCACAACTTCTACACAACTTCTTCACAACTTATTCACAACGGCTTCACGACTTCTTCACAACTTCTTCACGACTTCTTCACAACTTCTTCACACCGGCTTCACAACTACTTCACAACCTAGCACTACTTATGTACTCTTCTACTTCTTTACACCTTCACTACTTACACACCTTAACTTCTTCACAACTTCACTACTTACACACTAATCTAGCCTAAGCAATTATGCTCACACCTATCTAACAAATATACACAACTTATACAAAAATGAATGAATGATTATACAAACAACTTAGGTAGCAAGATGATACTAAGTTGCAATACTTCTTCTTTAGTTATTGAAGGAGTATTCTTCTTTTGCACTTGAATGGTAGAAGCTTGGATCACTTAGAAACCAATGCTTAAGAAAATATGATCAAAGGATTTTGAAAGGATTAGAAGAGATTTAGAACAGAATGTTTGGGGTGCAAAAGGTGAGAAAAAAGTCCAGGGATGAACCAGTATTTATAGGCAGATTCTGACAGCTGGAGGAGCGGGGCGGTCCCCTTAAATAGGGGGCCGGTCCCCTTAAAATTAAGGGGGCCGCCTAGTAAAATTAAGGGGGCCGCCCTACCCGAACGTTGCTCAGATTTGTCTTTTTGTGGGGAAGGTTTTTCTAGAACATATTTGCCATTTTTGGTTGAAAATTTGAATTTATAAATTTATAATGGATTAAACATTTTTATTAAATACCAAAAATGATTTTCTAAAAGATATAAAATGTTTGTGACATTTTATAAAAATTCTAGTGATTAAGAAAATGTTCTTTTGATCATATAAAGCATTAAGCATTTGTTCATTCATACCTTAAGTGATTAAGTTGTAGAAATGAATATTTACAACTAAATAATTGTTTATTTAATAAGTTTATGTTTAATGATTTTACATTTTGTGATTATCAAAACATAGAGATATCAAGAAGTATTAATAATGTTTTTAGACATTATTTATATCAACAATCTCCCCCCTTTTTGATGATTACAAAACTTAAACTCATTAAATCTAAAAAATTATTTTTGGACAAGTATTTAGTGAGTTTATATTCACTTCTCCCCCTTTTTGTAGAATCAAAAAGGTTATGCCGACTAGATTCAATTAAGAATTTCAATAGAAACTAGAGCTCCCCCTTGATGTGTGTTCCCCCTCGTTTGAGGGCATCAAAGAATCGAGATATGGAATGCTTGCAAAAAATATATTAGAAGTACAAGCATACCTAGCAAAATATGGAATATAAAAACGACAATCATGGCAAACAACAATCATGGCAAACAAATATTAAGAACACATAGCAAGACATTCATTAGTTTGCTTGAAACATATAACAAGAAAAAGGTCCTTAATTGCCAAAGAGAGCTTTCGGACCTTGCTTGCGACACGAAAGCTTGGAAAATAAGCATATAGTTATGCTTAGATGGTTGATGGTAGAGTGTTTGGGATAGTATTGGTTAAGTGAGGGTAAGGATGTTTGATTAATAGATGTATATTTTTGGAGGTGAAGAGTTTGGAGGTGGAGAGTTTGGAGCAGAATCGGTTGAATGAGGGTTAGAGTGTTGTGCTAGTGGAGGTGTTGGATGAGATCTAGTAAGAAGATACTCAGTACAAGTAAAATGTTTATTTAAGGCAATGATTTGTTTTTGGAGAAGGACACAACAAGGATAATAGTTGACATGATTATCAACTTGATTCAAGTTGTGGGGATGAGGTAAGCAATTTGAGCAATTTGAGGATGGAGGATGGAGGTTGGCCCTTGTTGCGTTGTGCAAGGTGCATAGCAAGGAGGTCATGGATTTGGTTTATCTCTTCACGGAACTTTTCCTTTTCCGTGGGAATGTGGATTTGGTCATTTGGTGGAAGTGGATGAAATTGGGGTTTGTAGTTGGAAGTAAAGTTGGATGTTTGACCAATATGATGAGGGTTTTGAAAGGTTTCAATGAGATTAGTTTGAGGTTGAGATGTGTAGTTTGGAACGAAGGTAGAGGTTGAGGTTATTTTGTGATGAATGAGGGCTAGAAGGGAGTTGATCCAATCTTGCGTTGAGCAAGGTGTAAGGCAAGAAGAGTACAAAGCTCATGGGCTTCTTTAAGTTCTTCAATGAACTTCAAGTGTTTGGAAGAAGGTTATGATGGTGGAGTGTGGTTGTTATTTGGGATGGATGTTTGGATATGTAACATAGAAGAAGCATGTGAGTTGGTAGGAGATGGTGGTGATACTCTTGGTGGTTGAGACATTTGTGAGCTTGGGTAATCATGAGTGGATGAGGATGGAGATATGAAAGAATAGGATATTCCAAGAGTGGTGAGTTTTTTGGATGGTTCATTGGTATGTTGAATAAGATGAGAGGTGTTGTGAATGAGATTGGGATTGTTGTTTTGGGATTTATCATGCTCTTCATATAAATCATATGGGTGAGATAAAGGCGAATTTTTGTGAGCAAAAATGGATGATTGGTTATTATGACGAGGTTTGTAAAAGGATTCGTTGGAGTGAGCTTGAGGATTAGGAGTATAATTGGGAACAAATGTGGGTGGAGGTGTTGGTTGTTTAGCCACATCATTTGTTGAGATGGACTTATTTCGGGGGTTTGGTTTTCTTCTCCAAACGGGTTTTTCGGTCATCCTTGCTGACCTTGAGGATTTTGGTTTTGGTTTGATGGGAGATGGCATGATGAGATGATGGAAGATTATGAGGAATGGGAGTGTTTATAGTGTAGGATTGATGGGATTAAGGAATGGATAAAATTTGTTGGATGGATTGGAAGTGAATTTTGGGAAGTATAGGATGAAATGGGCTAAAAAGTAGAAAAGGAGACAGCACTTTCGACCATCAGATGGCCGGTCCCCTTAAATAGGGGCCGGTCCCCTTAAACATTAAGGGGGCCGCCTTATGATTTAAGGGGGCCGCCCATCTGTAGGTTCCCAGATTACTGGAAATGGGTTTTTGGCGTAAAATTGTAGAAAGGGTTGTGTTTTTGGGTTTAGTTTCAAGCAAGTCCAACTCTTTGAGGCAATTAAGCATGTAATAGATATTTATGCAAAACATGTTAATTAAAGAGATTAAGCAAACACGTAATTTCTTCTAGCATGTAAACATACTCATCAAGAAAGTAATATATATGGACTAGGAAACAATACACTACACCAAGTATTTTCTTAATTATATATAAGTGGGAAGATTAATGAACTATTTGATGGATCCTAATGTGTGCCTATGTGCAATAAATAGGAACTTATGATAGCATGGACTTCTAGACTTGTTACAAACAAAATCTTAATAGACAAACCATGGTCCGCTTGATTTGACTTAGTTCACTTATAAATGTCATGTACATAAATATAGATGACAAATAAGAGATCACCATGCATGATTTAAAGAAATGTTTTAAGCATTATTCAACAATGTTTGAAAGTGGGTTTTTATGTAGATGTGAAAGTTATTTGAATAAAATAGATTGGGTTTTATTTCAAAAATGTGTTTATGAAAAATGGGTAAAAAAAATTCCCAATCTTTGACTTTGATCAAAATAGAATTATGGACATAGATTAAGAAGAAAAATGAGATAGTAAAACATGTTAATAGAAAAGTGAAATAGTCATCCAAAAAAAAAACCATTTTTCCAAAATGTGAAGTTTCTGTATATTTTAAAAGATACTAGATTTTTTACAACAAATACCATTAATCATAGATTTTAAAAAATGGCTGTTAAAGATCTCATGCTCAAGGGAATTGGTTAAGGCTATTGTCACATGCTACCCTTTTATACATATCCTAAGGTCATAAGGAAGTGATGACGAAATTCTATATGTTTGATGCGAGAGTGTTGAATGGGGTTTAACCTAACATCTATAGCTCCTTTGTTGTTGCACACTTATCTAACTTGATGCCATATTCTACGAGAGCTTGTTTCATCCATAGTTTTCTAACGCGAGAAATCTAATCTTACTTCTATGTTAATGATTAATCCACTTAACTCATTTCACTTCATCACCATGAGTTTTCTAATAGTGGACATAGAAGATTTCCATTTTAAATTTGAGAAGGCTAAATGAGTTCGACAGTGAATACTTCATTTAATACTTAGGGGGCTAACTAAAGGGTTTCTAGTTTATTAAATCATAAAACGGATATAACTAAAAGTGTAAATGCAATGCAACCTATCAAACTAAGCATATCCTAAGGCAATGATTAATAAGACTATATGTATGAAGTAACTACTCATGAAATTTAAAAAGAGAACGTACCTTATGTCCAGCTTTTCTTCAAATACTTCAAGGTGATAAATTGACTTATAGAAGCCAATCATAGATGAGTTTCCGAATAATTCAATGAGTGACGATTTAGCCACTTGGTCCCCATTGTCTCATTTGTCCAAAATTGTTTGAACCAAACATGGTTTGCATTTGCATGTATGGTGAAAGTATTCCCCAAGGGTTGAAACTTGGTTGAAGTGAATAATTCCACATTGGGTGATTATTATTATTAGGAAAGTTTTGTCTACCTTGATTTCTTCTAGGTTGAGGGGTTTTAGACCGAGGATGAGGATTATTTGGTCTATTTGGAGGTGGAGTCTTAGATCTTAATTTCGGTTTAGAAAATCCGGTTTCGGCTTTTAATGATGGTTTACAAAAACTTTTTACTTCCTCATCACTCGCAATAGGTATTTTTCTATCTTTTATAAGTATATACTTAGGTTTTGGCTCTAAAGGTTTTTGTTTACTAGATTTACATTCAAACTTTACATTTTTATTTTCACTAGTTGAAGCATTATTTGAGTTGAATCCTAGACCGGTTTTATCTCCCGAAGTTCTTTGAACACTTATTATTTTCTTAAGTGAGTTACTACTATTTTTAAACTTGTCAAGTTTGGAAATTTCATCTTTAAGTTTTTCGTTTTCATTTTTGACCTCTAGACATGTTTTACATTCTATAACAACTTCTTTTCCTTTTTCTAAATGTTGTAGTTTAATTTTTAATTCGAGTACTTCATTTTCTAATCGATTATTAATATGTTTTAGTGATTTATTTTTAGCCATGACTTTTTAACCTAATTTGCATAACCTATTATATTCATTATCTAGGTCTTTTTCGTCTAATGATTGATTTTTGTCACTAAAGTATTCGGTTTCGAAAAGTACCTCATTGGATGCCTTGGCTATAAGACATTTTTCATCCTTTGTTATTTCTTTCTCATCTTCATCGCTATCACTCCATGCTCCTCCAACGAACGCCTTTTGATTTTGATCCCTTGACAACATTGGACATTTTCCGATGAGATGATTTGGATCACCGCATTTGAAGCACTTCCTTTCTCTCTTGCTACTTTTGTCGTCTTTGTTTCTTTGGAATGCCTTTCTTTCATCATATGGTTGTCTAACGAATCTTCCTCGTCTTTTGAAGAATTTCTTGAAGTCTCTTACGGCCATGGCATATTCTTCGTCATCGCTTTCGGAGGTTGAGCTATCCTCTTTACTAGATTCCTTTCTAGTTTTCAATGCAATTGACTTGCTTTGCTCTCTTTTTCCTTTGACCATCTCGGAGTCTTTCTTTATTATTGCTTCGTAGACTTTCAAGTTGCCGATCAACTCGTCAAGTTGAAGAGTTGACAAGTTCTTCGATTCTTCAATCGCCGTAACTTTAGCCCGCCATTTTGGATGAAGAGCCCTTAGAAAGTTCCTAACAAAATTCTTACTAGAAAAACTCTCATCAAGTGCTTTTAAATTTGTGATGATAGTGTTAAACCTAGCAAAAGCATTATCTATTGATTCCTCTTCCGGAATCGTAAATTGTTCATATTGTTAAACAAGAAGATCTATTTTATTATCTTTGACTTGACTATTACCTTGGTGAGTTATTAGTAAGGAGTTCCAAATTTCTTTTGCGGTTTCACACATAAAGATCCTTTCGTATTCTTTACGTGGTAACGCATTATAAATAACCATTTTTGCCTCATTATTTTTAGCTAGTTTCTTTTTCAAATCATCATTTTGTTTTTCAAAAGGTACAATTTCATCTCTTTTAGTAAAAGGATTATTTTGAATAGGGGGAAAATCACCATAGGTAATAACATGCCAAAGATCAAGATCTTTTGATTTCACATAAGTTTCGAATCTATTTTTCCAATAAAGAAAACCATCACTTTCAAATAGCGGTGGTCTTTGCATAGATTGTCCTTCTAAATATTTTTCCGATTCCATAGATCGATTCAAGTTTTAAAATACAGTTTATTTTAGAAATCTTGTTTGACGTGGCTCTTGATACCAATTGTGGAAAACTAGAAGGGGGGTTGAATAGTTTTACGCCTTTTTAATTTTATTATGAAAACTTTGTTTACTTTTAAAAACTTAGATTCGAATTTATGTGAACTCAATTCTTGAACAATATGAACAAATATAAGTAAATCTAAATAAACAATGCAAGTAAAGTAATGAAATGAAAAGAAAGATAGAGATGGAAAGATCTAACCGCGAGACAAAAGATTTATAGTGGTTCGGCTACAAGGACACCTTCCTTGCCCTACTCCACTCCCCGAGCACCTAACTCGAGAGTTTTCTTCACTATGTCAACAAGCTCCCTTATGGCGGAGAAAACCTTTCACAACTTTTGCTTACACCGGTTTAACGACACAAAGCTAGATGTCGGGTTCTAATCGTAGCTAGAACCAATCTCACAACTTCTACACAACTTCTTCACAACTTATTCACAACGGCTTCACGACTTCTTCACAACTTCTTCACGACTTCTTCACAACTTCTTCACACCGGCTTCACAACTACTTCACAACCTAGCACTACTTATGTACTCTTCTACTTCTTTACACCTTCACTACTTACACACCTTAACTTCTTCACAACTTCACTACTTACACACTAATCTAGCCTAAGCAATTATGCTCACACCTATCTAACAAATATACACAACTTATACAAAAATGAATGAATGATTATACAAACAACTTAGGTAGCAAGATGATACTAAGTTGCAATACTTCTTCTTTAGTTGTTGAAGGAGTATTCTTCTTTTGCACTTGAATGGTAGAAGCTTGGATCACTTAGAAACCAATGCTTAAGAATATATGATCAAAGGATTTAGAAAGGATTAGAAGAGATTCAGAACAGAAGGTTTGGGGTGCAAAAGGTGAGAAAAAAGTCCAGGGATGAACCAGTATTTATAGGCAGATTCTGACAGCTGGAGGAGCGGGGCGGTCCCCTTAAATAGGGGGCCGGTCCCCTTAAAATTAAGGGGGCCGCCTAGTAAAATTAAGGGGGCCGCCCTACCCGAACGTTGCTCAGATTTGTCTTTTTGTGGGGAAGGTTTTTCTGGAACATTTTTGCCATTTTTGGTTGAAAATTTGAATTTATAAATTTATAATGGATTAAACATTTTTATTAAATACCAAAAATGATTTTCTAAAAGATATAAAATGTTTGTGACATTTTATAAAAATTCTAGTGATTAAGAAAATGTTCCTTTGATCATATAAAGCATTAAGCATTTGTTTATTCATACCTTAAGTGATTAAGTTGTAGAAATGAATATTTACAACTAAATACTTGTTTATTTAATAAGTTTATGTTTAATGAGTTTACATTTTGTGATTATCAAAACATAGAGATATCAAGAAGTATTAATAATGTTTTTAGGCATTATTTATATCAACAATTTAGGTAGGAATGGTAATAACAACAGAACTGGATGCACGTATAAGGAATTTACGGCATGCAAGGCAATAGAGTTTAATGGTAACGGAGGTGCATTGGCGTATACTCGATGGGTCGAAAAGATGGAGTCAGTGACCGACATCAGTAACTGTGCAATCCATCAAAGGTTGAAATATGTTGTGTGCTTGCTATCAGGAAAGGCATTGACATGGTGGAACACGCAGATTCAAGCTAGGGGTAGGGAAGCAGCTGTAGGCATGACATGGGACGACCTTAAGGCGCTACTGAAAGAGGAGTACTGCCCGGATAATGAGATGCAAAAGTTGGAAAATGAACTTTATCATCACTCTATGGTCGGGGCTGGTCATGCAGCCTACATAGATAGATTTCATGAGTTAGCCAAACTAGTTCCTCATCTGGTTACCCCTGAATCCAAGAGGATCGAGAGGTACATCTATGGTCTTGTTCCCGAGATTTGTGGGACTGTGAAAACAACTGAGCCTTCTATAATTCAAAGTGCAATATTGAGAGCAGGAACCCTAAAAGATGAGATGGTTAGGAATGGGACTTTGAAGAATAGTGACAAAAGGAAAGAAGCAAGTGAGTTAAATAAACAAATGGGCAAGATAGTTGACAACAAGAGGGCAAGAGCCTTTGCGGCAATTGGTGTTGATCAGATAGGGTATGCGGGTACACATCCTAAGTGTACTAAATGTGCTTATCATCATCTGAGGTCCGAGCCCTGCCGTTTATGTACAAATTGCAATCAGTACGGCCATTATAAAGATCAGTGTAAAGTGGTGGCAACACAGGTAACACCGGCAAATGTGGGCAATATGAGGAATAACCAAAGGACATGCTTTGAGTGTAACAGCCCAAATCACTTCCGGAATATGTGTCCTAGGTTGAATGAGGCGCAGAGGCATGTACAGGGTAACCCGAATCTAGCTTTAGCGGTTGATGGAAACAACCCAAACCATGGAGTCAATATCAGTCCACCTCGTGGTCGAGCATTCTATGTGGGTACTGAAGAAGCCCAGAATGCATATCGGGTACGTTTTCCCTAGCCAATTAGTATACTACCATATTATTCAAATTCAGTAAAACTTAGCTTTGCCCTACGAAATTCATGCCTCTCTTAGATAAGAAACCCAGATACATAAGTTTTGGCATAATTACTTTGACTATACACACCGATTTCACGGAGCATAAGCTTTTAGAAACCTTTGTTGAGAATGGAACTTTAGGTATCAATAACTGAATCACGAGGACGTGATTCCTCTAAAGGGGAAGACTGTGACAATTCGCATTTTCAGGTTTTAACTATTCATCCTCGGGTTTTCACTATTCACAATTACTATTTATTTTTTCACTATTCATTTTTACTATTCACTCTATTTTTGGGTCATTATTTAAAAATCAAACTTTTTCTCAAAAATTACTATTCATGAATTACTATTCATCATGTTTTTATTATTTACTCCCTCCATCCCACATTAAATGTCCACTTTTGACTTTTGAAGTCTTTTTTTTCCTTCTTTGATATTAAATATTTTTGTTTGTGTTATATTATATTTGATGAAAATTATACCAATAAAAATACATTTAAAACTCAATCAATTCATATATTTTGCATTAAGTATTATATAACACAAACAAAAATATTTAAGGTTAACGTCTAGAAAAAAAGACTTTGAAAATTCAAATTGGACATTTAATATGGGACGAAAGGAGTACTATTTTTACGTAAATTAAATCTTACAACTTTATAAATTAAATCGCGTAACCAAGAAACATCATTTTGTGCACAACATATGGACTAAAGTTTGTCTACATATTATCAACATCATCATATTCATAGTAGTTCATTCATGTGTTTGCATTTTTATTTGTTTATAATTATTAAATAAATAAACGCTTTTATACGATTTTAATGCATGAACAATATACCCGACACTCCCAAAAAAGGTTCCAACATATTTTTACACTCAATACAATGTTTCAAAAGTTCAAGAATTATTTTACCTTGTACTTCTAATTCATTTAGTATATATATTTTTAAATATATATAATTTCGATAATTTAGGTAATTGTGAAATGATAATTATTTAAACACCCGATACTTGTACAAAATACAATTTTATAATTTTTATGACTTTATTATATTTTATTTTGTTCCGCTAAAATTTATTTCTAGTTAACTTAATACCTAATAACAAAATATCTTAATTATAATAACATATAATTAAGATATTTTAAAACAAGAAAACACAAACATTTAATGCCCATCACCTCACCACCACTTTATGGGCGGCCCTTTCCCCCCTTTTATTGTCTTTTTGATCAAAAATTATGAAATTACCATTTTGCCCTTTAATTAATTACGAAAATGCCATAAAACCCTAAAACTGCCCTATAAATAGAAAGCTAAACCTAAATAATTTTTCACACTTGTAAATTTACCAAAACCCTTCCATTGTTACTGTAAAAATTTGGACATAAGGAGAAAAGAGAAGAAAAGATCTGATTTCGTTAGTTTCAAGCGTTTTACGATCATTTACGAGATATATATTAACTACAAATCGATTTGGAGTAACCATTGGAGTTCTATTGTTCTAAATCTTTCCAAAAATCCCTCATTATCAAGTAAGTATAAAAATATTTTTTAAACCTTCCATTATGTATTTTATATATTTATTATGCATATTTATACGTTTTTAAAGCTTAAATCTTCGTTTAAACTCATTTAATTTCATATATCACCTATACACATGTTTGTGAATTTTTATCATGAAAACAAGTAAATATATATTTTTCAAGGTCATCAGGATGAGAAAAATGTGTACATACAAGTCTTGAATCACTTTTGTTTGATTTATAGAAACTATTGTTATAAAAGGGTTTAAATGAATCTATAATTGTTTCTACTTAATTTTAGTCATTTCTTCAAGATCTATATTTTTATTATGTTATTATGGTCATTTTGAAACTATAAAAATTGTCTAATAAATTGGTGGAAGAGAATAGGTTAGTTTTGGTGTTGTTATCGTAAGCGGTTTAGTTTAGAAAATGGATTTCTGAAATGTACGCGGAAGCGCTGCCGAAATTTCTAATTTTCAATAAAATAAGTTTAAGTTTTACAAGATATGTTTAAAGAAATAGAAACTAAATTTTATAACTAAAACGTTGTCGCATGAATGAGTAAAAACAAATTTATAATGAATCAGATACGAAGTTTTAAAGTTTAATAACAAAACTACAATAACTAAACAACGATATATACATGAAAATATATTACGACAACTAATAGTAAACATAAATATACTTTCACAACTAAACATACAAATAAACATATACGGGTGTTATAACATTTTATAAATTGTATACACGACATTATTGCACAACCTAAGACATATTATTACTTTAGGTTGCGGTTAGAGTATCGCGCCTCGATCATTCGCGCACACTTTTGCTAGTAGCATATAATCTTTGTTTGAGGTGAGTTTCATACCCCATTTTTACTTGTTTAATTACTTATAAACTCTTTGGGGGAGATACATGCTTAACTACTTGCTTTTACTTTTACAAATACTCAAAACAATTATACTATTATGCTACGCTATACTTTTTATATTTTTTGTACATGATGTATGGCTTTACTACGATATATGCCTTAATGTGTAAACTTGTTTGTGTATACTTCAACGTGTATTCTTTAGCAACTGTTTAACTCCTGGATGGAGCCGATGGAGAGGTATTTATAGTACTATCGGGCTGACACCCCCACCCTTGTATCCCTTATTCTTGACCTTGGGTGAATATAATCCGGTATTCTTGTGCAACGTATAAACTTATGTAGACTTGTCATGAGGTTCAGTTGGATGTTACCCTTTACATTAAGTACTTGTGTAACACCCCAACCCGATAAGGGTAGAAGTATTACGTTATGGTGACATATCAAAGCAAACACAAGCATATGACTTAGATAATACAAATGAATCTCAAAGGTTACAAAGGGTAACTCTGAAATACAAGGTTACAAAAGAGAACAACAATAAATACTAAGTCTAAAAATGTAATCACTTCTAGTCATCTCTAATCCAGAATAGCTATCAAAGTATAGTCTTCTAAGTCCAAAGTACCCTCCACTCATAACCCAGCTTCCAACTAAAACCTGCCGCAGGAAAAGAAATGCGGCTGAGCTTAAAAAGCCCAGTGAACAGATATATATAAACGAAACCAAAAGATAAGGAACGAACATATAAAGTATGGTGCATTGGGGAAAGCATAAGGTATAAACAAATGGATATCAAAGTAAGGAAAGGTCAGTAATCTACCACGAGCCCAAACAAATCAAATCAAATATCATAGTAACCATGGAGTAGCTAGCTCCCGAACATTTGAAAGACGTGTATTGCACACAACATCAGTCACCAAATCAAATCATATCATATCATGTCAAATCCACTAACAAAGCAAATCTAGGATGCATCCATACGCCCCTGTAAACAAATCATAGTGGCCAAACATATATATTCTTGAGCTCATAATCATATAACAAAAAGGGACGGTGTGGAACATCACTCAACCACACTAGAGTCATGCCATTGGTGCATCAATGACACGGCCATGTTACCTTCATGGCTAGGAAACAAATTTGGCTCGGGTATCAAACTGAAGGGTTCAAATGTCATATCATATCAAAGTCAAATGTCTAAGTCTTCAAAGAGTCATAATCAAAGTCCAAATGTCAAAGGTTCATATCAAAGGTTCAAAGCAAAGGTTCATATCAAAGGTTCACAATTCTAAGGGAACATAGCAAAGGCATAGATCATGTAAGAAAGCCATAATAAGGAGGCCCAGATCATAGGCATCATAATCAAACCAATATCAAAAGATGTGTATGAATCATGAGAAACCTTAAGAGATAAGGTCAGAATATCTGTACCTTAAACCGCCAACGAAACCATAACATAAGAATAGGAAGTCACTCTTTCTTTAGCGAATCTACACGAATTAATGATCGGCTTATTATTCAAATGCTCGTTTTAAAATCAGATTACTTGTTTTAGTCGGCTTTCTATTTTTAGTAACTTTCCATAAATAGTAAGTTTCTCAATTATTAACTCTCTATAATTAGTGACTTTCCAGATTAAATAACTTTCACGAATTAGTAACTTTCATAAGTTAAGGCTATCATTGACAATTAAGTAAGCTTAAAGATGAAATATGACCAATCTCGTAGTTTAGTGTTTAATTTGACAATTTATAATAATTTAGGGTTTACCGTGACAATTTCCAAAGATTAGGGTTTAACTTGTAAATTAATTCCATAATGACCTATTTAGTACTTGGCCGAATTAGTGAACACCTTGGACATTTTACGTATTAGTTAACAAGAGCAAAACACACTCATATCCACTTATTCCCTCTCGCTAACCACACACAACTGCAACTCACTCGATATCGTTTTATTTAGAACCCAAGACTCCAAAACTTGTTCGACACACCCCTTTTTCCTTCCACCTTCTCGACTCAAACCAAATAAAATAAAATAAAACAATCACCCCTTGTCGTCCTTTTTAAGCCCTACATCAAGGTCCAACTTTCTGACGTGATTTCACATATTTTCTTTGCTCATAAATGCTCATGTCATACATAAATGTGCACTTCTTAACAGTTAGTATTCACATGAATTTATGGACTCCAAAGCACCCTAGTTGATCCTCTTATAAATGGGTTTAAACAATCCCAACCCCAAACGCAACACACGCATAAAATAAATAATCAAGCAGCCCAAGTCATCTAGTAGTTCGACACCAATCACAACCCATAAAGATCACATACATTTATAAACTCTCCTACCCTACTCGACCCTTTCTTCCTTGCCAATTAAACGTAACCAAAACTCACCACAATACTCCCTTGTCGACCCACATTATTCACCCATATCGACCTGATGTGAAACACTTGGATTTGACAATTTCAACTCACACCAAAAACCCTCTTGTTCCCATCCATTTGATCCATGATCACAGCCATACACACGAAATCAAAACGGTCCTAGTTCCACCCTTATTATATTCACACGACACATACAAGACACACTTTTCCAGCCTATCCGACCCATACATTCATGCAATCATCCCCTTTTAACACGTACAAGACCAGATTTTTATACAACACATACACATCGTGTATAACCCTTTTTACACGACATAGACATCACACATTCGACCATGATTTCAGCCCCTATGACGACACCCACAAGATACACCCATTTCACACTATTGTAGCACCCACACGACCCACATATATCCTGACCAGAATCTTAGCTTTAACCCACTCGATATCCCCTTATATAACCAGACCAGTACCTCGTATTTACTGCATATATATGACATAAAATCACACTACATACAACCCTAGTTTACCCCTCAATAAACATGTATTTATTCGTTATTTTCATGTAATTCTTTTCCAGATTATAAGTCATATATTTAGTTATCAAAACAAGTGTACAAATCAGACCATAGGCTCGAATACTTAGTGATATCTTAACAGGTTCTTTCCATCATTTTATGCAACAAGTTATGCCTTCGTTTAGTACATGTATTTAGGCTTGTTTTTAGATAATAACCTTTATATTTCATGTGATCATGTCGAACAAAATGAGATCAGAAGGAGTGATACCTTTGTCTACTGGAAGAACACGATGAGGTAGAGAAGAAGACCAGAATTCAACCCAAAGAAAACCCTATTCGAACCCCGACTCATACACACGATCTCACCAAGGCTGGTGCGCCACCAAGCCTTGATCACCACGAATTCAAACACCACAGCAGCAACAATGGAGTCTTGGAACCGGTTACAGCCTTGATCTTGAACTTGGAATAAAATTATATACGTCTAGATTGAGAGGAGAATTACTAGGACCTCTTTGTGTGTTTTACATTTGATATGAGAGGGTGAAAGTGAACCGTATATGTGATATAGGACATGGGGAGAAAACGTGTTGTATTTTTTGAAACAAGATATATGGGGAGATGGCTAGCGATTAGTTAGGCACAGATTGTGGGTCACTTGACCGAAAATCATGAGGGATTAATTGTCACATATTGTTTACCTTATTTCAAATGTGAGTGGAATACAATTAAATAAAATTTTAGAGCAGTGGACTGATTTAACTTAATCTCATGAATAGCCCAGTGAACGTATGCATGTTTAACTTAAATACAATTAAATAGAATTTAACTTAGTTCGCCACACACACGTGTGTAGTTTAATATATTCCTTGATTACCATAGGGTTTTATTCCAAAATTAAATATATCTAGACATGTATCATATGCTATAGTTGTGTTCAAAGTTTTATTTATTTTGGACCTTAAGACACATTAGGCGTGTGACATAAGTGGTTGTTTAATCAAGCATGTCAATTTTATGTAACCTACATTATGGTTTTATATTTTGAAAATTCTCATATTATATTCCAATCGGTTCAATTTCAATTTAGCCGCGAATTAAGGAATGGCATTTTTGGTTATCATAATTCATATTTAGATTTTATAGTTCATGTGTTATTGTTAAATTCAGATTAGAGGAGTAATTTAGAAATTTTCAACTGAATGGAAATTTAGGGTTTTACAACTCTTCCCCTCTAAAATAAAATTTTCGTCCTCGAAAATTGAAGTCGCCAAGTTCGACGGAGTCGTAGCAAATTACGAAATATCGTCACGAATAAACTTACTCTCGGGGAGGTCCTTCCAAAAGAATCTTCACAAATAGAGTGTTT
This sequence comes from Artemisia tridentata subsp. tridentata, assembly GCA_021014915.2. Classification (NCBI taxonomy): domain Eukaryota; kingdom Viridiplantae; phylum Streptophyta; class Magnoliopsida; order Asterales; family Asteraceae; genus Artemisia; species Artemisia tridentata. The sequence continues at coordinate 171,718,841 of CP139508.1, read as the reverse complement.
TCTTATGACTCGGTCTTGACAACAAAGATACAACGAATGTGGGACAAATGAGTAGCAGATGACAGATGACAGATGACAGATGATAGTTGGAGTCCTACAAGGAGACATACGAAACACATAAACCTACGAAGAGATTGATTGAACTAAATCAACTCCTACCAGATTCTGAATGAACAAAGGAATTTGCCGAAATAGAAGGAACACCAATCGATTCATCAAACGTATCAAGAGTTTCCTTAGAAAAGGTGGATAACCTATTCGTACTAACGATCACTAGGCGCGTATCGGAGTATCAAAACATATCAGAAGGCATAATAAGAATGATAGGATAATCGTACGGATAAGAATGAGCCTAAGGCTAACATGTCGCGAATAATTCTTCCAAAGACATTCTCATAAACAGACAATTATTGATCCTCATATAACAAAATTCTCAGATTTTACCCATGGCGGATCATAGCAAAACAGGTCCAACGAACGCGGAACGTACATGCATCGAAACATAGGTGTACTTTTCACAGTAACAGATCGAATCCATACTGACAGAAAACAGATTGGTTGATAACATCAAATGGCAGAAAGCTCTACAATGAGTCCTTAACAGATGAACATAATTTAGCAACCGCGGTCAAATGTTCAAACGTATCCAGTCGCCTGACGATAACGATAGAATAAACGCATCAGTAGAGCAAATCTATAGTTTCACTAACCGCTGATAATTCTGATAAGATGCTAGATATCTAAGCTTCCTAGACACTCCTCCAGATATCCTATGCCCACAATAAGTGCATGTTATATGATGTAAGTATTATCACGTTGATCAAGCGTCATAATACTAGCATCATATAAATATGCCCTCATGATGGTCATACTTTATCTCGAGTCATGAACAAAACAATCTATCTTAATCCACCTAGCCCTTCTACAGTCTCAGAGGTCATCAAAATCAAACAACATAACCAAGAGGAGAACGAAACTACTCGTAAGAGTAAAGGAAATCCTAGAATGTCTATCGGAATTTAAGGCACGTCATCAAAGGCATCAGATCTTCCATAATTCATCAACCTTCCCATAATAAAACCATATCGAACATACGCAGAATGAGCACAGAACGGAATTACTATTAGAGAACCTAAATCATTCAAAGGATCTTATTACCGGGTAACGGAAACTTAAGTGGGTTAAGCAGAAGTGAATTACGTCATAAATAACTTCATCCTTCACAGAATCAACTCGTCCAACAACAAATGTTTATTCCAAAATCGTCCACTCAATTACATGATTTCAAAATTTGTTCCAAGTCCGAGTAGTCTGTCTACGCTTGTCCATCTGATAATAGGTTGAAAAGGATTTATAAACTTGAGTCTGGTCCCTCAAGCCTTCGGCACCTCTTCTTGAAACTGTGGTGTAGTAACGTGAATCTCTGACATGATCACTATGCATCTTTCCATCTGCAAATCTGCTTCTGCTTTCAATTTATCTTAGTACAACTAAAATGAATAGAGAAGCAAGTCTGCGTGTCTTCGACAGGTCTTCTAGCACAGTTTAAAATTCGCCAACTCTATTTCATTCCCCTTCTATGTTCGCCTCCATGATTGTCTTGCAAGCACTGTCTTCCAGGCTTTACGGTAAACACCGTTGCTGTCGACTCCAGGTTATGTGTTGAATAGTTCGCCTCCTACGGTCTGGTTGTCTTGAAAACCAAATTGTAATCTCCACGTGCTGCATGAGGTATAATCGGTTCCTTCACAGTTTCTCTCTTCTTCTTATATGCTTCTTCCACGGTAACGCCTGTCGCGAACATCTTCTACTAGTCTTCTACAAGATTTCTAACTCCGATAACGGTCTTCAATCTTAGTCCTTTATGTAGGAAACTCTGTCTTCACAGGATACATGGTAGTGTTGTCTATTACGATCTTTGAACGCCAATCAAATTTTCTCTTCCAGAACAAAGGGTCATTCTAACTTAGTACAGAAATAATCTCCATGTTCCTCTTTCACCTCTGAACACAACACAATGTCATACTATGACAATTTGCCCAAACATTCGCGAAACATAATTTCATTAGATGCATAAGAATAGTTGACATATTAGCCAATACAATTGGCATCATTAAAGCTCATAGTGATTATAACGAGTACAAAAGTAGCTTCAGGAATCATCTTAGGGAAGACTTTTCACGTCACTTTCCTTCTTCTTCACGAATAAAACTGAAATACTTCACGGAGGTTACTCTCGATGAGTTAACCCCCTTTTTAGAAGTTCTTGTGGATGCTTCTTCAGTCCTTCTAAGCCAAAAGAGGCCATCTGACACGGAGTTTCAAAGGTAGGCCAAATCAATCATTGATACGCGGAAAATGGATAACGATTACGGATAGTGACACGGTTAAGTTCACGACAGTCGATACACCGTCGCATACTTCTCTCTTTCTTCTTCATAAGCCAACAGGAGCATCCCAAGAGAAACACTAGGGTGAACAAAATCATATTCCGTCTGCTCCTTCAACTTCGATGGCACAATGGTTTCGTCAACTGAGATCAGTTCAATGCCAACTCTACTTCTCAAGCAGGAGGGAATCCCAAGAGGTTCATCAGAAAACACTGGAAAAATTTTGTACAACAAAATACTTCCAATGCCAGAGCTTTCCAAGGGTGGATACTAAAAGGTGTCAGGAGAAATTTGACAATCAAATGAGATCGGAGTAAGTGTTTCCATAGCAGCATTAATCTTAACAGATTTAAGTGATAGAGAGTCATCAAAACAAAAGTAGAATGAAGTAGATTGTTAAAGGTCACATATCGGATACGGTAGTCCATTTTAGCTTTATGAGGGGCCAGCCAATCCATAACCAAAAGACTTAAAAGTCAAATATATCAAAAGTAAACGGATTCATAGCACGAATACGGTCGTCAACCAGACGGATAGTAAATATATCAGAGTCAAGTACATGGTTTATCATAGTGTTTGAGATAGATAAGCAAACTGTTCAAGGTGTTGGAATCTTGTTAGCTCCTTAGCACAAGTGACAGGCAGAGTGTGTATCATTGGTAATACGGACATCATATGGTTGTCAAAAGTAAGATGTATGGGATATCAGTTGTCAGCATCATCGTGCTCAGTTAACAAATCCATACTAAGATAATATTTTCATCATATCCTTCCAAAGGAACTGATCGGTAAACAAAGTTCATCATTCGAAAGGAGGGAACAATTCTCTATATATTCATGGTTAATAATTACCAGAGTTCTCATAGGAGTAGTAGTGGATTATGCAGAGTTAAGTAGTATCAGATGGTACATTTATATCCAGCATAAGTAATGAATTCACATAATGTATCAATCACATTATGGTTGAATGACCTTTGGGATGGTCGGAAAGGTATCAAACTGTTTATCAAACAGATCAGAATTGGAGATCAAAATCAGAAGGTGAAACTTAAATGGTGTAAGGTATCCATGTAGTTTCCGAGGTATTCCAAACTTACTTGGTTACTAAACTTAGGTTGCAAAACTTTCTAACTTCTAAAACAAATTTCCTTATAAGGCATAGCTAAAGGCAAAGGCACGAATCAGAGTGATGCGGAAGCAATGCTACTTACATAGATGTCCTAGTCTACCCATTCCTCACCGGTAATAACTTAAGTTCCTATGGGGAAATCCTAAAGTAAATTCTCAAAGGTTGTCTTATGAGTGCCTACAGTGGGAACTTAAGGGTCCAAACTTCACAGGTCAAGTTTTAATGTACTACAAGTCGCAGCCTGTTCTCTGATACCATAATTGTAACACCCCAACCCGATAAGGGTAGAAGTATTACGTTATGGTGACATATCAAAGCAAACACAAGCATATGACTTAGATAATACAAATGAATCTCAAAGGTTACAAAGGGAAACTCTGAAATACAAGGTTACAAAAGAGAACAACAATAAATACTTAGTCTAAAAATGTAATCACTTCTAGTCATCTCTAATCTAGAATAGCTATCAAAGTATAGTCTTCTAAGTCCAAAGTACCCTCCACTCATAACCCAGCTTCTAACTAAAACCTGTCGCAAGAAAAGAAATGCGGCTGAGCTTAAAAAGCCCAGTGAACATATATATATAAACGAAACCAAAAGATAAGGAACGAACATATAAAGTATGGTGCATTGGGGAAAGCATAAGGTATAAACAAATGGATATCAAAGTAAGGAAAGGTCAGTAATCTACCACGAGCCCAAACAAATCAAATCAAATATCATAGTACCATGGAGTAGCTAGCTCCCGAACATGTGAAAGACGTGTATTGCACACAGCATCAGTCACCGAATCAAATCATATCATATCATGTCAAATCCACTAACAAAGCAAATCTAGGATGCATCCATACGCCCCTGTAAACAAATCATAGTGGCCAAACATATATATTCTTGAGCTCATAATCATATAACAAAAAGGGACGGTGTGGAACATCACTCAACCACCCTAGAGTCATGCCATTGGTGCATCAATGACACGGCCATGTTACCTTCATGGCTAGGAAACAAATTTGGGTCGGGTATCAAACTGAAGGGTTCAAATTGTAAATTCATTAGATTCAAAGGTTTAACATGAAAATACTTTAAGTTACTGAATTAAATACTCATATTATTCAGAATGACATTTTAATCTCTTCAGTTTCACACTTTACAGTTTATACCCTTCCAGTTATATAATTTACAAAACAAACCTTATATTTACATATTTCATGGTTTAATCCCTATAATAATATTTACCAAACAAGCACCTTATTTTACAAAATTACAGAATGTAACCTCAGAATAATATATAGTACAAATTAGACCCCTCAGAATTTAGAAATTACATAATTGGTCCCTTAACTTTACAAAACTTACAATTTAGACCATAACTTATTAATAATTACATATCAAGCCCATAAATACTCAAAATTACACATTACTCGATTAATGACATTATTTACACAGTATAACTTCAAGTTTCCAGAATTTACACTTTTAGTCCCTCTATTTTAATTAATTACAATTCGTACCTTATAAATACAATTAATTCTTTTTCTTGCAATATTTACACTTAGGACCCTCAAGTTATATTTTTCCCACATTCCTACTGACTTATATAACATTACAAAAATATCCCAGAAGTTTCAAAGTTGGCAAAACATACCCTTATACTTTTAAAAACAAATCGGATTGCACTTTTTATTCCAAAACCAAACCCTAATGTATCCCAATTATTTAACCATAATTATTCCATCATTATTAGCATTAATTACACCAGATTTAACAACATGAACCCTAACCCTAATCGTTCTAGGGTTTCTTTCTTATTTTCTTTATTTTTCCATATAATCCGATTATAAAACAATTCATGATCAATTATTCTGAGCTTCTAAAAATCATATGGCTATTTTTATAGGCTTATATTATCATCATAGAACATGTAAAAATTATGGTTACAACCCAGAAAATTCGTATAACAATATTTGGGAATTAAGTGTGTTTTATCTCTTTAATTTTCGTACGCTTAATTAAGCTTGTATGATTCGTGTTTATCATTTTTCCTGAGTTATATACAACCTAAGAATCACTAGAAAAATGCTAGATTAATATTAGAACGTAAGGATTAGTCGTAAGGATTTGTACCTCTCGTACGCAATAGATCGAACAAGAAAGGGTACCACGATCGAATCAAGGCTCCAACGTCTGAACTCCTATTTTTTGTAGCTCTCTTACACCTCAATGAACTCAAGAAAATTGCTTGATCAAGTCCAGAAAATCGTATGGAGGTTGGGTCGATTTGTTTGTGTCGAAAAATTAGGGTTTCGGCTATTTAGGTTTTACAAAATAATATGGTTTGTTGTTATCTTATTAAACCGACTTAGGAGGGGGCATGGATCAGATTTTCGGCCCACAATTTGCCAAGAATTAGGATTGTATTGTTTTTGATATATTTTCCTAGTTTATTTGATAATTATCTTAACTAAAATGGTTTTACAAATGATGACATCAAATAAGTACATATTATTAGCATCATTATCCCGTTTATATTGCTCATTTTATACTATTATGTGTGAGATTTGGTACTTAATCATTTACTTTTGTAAATCTCAGTAATATCGGAAGCAATTGGAGAAAGTTATGGAAAAAGATGTGTTTTGGAGCAAAAACGAAGATATTGAAGAATGCCTACTGATCAGACACTCAATACGGCGTATCAACTCTAATTAGATACGCCGTATCCATATACTTAGAAGAGTTCAAGACCTTGCCTGACTTTGATGCATACGGCGTATCCATCTTTGGGAATACGCCGTATATGAAACTTGGTCGATTTGAAGAATACGGCGTATCGGATTCTATGAATACGCCGTATAGAAGCCCTAGATATTTGAAGACCAAGACGGGATTACATCGAATGCGGCGCATCCTATCCTTGAGATACGTCGTATATGAGCCTTAACCGATAGATCAAGTGAAGATTAGAAGCTTAATGAAGAAGTCAAGATTACAAGTCGACACTTGAAGATGCTTTCGTATTTTGGCCATAAAATCTTCATCCGGACTCCGATTTAGGTGATTCAAGCGGCCACGGAAAGAGAAAAAGGAGATCTACCTGTATCTGAAGGAGATGCGGCGCATCTGGTCCTTAGATGCGCCGTATTGGGAGATGAGGCGCATCTGGTATTTAGATGCGCCGTATTGGGTCAGTTTCAGACTTGGAGGCTACGTTTACTTATAGATGCGGCGCATCTAACTCTATAGATGCGCCGTATCGACCCAGATTTCAGAATCTATAAATACCGAACTCATTAACGAATTTGGGCATCTTTGGGAACCCTTAGGGGCATTCCCAGACGATCAAAGCCTCTCCAAACAGTAGAAGATCAATATTGAAGACCTAATCATCCTTGAAGAACATCTCTAATCATTGTTATATTACTTAATCATTCGGTTAGCGTATCGTATTCATTATGTTTCATACTTTATTCGTTATGATTATGTTTATGTACTTTGTTACAGAGATTATGGGCTAACACCCTTAGGTGTTAGCCATGTTTATGAAGTTTTATTAGTTTTTATGATTTTGTCGATGTGTTTGCTTTGTTATTGGATTGGGTGCTTGTCGATAAAAACTCGTTTATTGCTTATAACTAGTAGAAGTCTATGTAACTAGGTTATGATCCTTATAACTTTAATTGATGTGACTTAACTACCTGTAATTGTGGTTGCTTTGGTTGAGTTATATGCGTGTTAACCCGAATCTCTATTAGGAATCATTGTTTGGCATAAACGGAACGTGTCTACAACCTAATAGGACTAGTAGCGTGTAATACCGAACTAGGTTAGACGGTTTAAAGCAATAAGTTAGTATTGATGCTAGACGAGTCACTATGATCTTTCGTCATATCCGCCCCGAGGGCTAGTTACTTAATTGTGACAGAATTTCGTAATTGATATGCCGATTAACAATTGAATGAATTAAAACAAGTAGACATAAGCATGTATAACTATAAAATGGATTAGACTTGGCTAACCCGTTCTTCCTATCTTTGGTGTCTTCATACTTGTATTGTTTGTTTATCTTAGTTTAGTTAGAATAAAACCAAACCCGTGCCAGTCTCTCAGGCTGAACCCCCCTTTACGTTAGTTTAGGAGAGTCGAATACCTCTAGAATTAGTATATTAGAAATCTCACTCCTAGTGAACGACCCTTGCTTACCTAGAAACTATCTACATTGACCGGGTACACTGCTCGTTAGTGTTTAGAGTCTATAGGTTAGTTCGGCAAAATATAAATTTAAAACTTGGTAGTTTATTATAGACGTAAAAAAACACATCAAGTTTTTGGCGCCGCTGCCGGGGAGTGAATTTATCTATTTGCTAGTTTTATTGGTATTTTTCTGTTTTTAGTTTATTTTTGTGTGTTTGGTTTATTTGTTTTATCGTTTGTTTGTTGTCTGTGTGTCTGTCTCAGAAGGGAGATACGGCGTATTCTTGTCTGTGAATACGGCGCATCTATCTGTTTCAATACGGCGTATTCTTGTCTGTGAATACGGCGTATTGACGCTCTGTGGGAAAATTTTTTTTAGTTTGTGTGATTTTTAATTTTAAAATTTTCTAAAAAAAAAAAAAAAAAAAAAAAAAAAAGATTGCAGGAAGATAATACGGCGTATCCATTGTCTGTTGGATACGGCGTATTAACTTGTGTCGTATACGGCGTATCCATTGTCTGTTGGATACGGCGCATCGATCTTCTGTGACCCCAAAAATATTTTTTCTTTTATTTTTTTTGTGTTTATTTAATTTTCATTACTTTAGGTTTTATTTTCTTTGTTTGTACTGCTGTTCTTGGTTGTTTATCTTTCAGGTAATAATGAAGATGGACGATCCGGACATCACTATCACCCGCACTTGATTTCAAGTGGGGGGAAAACACCCTATTACACAGTAAATAAGGGTGGAGTCAGGCTCGTGACTTGAACAAAAACAAGCGCTTCGTGGGAGGCAACCCATGCTTATCTTTTAATTTATGTCAATTTAATTTTCTGTCGAGTTTGTCCCAGGCCTTCGATGCGGCGTATCCAACCCCTATGGATACGTCGTATCGAATCATCTGGAATACTTTAGTCCGAACTGTTTTGCTGACATCAATGCGGCGTATCTATCTTTTTAGATACGGCGTATCGACCTGCCAGAATTGAATACAGTTCTTTGTTTTTCTTTTGTTTATCGTTTTCTAACCGATGATTAATGAGATGTTTCTAGAGATTTGTTTTTCCTGTGGTCTCTATATTTTTACAGGTCCGGAATATTGAAGATGTTGATGGACTCCCGCATTTTATACGCTCGCACACTTACATTGGAAGATCATACCGAGCAAATCTCAGGGGAGTTCTCCGTTCTAATTCTTTCTATCTCTTGTTTTTAATTTCAAATACAAACAACGAGGACGTTGTTTAACTTAAGTGGGGGGATGGAGAATTAGAACGTTTACTTGTCCTAAAATTTTCAAAAATATGCTTTAATCTATGCTTAATTATCAAAATTTAATTTTTTTTAGCATGTTTTTGTTTAATCTAAGTTACATAGCTGCACACATAACATTATTTCCAAAAATTGTGACTTTTCAAAATTCACAAATCTATGAGTGTGCCGGTGACTTGTAGACTTTAGAACTTGGCTTGTATACTATTCGAGACCACCATAATAAGTATAATTTTATATAATTGGAGTGACTTGTCTAAATTGGTAAATTTCTAGGATTACACCCAAAAAGCCTATAAATGTTATGTGTTATTAACTAACTACACTGGTTAGTTAACCCCCGTATAAACCCTTTGTTTACTCTCACTTTTAGAGTAAGATACCCCTAGAAAAACCCTCAGAGCCATTCCTTTCGTTTCTTACACCAATGTTTAAAATGTTTCGTTACACCCTTACACCTTAGCCTACCCTGTAGATTAAAATCCGTGGTTGGTTAATTGCTTTAGGCAAAGTGTGTTTCCTTACATTACCTGTGTTCGCGTGCGTAATTCATTATCTATGGTTAGGTCGGGAAATTGCACAATGCAATTGGAGTGAAAGTAAATATTGTATATCTTTGAGTTTATTTTTTTGTGTGTTTACTACTTTCACTATTACCGTTATTTCTGAAAGTATGAAAAGTATGGAAAAATTATCTGGAAAGAAAGTGATAGAAAAGTTGTGAAATTTTACACATCTATGTTTATTAGTGCATCAAAAAAAAAAAAAAAAAAAAAAAAAAAAATCGAAAAAATGAGAAAAGAAAAAGAAAGAAAAAGTTGGATGTTTGTTTTAACCAACTTATGTAAAGTTTTGTATTAAGTGGGAGATATCACCACTATTTGTTGTTGTATATTATATTTATGGATTGAATGGGAGTTGGCCGTTATGGGAACGCCAACTAAGGTTATTCTTTGATTGAGATCTTGTTGAGTATAATTCGTGTCTACCTAAAGCGTGTGTTTCAAGTGTTAAAGCGTGAGTTATTCAATGATATGAGTCTTATTCATGGGATGGTTGGGAAAGTAATTTACCACACTTAGGATTTTAATCTATTTGTTTTGTTTATTTTTCATTTTACACCAATTTATATCCCAAATATTATCCATACCCTATATCATTCTTCATCCAAACCTTTGATTTATTGAGATTAGGGATGTGAGCATTCTTAAGTATCATAGTCGTGGATTCGACTATGTATTTATGATTTTGTCGCCCTTTTGATATAATATTATTGGTAAAGATTACTTGGTCCTATCTTTAGCCTATTCGAGTTAAGGAATTGAGCAATTGCGAGTATCGTGGTCGTGGATTCGATCATGTATTTGTAATTTTGTCGCCTTTTCTGGAATATGAGATCGATAGAGATTAAAAAGGATGATCAACCCTTAACAAAAAAAACCCTTTTTACCGCTTTAGACTTGTTACTCCTTAGCTTTAGTGGGGGAGATGTGTATCCTTGCCAAGCTTATGATAGAATATTCTTCACGACTGGACAGTTAAACGATTAGATTTGCTTTTATCGAAATATTTTATTTTGTTTCTAATTCGTTAAGTGTTTGGTTGTGCAATTATGATAAAACGAATAAATGCTTAATTGTAAAAATACATCCTATTTAGGATACATTTTCATAAGTTTAAATCTAAGGTTTACTTGAGGGCAAGTAAAGTTCAAGTGGGGGGATATTTGATGACATCAAATAAGTACATATTATTAGCATCATTATCCCGTTTATATTGCTCATTTTATACTATTATGTGTGAGATTTGGTACTTAATCATTTACTTTTGTAAATCTCAGTAATATCGGAAGCAATTGGAGAAAGTTATGGAAAAAGATGTGTTTTGGAGCAAAAATGAAGATATTGAAGAATGCCTACTGATCAGACACTCAATACGGCGTATCAACTCTAATAAGATACTCCGTATCCATATACTTAGAAGAGTTCAAGACCTTGCCTGACTTTGATGCATACGGCGTATCCATCTTTGGGAATACGCCGTATATGAAACTTGGTCGATTTGAAGAATACGGCGTATCGGATTCTATGAATACGCCGTATAGAAGCCCTAGATATTTGAAGACCAAGACGGGATTACATCGAATGCGGCGCATCCTATCCTTGAGATACGTCGTATATGAGCCTTAACCGATAAATCAAGTGAAGATTAGAAGCTTAATGAAGAAGTCAAGATTACAAGTCGACACTTGAAGATGCTTTCGTATTTTGGCCATAAAATCTTCATCCGGACTCCGTTTTAGGTGATTCAAGCGGCCACGGAAAGAGAAAAAGGAGATCTACCTGTATCTGAAGGAGATGCGGCGCATCTGGTCCTTAGATGCGCCGTATTGGGAGATGAGGCGCATCTGGTATTTAGATGCGCCGTATTGGGTCAGTTTCAGACTTGGAGGCTACGTTTACTTATAGATGCGGCGCATCTAACACTATAGATGCGCCGTATCGACCCAGATTTTAGAATCTATAAATACCGAACTCATTAACGAATTTGGGCATCTTTGGGAACCCTTAGGGGCATTCCCAGACGATCAAAGCCTCTCCAAACAGTAGAAGATCAATATTGAAGACCTAATCATCCTTGAAGAACATCTCTAATCATTGTTATATTACTTAATCATTCGGTTAGCGTATTGTATTCATTATGTTTCATACTTTATTCGTTATGATTATGTTTATGTACTTTGTTACAGAGATTATGGGCTAACACCCTTAGGTGTTAGCCATGTTTATGAAGTTTTATTAGTTTTTATGATTTTGTCGATGTGTTTGCTTTGTTATTGGATTGGGTGCTTGTCGATAAAAACTCGTTTATTGCTTATAACTAGTAGAAGTCTATGTAACTAGGTTATGATCCTTATAACTTTAATTGATGTGACTTAACTACCTGTAATTGTGGTTGCTTTGGTTGAGTTATATGCGTGTTAACCCGAATCTCTATTAGGAATCATTGTTTGGCATAAACGGAACGTGTCTACAACCTAATAGGACTAGTAGCGTGTAATACCGAACTAGGTTAGACGGTTTAAAGCAATAAGTTAGTATTGATGCTAGACGAGTCACTATGATCTTTCGTCATATCCGCCCCGAGGGCTAGTTACTTAATTGTGACAGAATTTCGTAATTGATATGCCGATTAACAATTGAATGAATTAAAACAAGTAGACATAAGCATGTATAACTATAAAATGGATTAGACTTGGCTAACCCGTTCTTCCTATCTTTGGTGTCTTCATACTTGTATTGTTTGTTTATCTTAGTTTAGTTAGAATAAAACCAAACCCGTGCCAGTCTCTCAGGCTGAACCCCCCTTTACGTTAGTTTAGGAGAGTCGAATACCTCTAGAATTAGTATATTAGAAATCTCACTCCTAGTGAACGACCCTTGCTTACCTAGAAACTATCTACATTGACCGGGTACACTGCTCGTTAGTGTTTAGAGTCTATAGGTTAGTTCGGCAAAATATAAAATTTAAAACTTGGTAGTTTATTATAGACGTAAAAAAACACATCAACAAAATATAATTAATTTTACTTAATTATTTTCGGATATATATATAAGTGTATGTGAATTAATACTTTTTTGGACATTCAAAGTGATATAATGTTGTCCCAGAAATTAATTTACTAGATATGTAGATTGTTTTCAGAAGTTTGGAATTGTTTCAGAATTTTATAAGTTATTTATTTAGGTTTTAGGTTTTCAGGGGAATTTAGTCATTTTACAGGTTATCTGAATTTCAGGTATTACAACTTCTTCCCCACTAACAAAAAAATTTCGTCCTCGAAATTTGCAGGAAGCAGAAAGAAAATAGAACGGAACTAAACAAAGACATACCAGACCTAATAGATAATAATCGGATTCTCTCGGAAAAGACGTAAGAATTACACAGGATTTTGACGGATATGTCGTCCACAGGATTTGATTTGACAAGTCAGATTAGAACGTACAGGAATAGATTATCGATAACATCAATTGGTAGAAGTTCTATAACAGAACCTAAGATTTTTATCGGGAGTCCAGAGGTCAGCAGAATGCGTGACTAGAATCCAGATGTATCAATTCGTATAACGGCGAAAGCAGATTACGCGTAAAGGTAGAATGAACATAAAGTCTTACTAACGCAGATGATCTCAAACAGTTATCAGAATTTCTAAAGCTCTAAGGCACTTCTCGAAATATCTGATGCCCACAACAAGTGCACGTTATATGATGTAAGTATTATCACGTTGGTCAGACGTCATAATACTGGCATCATATAAATATGCCCCCACGATGGTCATACTTTATTTCAAGTCGTGAACAGAACAACTTATCTTAATCCAACTAGTCTTTCTATGGTCTCAGAGGTCATCAAAATTAAATACCCTAACTAAGAGGAGAACGAATCACTCGAAAGAGTTAACGGAATTCCCAGAATGTCTATCAGAATCTGGTACATCGTTAAAAGCATCAGATCATCCTTCATTCGTCCAATTTCACCTAACAAAACCATCATCCAACATACGTAGAATGAACACAGAGCGGAATTACTAATAGGGAACCTAAATCATTTAAAGGATTTTATCATCAGGTAACCGAAATTTAAATAGGTCAAGAGGAACTGAATTACGTCATCCAAAGCTTCATCCATCACATAATTAATTCTTTCAAACACAAACGTTCACTTCAGAATTTTCTTCCATTCAAAATCATGATCTCGATTTCCATTCTCAAGTCTGCTTCTGCTCTCAATTCATCTTAGTACAACTAAAATGAATAGAGAAGCAAGACTGCGAGTCTTGAACAGGTCTACTAGCACAGTTCGAAATTCGCCAACTCGGACTGCTGTCGTCACCGGATGCCTGGTAGTGGTGTCTGCTACAATCTCTGAACGCCAATCAAATCTACCCTTCCAGAACAAAGGTCATTCCATTTAATACGAAGATGGTCTACATGTTCCTCGTTCGTCTCAGAGCAAAAACATGCTGTCATACTATGACAATTGTCCAAATACTTGTGAAAACATGCTTCGTATTAGCCAATACAATTCGCATTATTTAAAACTCATGATGGTCACAATGAGTACGAAAACAGTTTTCATGGATCGTTTCAGGGAAAACTTCATATCTAATTTACATCACCAATCCTTACGAATAAAACTGAAATACTTTACGGAAGTTGCTCTCAGTTAGTCATCTCCTATCTTAGGAGTTCTTGTGGTTGCTTCTTCAATCTTTCAACTTCTATAGCATCATGGTTCGACAGCTGAGATCGGTTCAAAGTCAATTCTACTTCTCAAACAGGAAGGAAAACCCAAGAGTTTCATCAGAAAGCACCGGAAAATTTGTACAACAAAACTTTCAATGCCAACGCTTTCTAGGGGTAGATACTGTTAGGTGTCAGGGAAAGGTTGTCATAACAAAAGTAGGATGAGAACAGATTTCAAGAGGTCTCATATCAGATATGGTAGTCTCTGGTGGCTTATAAAAGCCAGTCAACCAAAAGGCCTCGAAATCGAATATATCAAAAGTAAACGGATCCGCAAAACGAACATGGTTATTAAACCAGACGGATAGTTCATATGTCGGAGTCAAGTACATGGTTCAGTATAGTGCTGAGGATAGATAAGCGAACAGTTCAAGGTGTTGGAGTTTTATTAGCTATTTAGCACAAGTGTCAGGTAGGTTGCGAATAATCGGTAATACGAACATCGTATAATTGTCAAAAGTGAGGCGTAAGGAATATCAGTTATCAGCATCATCAGGCTTAGTTAACAATTCCATACAGAGATGGTATTTGCATCAAATCCTTCCAAAAGAAAACTGATTGGCAAATAAGATTCATCATTCAAGGGAGGGAATAAACTTATATACCCAAGGTTAATAATCACTAGAGTTCTAATAGGAGTAGTAATGGATTTGCAAGACAGGATAGTATCAGGTGATACATTTATATCCAGCATGGTTATTGAATTTAGAGAATGGGTCAAACACATTAGGGTTAAATGACCTTCGAAATGATCGGAGAAAACATCAAACTGTTTATCAAACAGATCGGAAGTGAAGGTTAAAATCAGGTAGTGACAGCAAAAGTTTAACAATCGGTAATCATGGCAAGGGTTCCAAAAATTGTTTCAAACGCCAAAGGTGAGACATAGGAGGATAGTCATCTGTATTAAATGATCAGTCCATCAATCCTTATAAGAATAAAATCAAGGTTACTATCAAAGAAAGACGGATCAACAAGGAAGAATCTTATCGTTCAGAATGAGAAGGAAAATATTTTACACTCGTGGTTAAACACCACAAAACTTCTCATGGGAACAGGGATGGTTAAGACGAAATCAAATAGTGTCAAAAGATTTATAGAACAGCATGTACTAAGTATATCGTCGCCATAAGGATTCTCAGAATGCCCGAAGAGGCATTAGAATGATTAACAAAAGGTTCTGAGGTTGGAGTCGGAATCTGAAGGCAAGGATCAAATAGTGTCAAACAATTACTATGCAATTTCAATGCTTTAGGTTTTATTTAGGTTTCAAATTCTTAGGTGGTGCAAGGCATAAGCACTAATTTTCCAAATGTGATTTCAATAGTCTTTAACCAAAAGCAAGCCACGAATCAGAGTGATGCGGAAGCAATGCTACTCAAACATATGACTTATAGTCTACCCATTCCTCACTGGTCAGAATTTAAGTTCCTATAGGGAAATCCTAAGGCAATTTCTCAAAGGTTGTCCTACGAGCGCCTACAGTGGAAACTTAGTGGTCCAGACTTCACAGGTCAAGGGTAATTATATTACGAGTCGCAACTTGTATCTCTGATACCATAAATTGTAACACCCCAACCCGACAAGGGTAAAGATATCACAATAATGGATTCACATCAGATCAAAACAAAGCATACATCTTCAGTAATACAAAAATCTCAAAGGATTACAAATGAAATACTGAATCTACAAGGTTACAAATGAGAACTTCCAAAAACACTAATTCTAAAATATTATCTTCTAGTCAACTCTAATCCAGAATAGCTATCCAATCTTCTAACTCCAAGGTACACTCTCCACTCATTCCCAGCTTTCCTACTAAAACCTGCCGCAGGAAAAAAAATGCGGCTGAGCTACGAGAGCTCAGTGAACAGATATAACGATAACAAAAGCAGTAATAGAGAGTAGTACAAATAAAATCAAGAATATAGATCATACCGATACAAATCAAAGCGAAAGGAATAAGGAACGGAATAAGGACAAAAGAAAAGAAATAGAGAAGAGGAAACAATAATGTTATAGAATAAGGGAAAAACAGAAATCTGTCACGAGCCCAGATAACAGATACTACTATAGCATACCAATATAATAAAACAAACCTGTGTAGAGTGATCAGCTCTCAAACAATGTGAAAGACGTGTATCGCACACACCATCAGTCACCAGATATAATAACAGTAAACATAAAACATAAACAGATAACAGGTCAAATCTAGGATGTACCCATACGCCCCCGCAGACAAATCAATAATCATAATCATAATAGCCATAGCAGGTAATAAATAAGGGACGGAACAAGTCATCACTCTCCTGCCCTAGAGTCATGTCAGAGGTGCGTCAATGACATGGACATGAAACCCTCATGCCTAGTGATTGGCTCGGACATCAGACTGTAGGTCAAAGGTCAGGCGTACTATCAAATAATCAAAAGTCATATCTTAAGGGTACATGGCAAAAAGGTTCATGTCAAACAGTTTAGAAATAAATGTCAAAGGTTCAAATCAAAGTTTATCAGATTAAGTTTTATATCAAAGTTTAAGTTCAAATTAAAAGGACTATATCATATGGTTCAGAAAGAGAATTTCACAGGTTCATAATTAAAGTTTGTAGCAAAAGTTCATTTTAGAAATTCCCTGTCAAAAGTTCATTGAAAGCATTCCTTTAATAACGGTTTTCAATAAAATGATCTTTCAGAATAGTTTTCATAAAATAATCTTTCAAAACGGTTTTTCATAAGAACATTCTTTAAAACTAGTTTTCACAAAAGTTAACAACTGTCATATAAAATAGTATCATATCACCATTCATAATCATTCTTTTAAAATAACTTATTTTTCTCCAAACATTTCCAAGTCATAATTAAAAGATTTTCGTATAACAGATTTTTATATCAGGGGTCGTAACAACAGGGAATCATGAAAAAGGTTCAAGGCAAAGAGGATTATAATAAGGACATCAACTCAGAAGTAAAACAGATCAGAACATGAAAGAGATCATCGAAGGTTCACAAAACAAAGAGATCACATGAAAGGTTCACAAATAGAAGGGAACATAGCAATGGTATAGGAAATCCTAATAAGGAAAGTGAAAAACTGAAAGAAAAGGGAATGAAAAAAAACCCTTACTGGAAAAGGGCAGAATATCTGTACCTTATTAGCAAAGAAAAATAAGCAAGACAAACACGGAATAGAATCAGGGCTCCTCCTTCTTTACACCTAAAGGAGTAGAAGACGGAATTATAAAAGGATTCTAATTCAGATTACTATTTTTAATTTACCTTTTCATTTTAATAACTTTTTAAGTTTCTATAATTAACAGATTTCCATATTTAGTAAGATATTAGTACCCCAGATTAGATTAAGTTCTTATTTACGGATTATTATGGAATTAAAGTACATTTTATCAAATTACAAAATTTTAGAGTTAATTATGACAAGTTTACATAGTTTAGGGTTTTAATTGTAAATTCATTAGATTCAAAGGTTTAACATGAAAATACTTTAAGTTACTGAATTAAATACTCATATTATTCAGAATGACATTTTAATCTCTTCAGTTTCACACTTTACAGTTTATACCCTTCTAGTTATATAATTTACAAAACAAACCTTATATTTACATATTTCATGGTTTAATCCTTATAATATTTATATTTACCAAACAAGCACCTTATTTTACAAAATTATAGAATGTAACCTCAGAATGATATATAGTATGAATTAAACCCCTCAGAATTTAGAAATTACACAATTGGTCCCTTAACTTTACAAAACTTACAATTTAGACCATAACTTATTAATAATTACATATCAAGCCCATAAATACTCAAAATTACACATTACTCCCTTAATGACATTATTTACACAGTATAACTTCAAGTTTCCAGAATTTACACTTTTAGTCCCTCTATTTTAATTAATTACAATTCGTACCTTATAAATACAATTAATTCTTTTTCTTGCAATATTTACACTTAGGACCCTCAAGTTATATTTTTCCCACATTCCTACTGACTTATATAACATTACAAAAATATCCCAGAAGTTTCAAAGTTGGCAAAACATACCCTTATACTTTTAAAAACAAATCGGACTGCACTTTTTATTCCAAAACAAAACCCTAATGTATCCCAATTATTTAACCATAATTATTCCATCATTATTAGCATTAATTACACCAGATTTAACAACATGAACCCTAACCCTAATCGTTCTAGGGTTTCTTTCTTATTTTCTTTATTTTTCCATATAATCCGATTATAAAACAATTCATGATCAATTATTATGAGCTTCTAAAAATCATATGGCTATTTTTCTAGGCTTATATTATCATCATAGAACATGTAAAAATTATGGTTACAACCCAGAAAATTCGTATAACAATATTTGGGAATTAAGTGTGTTTTATCTCTTTAATTTTTGTACGCTTAATTAAGCTTGCATGATTCGTGTTTATCATTTTTCCTGAGTTATATACAACCTAAGGATCACTAGAAAAATGCTATATTAATATTAGAACGTAAGGATTAGTCGTAAGGATTTGTACCTCTCGTACGCAATAGATCGAACAAGAAAGGGTACCACGATCGAATCAAGGCTCCAACGTCTGAACTCCTATTTTTCGTAGCTCTCTTACACCTCAATGAACTCCAAAAAATTGCTTGATCAAGTCCAGAAAATCGTATGGAGGTTGGGTCGATTTGTTTGTGTCGAAAATTAGGGTTTCGGCTATTTAGGGTTTTACAAAATAATATGGTTTGTTGTTATCCTTATTAAACCAACTTAGGAGGGGGCATGGATCAGATTTTCTGCCCACAATTTTCCTAGAATTAGGATTGTATTGTTTTTGATATATTTTCCTAGTTTATTTGATAATTATCTTAACTAAAATGGTTTTACAAAATATAATTAATTTTACTTAATTGTTTTCGGATATATATATAAGTGTATGTGAATTAATACTTTTTGGACATTCAAAGTGATATAATGTTGTCCCAGAAATTAATTTACTAGATATGTAGATTGTTTTCAGAAGTTTGGAATTGTTTCAGAATTTTATAAGTTATTTATTTAGGTTTTAGGTTTTCAGGGGTAATTTAGTCATTTTACAGGTTATCTGAATTTCAGGTATTACACACTCTTTCTTCAGCGAATCTACACGAATTAATGATCGGCTTATTATTCAAATGCTCGTTTTAAAATCAGATTACTTGTTTTAGTCGGCTTTCTATTTTTAGTAACTTTCCATAAATAGTAAGTTTCTCAATTATTAACTCTCTGTAATTAGTGACTTTCCAGATTAAATAACTTTCACAAATTAGTAACTTTCATAAGTTAAGGCTATCATTGACAATTAAGTAAGCTTAAAGACGAAATATGACCAATCTCGTAGTTTATTGTTTAATTTGAAAATTTATAATAATTTAGGGTTTACCGTGACAATTTCCAAAGATTAGGGTTTAACTTGTAAATTAATTCCATAATGACCTATCTAGTACTTGGCCGAATTAGTGAACACCTTGGACATTTTACGGATTAGTTAACAAGAGCAAAACACACTCATATCCACTTATTCCCTCTCGCTAACCACACACAACTACAACTCACTCAATATCGTTTTATTTAGAACCCAAGACTCCAAAACTTGTTCGACACACCCCTTTTTCCTTCCACCTTCTCGACTCAAACCAAATAAAATAAAATAAAACAATCACCCCTTGTCGTCCTTTTTAAGCCCTACATCAAGGTCCAACTTTCTGACGTGATTTCACATATTTTCTTTGCTCATAAACGCTCATGTCATATATAAATGTGCACTTCTTAACAGTTAGTATTCACATGAATTTATGGACTCCAAAGCACCCTAGTTGATCCTCTTATAAATGGGTTTAAACAATCCCAACCCCACACGCAACACACACATAAAATAAATAATCAAGCAGCCCAAGTCATCCAGTAGTTCGACACCAATCACAACCCATAAAGATCACATACATTTATAAACTCTCCTACCCTACTCACACGACACACACAAGACACACTTTTCCAGCCTATCCGACCCATACATTCATGCTATCATCCCCTTTTAACACGTACCAGACCAGATTTTTACCCGACACATACACATCGTATATAACCCTTTTTACTCGACATAGACATCACACATTCGACCATGATTTCAGCCCCTATGATGACACCCACAAGATACACCCATTTCACACTATTGTAGCACCCACATGACACACATATATCCAGACCAGAATCTTAGCTTTAACCCACTCGATATCGCCTTATATAACCAGACCAGTACCTCGTATTTACTGCATATATACGACATAAAATCACACTACATACAACCCTAGTTTAGCCCTCAATAAACACGTATTTATTCATTATTTTCATGTAATTCTTTTCCAGATTATAAGTCATATATTTAGTTATCAAAACAAGTGTACAAATCAGACCATAGGCTCGAATACTTAGTGATATCTTAACAGGTTCTTTCCATCATTTTATGCAACAAGTTATGCCTTCGTTTAGTACATGTATTTAGGCTTGTTTTTAGATAATAACCTTTATATTTCATGTGATCATGTTGAACAAAATGAGATCAGAAGGAGTGATACCTTTGTCGACTGGAAGAACACGATGAGGTAGAGAAGAAGACCAGAATTCAACCCAAAGAAAACCCTATTCGAACCCCGACTCATACACACGATCTCACAAAGGCTGGTGCGCCACCAAGACTTGATCACCACGAATTCAAACACCACAGCAGCAACAATGGAGTCTTGGAACCGGTTACAGCCTTGATCATGAACTTGGAATAAAATTATATACGTCTAGATTGAGAGGAGAATTACTAGGACCTCTTTGTGTGTTTTAGATTTGATATGAGAGGGTGAAAGTGAACCGTATATGTGATATAGGACATGGGGAGAAAACGTGTTGTATTTTTTGAAACAAGATATATGGGGAGATGGCTAGCGATTAGTTAGGCATAGATTGTGGGTCACTTGACCGAAAATCATGAGGGATTAATTGTCACATATTTTTTACCTTATTTCAAATGTGAGTGGAATACAATTAAATAAAATTTTAGAGCAGTGGACTGATTTAACTTAATCTCATGAAAAGCCCAGTGAACGTATGCGTGTTTAACTTAAATACAATTAAATAGAATTTAACTTAGTTCGCCACACACACATGTGTAGTTTAATATATTCCTTGATTACCTTAGCGTTTTATTCCAAAATTAAAATATATCTAGACATGTATCATATGCTATAGTTGTTTTCAAAGTTTTATTTATTTTGGACCTTAAGACACATTAGGCGTGTGACATAAGTGGTTATTTAATCAAGCATGTCGATTTTATGTAGCCTACATTATGGTTTTATATTTTGAAAATTCTCATATTATATTCCAATCGGTTCAATTTCAATTTAGCCGCGAATTAAGGAATGGCATTTTTGGTTATCATAATTCATATTTAGATTTTATAGTTCATGTGTTATTGTAAAATTCAGATTAGAGGGGTAATTTAGAAATTTTCAACTGAATGGAAATTTAGGGTTTTACAACTTGCATATATCGTATACACATATGTCCTACTCACAACATTTACGACATTTACGCTTATTGGATATGAACTTATATGTGAACCTATGGTCGGGATTTGTAACAGGATTAGGTTGGCATATACTTGTCATGGGAATTAATCATAAAGACTTTTCAACTTATTCGCAACAAACTTATAAACTCACCAACCTTTGTGTTGACACTTTTTAGCATGTTTATCTCAGGTTTGTAAGGTGATAGCGGGTACATGGAGTATTAGAGTCATGTGGAATGTTTTGGAGACTTATGTTTTTATCTTTTACCATTCGATATGTCTTAAAAACACTTATGTAATATTATACTTTGGGATCTCTTGTTTTGTAACTCTGATTTTATTATTAGAATAGTAACTTTTCAAAACGTCTCATTTGGAGGTCGTTTTCTATATCTTGTACTTTGAGCTTTGAAGTAGCACCCCAGTGACACTATCGTTTCGCTGCGATATTTTGGGGGTGTTACAGTAATTGACCTGGAAAAGGACCTGACATGAAGCATCCATCTAATCCTAAGAATTCTCTTCCACAAGCTTTGAAACCTTGTTTCAGAGCTCCCAAACACATACACCCTTCTAAAAGTTCTTGTTGAAGACTCTGGATGTGGTTCTAGCTGTACATCAATCCTAACAGTTGTGCCTGGATTTTGATTAACCAACTCCTGGGCATACTCTCTAAGCAGTGCATAATGCTCCGTAAAAACAGGTATACTTGAATGATGTTTACAATCTTTAGTGCATAGCATATTATACTTACTTACGGGAACAACTTCAACTATATGCTCATCATTATCATCAAACACTTAATCAGTATTTGGATTATAATCCAAATCCTCTGAACCAATCTCGCCACTCTCTTCTTCTGTTTCAGTATCCACCTCTACTTCTTTCACATTTCCCATAGGACCAACTACAATTAAAAATCCATAACATTAACAACAAATGTACCTTCTTTAAAAACCAAGAACAATATTTAAGTAAACAGGAAAATGCACTATGTTCTTACCGTATTGTACACACCCAACCCGACAAGGGTAGAAGTATCACATTATGGTGACTAATCAAAGCATACATAAATACACAGCGGAAGTCTTAAATAAATGCATAAGAGAAAGTCAAGTCAACACGACTTGAAAATACATAAGTTCATGGAAAGGAAAATAATCCAAAAGTACGAATACAAAGGAAATCCATGTCCAAAACAAGATCATAAGATAAAGGTGGTCATCTAAGGTCAAAGCTCCGTCTAACTCTCATCCCATCCAAAGCATAATCCAAAAGCTCCTAGCTTAGATACCTGCCGCGGGAAAAGAAACGCGGCTGAGCTTAAAAAGCCCAGTGAACAGATATATATAATAAACGGAAACGAAACAACTAAACATAATGAAAGAGATATAAATAAGGTACAAGAGTAAAGGTTAGGACAGTCATCCACCACGAGCCCAAACAAATCAAATATCCAAATCCTGTAGTAGTCTAGAGGGGATGCCTCTATAGTAACCAGATAATATGAGGGGTGACCTCATGTATCAAAGTGGAGTGATCAGCTCCCAAATCTTGTGAAAGACGTGGATTGCACCCATCATCAGTCACCAAATACAAATATATCAAATCACATACAAATCAAATCTAGGATGCATCCATACGCCCCCCAAACAAATCATATTGGCCATAACAAATCATAGTGAGCTCATATCAAATCAAAATGGGGACGGTGTGGTTAATCACTCTGACCACACAAGAGTCATGCCATTGGTGCATCAATGACACGGCCATGTTACCTTCATGGCTAGGAAAACAAATTTGGCTCGTAGTATCAAACTGGGGTCAAAGGTCAAAGGTTCAAATATCAAAGGTTCATAGCAAAGGGTTCATATCAAAGCAAAGGTTCATATAGTCATAGTCCGAATCTCAAAGTTCATAACAAAGGTTCATGTCAAAAGGTTCATATGCCAAAAGTTCAAATGTCAAAGATTCATAGCAAAGGTCAAGATCAAATCAAATCAGTGTTCAAGAGACTGAAGGCACCTTATTAAAAAGGGCAGAATATCTGTACCTTATTCCAAAGCAGAGCACAAATCAAAATAAACAAGATGGATCAAAGTCAGTTCCTCTCCTTCTTCACACCTAGAGGGGTAGCAAAGAATTACAAACCTTTCCATTTTAAGTAACTTTCCATTTTTAGCAGGTTTCCATATTCAGTAAGTTTTTATTTTTAGAAAGTTTCCATAATTAGAAAGTTTCCATATTCTCATTTAGGTTAAGTCGTTATTGAATCATATTATGGTTTTAGGGTGTATTTTAACAAGTCACAAAAGTTTAGGGTTACTTATGACAACTTTATATAAATTAGGGTTTTAAGTGTAATTATATCAAAGATAAGGTTCAATTATGAAAATATCCCAATTAACCTGTTTTGAAACCATATTTATCAAGTTAACAATTTCAGCCCCTCAAGTTTCCCAATTTTACACTTTACACCCTTAAGTTACATAATTTACATTTTAAACCTTATAATATCCATAATTACACATTAGACCCTTAGTTTATCAAAATTACACAATGGACACTTATTTCATCATGTTATACGAATATACCCTTAAGTATTCATAATTTACACATCAAGTCCCTCAAGTTATCAAAGTTACATATTTAACCCTTAATTTACATTTTCAATCTTTAATTATCAATAATTACATATTAAGCCATTAAATTACCAAAATGACACATAACCCCCTGAATATAATTTATTACTGAAATCAACCCTAAGTTTCCAGAAATTACATATATGGTCCCTCTATTTAATTATTTTTAAAATCGAATTACACTTTATCAAAATAAACATTTTAATCCTTTTAATTATAAAAATTACACATGACACCCCCAACTAATATTTTATTCGAATAGTACACAGCCCTAATAAAGTTCTAAACATAACCCTTGAGTTTTAAAAGTTACAAAACCCCCCCTTAGAATTTAATTACAAACCGATTGTACTTTTTTTTTAAATAAAACTCTAATGCTAAAAATACCAATTTTTTACCAAATCATTATATAATCATTATAACCCATTAATTTGTCAAAACCAAGCCCTAATTTTAAAACCCCTAAATCGGATTCTTTTTATTTTTTTTTCTTCTTTTATATAACTTAAATCCGGTAAAACAAATAAATCAAAAATAATTGGGATCAGGCCATAAAAAAACGAAGTAGCATTTTTCCCAGGCTAATATGATCATGAAGATCCAAATAAAATAAATTTTAAGCCTCAAAAATTCGGATTGAATTATTTGGGATTTAAAAACCCGTTTTCCATTTTAATTCGCAAATAATAGTAGATCATGCATGGTATTTTATAATCATTTTTTTTTATTTTCTAAATACATATAGGATCTGGGAAAATACCACAAAAAATTTCGAAAGGTAGAAGGGGGTTGGGGAGGAAATTTATTTTGTAGGGCGTATAGCCAAAACGCCCAAAAAATTTCACCACGGCTTCAAAAATGTTTCTAAAAATCTTAAAACCCAAAATTTTCACCGTGTCACATATTATGTGAGGAATACAAAAAAAAATAAAAAACCCAAATTTTTTTTCCAAGATCAAAATGAATCAAAAGGGGAATTTTTTCCCTTTTGGGGGTTGAATTAAACAAGAATTTTCGAAAACCCTTGAACCCGGGGCCACCACAATTCAAAGTTTTAAATTTTTCTAGGACTCCTTGGATGAGGGATTTAACACAGAAAAATAGCTTGGGAATTTTAGAGTGTCGATTGGAGGCTAGGTGAATTATGTGTGGGGTGTTAAATCCAATGGCATTGGGGTTTTAGGAGAAAATAAATTAGGATTTTTTTTAAAAAAACAAGGTAACCGAGTAAAGGGGGGGAATAAGACCGGGAATTTAAAATTGGGTAAAATTGATTGGCAATTTTTAAAGGGATTAAATTCCACATTTAAATGTTTTTTATTTTAATTTATATAATTTAAATTGTTAATAAAAAAAAAAGGGTTGGGGAAGGAATGGTAAAGGAAGAATATCCCCCGACAAAAACACCCCCAAATCAGATTTGGGAAAAAAAAGGACCCCCCAAAAAACCAATATAAAAAAACTAAAAATTTGTTTCCCACTCCCAAATTTGAAAGGCCCGGATTCACCAATCCCCCTTTTTAACCCCAAAAAGATTAACCCGGGGGCCCCCAAAACCCTCAAACCCCAAACAAATCAAACCCTAAATTCAAAATTTTTGACCGGGTAAAATTCGACAAACATACCATTGGTCAACCCCGAACCATTTCCTTTCGGGGGAAAAAATTTGGGTTCTAAATTTTTCGGAGCCCCAAAGCCCTTTTAAATTTTTAGCCCCTTAAAAATTTTAAATTTTTTTCGTAAAAGTCCATAACCGGGAAGAAAAGCGCCTTTTTTTAAAGCAAAACCATGCGGGGCCCAAATCCAAATCGTGCCGGGATTTTTTCCCTATTTTACCCCCGAAATTTCCCTCCCGCAGTGCAAAAACCAAAAAAACCCCTTTTTAATCCCTTGTCTTCCCACCAAGGGACAAGATAAAATCCAAAAAACCCCTTTAATTTCCCAAAAATTGTTCTTTTAGCCCTAAAAAATTTTCCCCCCTTTTCTCATAACTTTTTAACCCAAAAGAGGGAAAAATAAACAAAAACGTTAATAAAATAAAAATTTTTGTAATTTTAAAGGGGGCCATTTTCCCTACCTTTTTTGGGCCTAACCCCTCCCAAAAAAAGGCCCCTAAAACCCCTTTAAACCAAAAAAAAATTAATTAAAATTTTAAAATTTTTTCCTAAAATTTTCCCCCAACACACCCCAAATTTTTTCCCCCTTTAAATTTTTCGAATAAAAAAAATACATATAAAAAAAACAAATTATCAGAACTATAAAACCCCAAACAAACCCATAAAAAACCCAAAATTTTCAAAAAGGGCATAAATTCAATGACCAACCCCTCGAAATTTTTTTTGGAATACTTTTTTCCCAAAAAAATGGGGGGAACCCTTTAAATAATTTTAAAAAAAATTTTTCCCCCTTAAAATTAAAAAAAAAATTTGGGGGGGGTAAATTTAAAAAATTTTTAATTTAAAAAAAAACAAACCAAAAAAAAATTTTTTTTTCCAAAAAAAAAAAAAAAGAAAAAAGAAAAAAAATTTTTTCCCAATAAAATTTATTTTTTTTATTAAAACCAAAAAAAAATTAAATTTTAAAAATAAAAATTAACAATTTTTGGGGGGGAAAAAAAAAAAAATTTAAAGAAAAATAAAAAATACACCCCTAAATAAACCCTTAAAACACTTAACAGACCAAAACCCCAAATAAGATAAATCCCGTTTAAGCAAAAATTTTAAAATTTTCAAACGAGAACTTTTAAAAAAACCCGGTAAAAATCCCCAAAAATTTTACATTCTTATAAACTCCTTATGGGAAACAACCATCCCCCAAAAAATTTTAATAAAATTTAATTATCAAAAAAAATTAAAACGGAGAAAAATATCAAAAAAAAGGGACAGCATAAAAAACGGGTGATTTTTTCAAGGATAGAGAAATAAATAATTTTTTTTGGGGGGAGAAAATTTTTTTTCGGAACGTTTTAAATAAAAATTTTGTCCCCGGTTAAAAAAACAAAAAAAGTAATAAAAATGAGTTAATTATATTGTCCCTATAGTTGGGGAAAAACCCCCCAAATATGAGTGGTCCCCGAACCTATGAAAACCCGCCCTTCACCCCTTTCATTTAAAAAAAGAAACCCCCGGAAAAAAAGGACCCAAAACAACCCGGAGATTTCCCAATAAAAAAGGGGGAAGGGGGGAATTTTACCTCCCTTTTAAAAAAAATTGAAAACCCGCCCGAAAAATGGGGAGTTTATCCTAGACTTTGATTTTTTTTTGGGAAAATCTGAATTATCAAAACCCCGGAAAAAATTTTTGTGAAAACCCCTCCGGCAAGTGAAAAAATGTGGGGATTTTCCGGGGAGCCGGCCCGGATTGAACCAATTGTTTGTATTTTTGGAATGGGTTAATAAAAACAAAAATTAAATAATTATAAATTAATTTAAAAATTTTTAAAACCGGCCTTTCCATGGGTTTTACGATAGGAAATAATTTTTTAAATTAAAATTTTTTACCCTGCGGAAATTGAATTTTTGGGCTAAAAAAAAAATAAAAACCTCTTTCCTTGCAAAAACTGGGTTTTTTGGGTCCCTCCCTTTTCCAATCCCCTAATTTTTCCCCTTTGACTGAATTTTAAAAAAAAAGATCCCCAAAAAAAATAAGTACAAGTCCCCAAAACCCTGTCTCCTGGAAAAAGCTTCCCCCTCTTTTTTCCCCCCAAAAATTAAAATAAGAATTTATTTTAAACTCTTGGCAACCAAAACCTTTTCTTTCCATTGGGAAAATCCCCCCTTTCTGTCAGGGGGAGGACCCCCAAAAGAGGGGTTAGTTGAAAACCCTAAAGGACAGGGATACCAACGGGCCCCCCCCCGGGGACCTAACCCCTGAACCCCCACCCCCCGGAAAACCTTCCCCAATCTAAATTTTTTGTAAAGAGAAAAAGGGGGCGGGGCCAAGTTTTTGCTTTATCCAAAAACTTTCCCTCCAAACCCGATTAGAAACCCTTTGGGAACGAAACTTTCCAAATAAGAGGTAACCAAAATAAAAAAAACCCAGCTCCAAAATCCCTCAAAATTTAAACCTTTAGGGTTTCCAAACCCGGCCAAAAAGACCCCAAGGCCAAAATTTTCTACATCGCAAACCTTTTCCAAATTTAAAACACCCCCCCCACAGGGTGGTTTAAATTTCAATAAAACAAATAAAGAAAATTAATTACCAGGGGAAGCAAAAATGAAAGGGAAAGTCGAAAAAGACAAAAATTTAGGGAAAGGAAAAATACCCAAAACAAACAAAAAAACCCCCCTTTCCAAACAAAAATTTAAAAGGGTTTCATCAAATAAACCCTCCACCCTTAACTCCTTCCCCCCAAAGTTCCAAAAATTAAAAGTTTTTAAACCTGCCCCCCCCCAAAAAAAACCCCGGGGGGTTAAAAAACCCAGTGGGGTTAAAAATAAAGGGAACAAAACCAAAAAAACTTGAAAAATAAAATAAACAAAAAAATTTTCATTCCCTCAACACCCCAAAAAAAAATACCTTTCTGTGTATCCAAATGCCCAAAATAACCAGAAATAGGGGGGGCCCCTCATGTTTAAAAGTAAAAAGCTCCCAAATTTTGGAAAACGGGGGGAAACCCCCCCAAATGTAAAAAAAATATATAAAAAACACTCCAAATCAGGACCCTACCCCCAAAAACATTGGCCATAAAAAAACAAAACTCATCAAAAAAAAGGGGGACGGTTTTTTAAATCCCTCCACAATGGCAGTTTCCCCCAAAAAACAGGCCTTTTACCCGTAGAAAAAAAATTTTTTAGTCCCCAAAAGGGGTCAAAAAAAGGCAAAATCAAATTATACAAATTCATAAAAAAAGCAATTTTAATAGTATACCCAAACCCTCAATTTCAAACGGTTTCGTAGAAAAGGTTTTGAAATTCAAAGTCAAAAACATGCAAAGGGTTCAATTTCTCTTCGTTAAAAAATAACCCCTTTTAAAAAAGGGCCAAAAACCCGAAAAAAACCCCCAAAAAAAAGGGGAAAAAAACAAAAAAAAGGGGAAAACCCCCCCCCCGTTTTCCCCCCCAAAAAAAAAAAAAAAAAACCCCAAAAAAAGAAAAAAAACGGGAAAATTTCAAATTTTTTTTTTTTAAAAAAATTTTTCGGCCCCTAGGGGCATTTTGGAAATTTTTAAATCCTTGAAAAAATTTTTTTAAAGAAATTGTTAAAATTTTTTTGGGGACCCATAACTTACTTTGCTAGAATTTTGGGAAATTTATTTGATACTTTATAAACTTTTAATTAATTTCTAAACTTGAAAGGGCATTTTGGTCTTTTTACATGTTTTGATTTTTGGGGTTTTTAAAAAATTTCCCCCCTCAAAACCCCGAAAAATTTCGTCCTCAAAAATTTGCAAAGAAGTAAACTGAAAGGGAACGGAAACAAAATGGGAGCCCATACCAAAACAGAATAAAAAATGAGGATAACACCCAACGAATAGACTCCCCCCATCTCCCGGTAGTTTCCCCCTCTGGGGGGTTCCGCCAAAGAATCTTAACGAATGGAATTACTTTCCCGTCTCAAAACCCTGGGCTTTTGGGCCGATCCAGAACCTTTTTTCCCGGCTCCCCCGGGAAGAGACATTTTCCGCTAATCTGATCGGGGAGGATAAAAATACCAAAAGAAAGGATATATTTTGTATCCCCGGGGGAGAGATACATGGAATACATCATCCAAAAGCAAAGCTGGGGAGGTAAGCTAAATGGGGGACACCTCTCCGATACTTTTCCAGGATCTGGGAATGGCCCTGATGAATCGAGGACTCAGCTTGCCCTTAAATTCCAAAACGTTTAACCCCCCGAAACGGTGAAACCTTAAGGAAAACCCGATCGCCAACCTGAAACCCCCCAAATCACAGGGTTTTTAAATCCGCATAATTTTTCTGACGTGCCGAGCTTCCTTCAATTCCCAAACTTTCCCCGAACTCCCTGGGCCCTCAATAGCACTTTTTCCTACTTCGTTTCCCAAAAAACGGGTGCTCTACATTTCCGTCCATAAAAACATCTCGAAAGGGGCCATCCGAATACTACATGCCCGCTGTTTTATAAGCGAACTCTACCAAAAAAAAAAAAGGTACTTTGCCCCAAATTTCCCGTCCACTTTTAAAAGCAAAATTTCCCTCACAGTCTTCCAATGTCTGGGTGGTCCGCTCTGAAATGACCATCTGTTTCAGGGGGGAAAACCGAAATGAACTTTATCTGCCACCCAAGCCTTTTGTAAACCCCTCCAGAAAACTAGAATAAAACGGGGTCTCTATCAGGGAAAAAAGGGGCCCTGGGCATACCCCTGAAGCCTCACAATTTCCTCCTGAAGATCTCCCCAACTTATTAACACCGTACTTCCCCACGAATGGGTTTGGAAAGGGGCAAATTTTGGGCACCGATCAACGACTAAACCCCAAAACGCTCATTTTTTCCCTTTTGGGAAAAGGTAAAACCCGTAACAAAATCCATAGTAACTTCCTCCCATTTCCAAGTCGGAATATCTAACGGCTGCAATAACCCACTAGCTCTCTGGTGCTCGATCTTGACCTGCTGACAAGTCAAACACCTAGCTACATAAGACGCCACATCATGTTTCATGCCGCTCCACCAAAAGTGCTGCTTCAGATCTCGGTACATCTTGGTGGAACCCGGATGTATGGTAAAGGAAGAACTATGCGCCTCTGACAAAACAGCCTCTCGCAAATCAGGATCGTTAGGAACACAAAGACGATCCTCGAGCCATACTACACCAAACTCATCAACTCGAAACTCAGATTGTTTCCCATCTTCCACATTCTGCACAATGGCCCAGAGTTCACCGTCATCTTTCTGGGCTTCTTTAATCCGCAGTATGAGATTAGACTCAACCTTTAGGCTAGCCCAGTAACCGTCACAACCCCGAACACAAAACTCAACATCTAGAATCTCCAAATCATTTAGAATCCGAGGCTCAAAATTCAGACTAGCAATCATACCCGACTTCCGGCTCAGAGCGTCGGCAACAACATTTGCCTTGCCGGGGTGATACTGGATGTTGGTGTCGTAATCTTTCAGGAGCTCCAACCATCGCCTCTGTCTCATATTTAGCTCCTTCTGCGTGAAAATATATTTAAGGCTTTTGTGGTCGGTGAAAATGTCACATGACTCGCCGTAGAGATAATGCCGCCATATTTTAAGAGCGAAAACCACTGCAGCCAATTCCAAATCGTGCGTCGGATAATTTTCTTCGTACGGTTTCAGTTGCCTCGAAGCATAGGCGATGACTTTCGCATGCTGCATTAAAACGCAACCCAAACCCTTTTTAGATGCGTCACTATAGATCTGGTAACCACCCGAACCAGACGGAAGAGTCAGAATAGGTGCCGACACTAATCTCTGCTTAAGCTCCTCAAAATTGTTCTCCCTCTCCTCAGTCCATACAAATTTCTCCCCTTTTCTCATCAACTGTGTCAACGGCAAAGCCAGCCGCGAGAAACCCTCAACAAAACGACGATAATAACCAGCGAGTCCCAGAAAACTTCTCACCTCCGTCACATTTGTAGGCCTAGGCCATTTAGTGATAGCCTCGACCTTCGCTGGGTCCATAGTGATACCCTCCGCAGAAACAACGTGACCTAGAAACGCGACCTGACTTAACCAGAATTCACACTTAGAAAACTTCGCGTACAACTTCTTCTGTCTAAGAATTTCCAACACAGTCCGAAGATGCTGTTCGTGCTCCTCCTTAGATTTCGAATAGACAAGAATATCATCGATGAAGACAATGACAAATTTATCGAGGAACTCATGGAAAACCCAGTTCATAAGGTCCATAAAAACGGCCGGAGCATTGGTCAAGCCGAAAGGCATAACCAGGAATTCGTAATGACCATAGCGGGTGCGAAAGGCGGTCTTGGGAATATCTTGTTCCCTCACACGAAGCTGATGGTAACCCGATCTCAAATCAATCTTAGAGAAATGCTTTGCCCCTTGCAATTGGTCAAACAAATCGTCGATGCGCGGAAGGGGATAGCGGTTACGGATAGTAATGCGGTTGAGCTCTCGGTAATCAATACAAAGGCGCATACTACCATCCTTCTTTTTCACAAATAGCACAGGAGCGCCCCAGGGAGAGACACTCGGACGAATAAAACCGTTCTCCAATAACTCCTCTAACTGTACTTTCAATTCTTTGAGTTCAACAGGAGCCATTCGGTACGGAGCCTTAGAGATAGGCTCAGCACCGGGAACTAAATCAATGCTGAATTCAACTTCTCTGGTGGGAGGAAGACCAGGAAGCTCTTCGGGAAAGACATCAGCGAACTCCCGAACAATGGGAACACTACTAACATCAGGTCCCTGAGAAGACGTATCTTTAACAGAGGCCAAAAACCCTTGGCAACCATGAGAGATTAGAGTCCGCGCTTTCATAGCAGAAATAAGTTTAACAGATTTCAAAGGCTGAGAACCGTGATAAACAAAATCCGGATAATGGATATCACCAAATCTTACACTTCTGGCATGACAGTCGATGGAGGCCTTATGGGAAGACAACCAGTCCATACCCAAAATTATATCAAAATCAATCATATCAAGGGGAAGCAAATTAGCCGGACGAATACAATCATCAAATCTTAGCGGACAGTTTACATATTCACAATCGATGGTGACTTGGGTTTTCATAGGAGTAGAGATAGATATAAGATTATTCAATGGTGTTGGAGTTACTTTTATTTTCTTGGCAAGCGTATTAGATATTATAGAATGTGTAGCACCGGTGTCAAATAAAACAAACACAATACGATCTCCAATATAAAGATGACCGGTAATGGTACCTGACGTGCCTGCCGCCTGATCACGTGTGAGAGAATAAACCCGACCAGAAGTAGGAGCTGGCCTACCCGAACCTGATGGAACAACCTGCTTTCCTTGTGGGCAGTCCTTCACCTTATGAGAAAGAGACCCGCACGTGAAACAACCACCAGTGACCCTGTGACATGGCCCCGGATGAGGCTTTCCACATGTGGAACAAAGCGGTGGAGGAGGTAACACTTCATTAGTCCTCCCCTGTCCAGAAGAACCTGACTGATAACCCGACTGAGCACCTCGGGTAGTCTGATCACGATACTGACGTGGGTTGTTATTGTTTTTGTTGTAGCCACTCCTCCCAGAAACCTGCCTATCATAACCCCGAGAATCCTGTCGCCTCTGACTGTAGTCCCGGTCCTGGCGACCACGCTGATCATATCTATGGTCCTGTCGACCTCTCTGCTCGGATGCCTGGTCCTGTCGACCTCTGAAATCCTGACCCTGTCCTTGCTGACTCTGTCCCCTGGAATGCACCCGGTTACCATCCCTATCACGCTTATTATAACCACTACCATCACTATGCAACATCTCAATGTTGCGAGCGTCGTTTGCAACCGCAGCTACATCATCATAAGGCGTATTCACGATACGGTCCAATATCCATTTCTTTAACGCCCACTTAAATGTCTTAGCCTGACGGTAAGCATCTCCCGTAATCTCTGGCCCAACGAAACTGGCCAGCCTCATAAATCGCTGCATAAACTCCACAGTCGTCTCTCGGTCCCCCTGACGGATGTTACCATACTCCCGCTCATATCGCTGCTGTTCCGCCACTGGAATGTACTGCTTATAAAAGATACCCATAAAATCCTCCCAAGTACAAGTCTCCTCAAAACCCTGCTCCTGAGCCTGGACATAAGCTGTCCACCAGCTCTGTGCATCGCCTTCAAACTTAAATGCAGCCAATCTAGTCTTAAACTCATCTGGACAACCCAAAACCTTAAATATCTTTTCCATGTGGATAATCCAGTCTTCTGCCTCAGTGGGGACGGCAGCTGACCGGAAAGAGAGGGGTTTGAGCTTGTTAAACCTCTCAATCCAGACATGGATACCAACTGGTCCACCACCACCTGGACCTGAACCTGCACCACCACCTCCGGAAGAACCTGCCCCATTCTGAATATTGTTGGTGACTTGAGTCACCAAGTTAGGAAGAGCGTTGGCCAAAGCTTCTGCTATCATGGCCTTAAAATCAGGGGTCCCTCCATTATATTCCTGATGTCGAGTATTCACCATCTGAATGATTTCGAAAACGATTAGCAACAAAATAAGAGGATAAGCACGAAATGGAAGACGAAACAGAACCTATGACTACCCAAAACCTCACCAGTCAAAACTTAAGCCTTAAGGGTCAAATCCTAGGGTCCATAAGACTCACAGGCCATGAATTATGTACTACAGGTCGCAAACCTGGCTCTGATACCATAATTGTAACACCCCAACCCGACAAGGGTAGAAGTATCACATTATGGTGACTAATCAAAGCATACATAAATACACAGCGGAAGTCTTAAATAAATGCATAAGAGAAAGTCAAGTCAACACGACTTGAAAATACATAAGTTCATGGAAAGGAAAATAATCCAAAAGTACGAATACAAAGGAAATCCATGTCCAAAACAAGATCATAAGATAAAGGTGGTCATCTAAGGTCAAAGCTCCATCTAACTCTCATCCCATCCAAAGCATAATCCAAAAGCTCCTAGCTTAGATACCTGCCGCGGGAAAAGAAACGCGGCTGAGCTTAAAAAGCCCAGTGAACAGATATATATAATAAACGGAAACGAAACAACTAAACATAATGAAAGAGATATAAATAAGGTACAAGAGTAAAGGTTAGGACAGTCATCCACCACGAGCCCAAACAAATCAAATATCCAAATCCTGTAGTAGTCCAGAGGGGATGCCTCTATAGTAACCAGATAATATGAGGGGTGACCTCATGTATCAAAGTGGAGTGATCAGCTCCCAAATCTTGTGAAAGACGTGGATTGCACCCATCATCAGTCACCAAATACAAATATATCAAATCACATACAAATCAAATCTAGGATGCATCCATACGCCCCCCAAACAAATCATATTGGCCATAACAAATCATAGTGAGCTCATATCAAATCAAAATGGGGACGGTGTGGTTAATCACTCTGACCACACAAGAGTCATGCCATTGGTGCATCAATGACACGGCCATGTTACCTTCATGGCTAGGAAAACAAATTTGGCTCGTAGTATCAAACTGGGGTCAAAGGTCAAAGGTTCAAATATCAAAGGTTCATAGCAAAGGGTTCATATCAAAGCAATGGTTCATATAGTCATAGTCCGAATCTCAAAGTTCATAACAAAGGTTCATGTAGAAAGGTTCATATGCCAAAGGTTCAAATGTCAAAGATTCATAGCAAAGGTCAAGATCAAATCAAATCAGTGTTCAAGAGACTGAAGGCACCTTATTAAAAAGGGCAGAATATCTGTACCTTATTCCAAAGCAGAGCACAAATCAAAATAAACAAGTTGGATCAAAGTCAGTTCCTCTGCTTCTTCACACCTAGAGGGGTAGCAAAGAATTACAAACCTTTCCATTTTAAGTAACTTTCCATTTTTAGCAGGTTTCCATATTCAGTAAGTTTCTATTTTTAGAAAGTTTCCATAATTAGAAAGTTTCCATATTCTCATTTAGGTTAAGTCGTTATTGAATCATATTATGGTTTTAGGGTGTATTTTAACAAGTCACAAAAGTTTAGGGTTACTTATGACAACTTTATATAAATTAGGGTTTTAAGTGTAATTATATCAAAGATAAGGTTCAATTATGAAAATATCCCAATTAACCTGTTTTGAAACCATATTTATCAAGTTAACAATTTCAGCCCCTCAAGTTTCCCAATTTTACACTTTACACCCTTAAGTTACATAATTTACATTTTAAACCTTATAATATCCATAATTACACATTAGACCCTTAGTTTATCAAAATTACACAATGGACACTTATTTCATCATGTTATACGAATATACCCTTAAGTATTCATAATTTACACATCAAGTCCCTCAAGTTATCAAAGTTACATATTTAACCCTTAATTTACATTTTCAATCTTTAATTATCAATAATTACATATTAAGCCATTAAATTACCAAAATGACACATAACCCCCTGAATATAATTTATTACTGAAATCAACCCTAAGTTTCCAGAAATTACATATATGGTCCCTCTATTTAATTATTTTTAAAATCGAATTACACTTTATCAAAATAAACATTTTAATCCTTTTAATTATAAAAATTACACATGACACCCCCAACTTATATTTTATTCGAATAGTACACAGCCCAAATAAAGTTCTAAACATAACCCTTGAGTTTTAAAAGTTACAAAACACCCCCTTAGAATTTAATTACAAACCGATTGTACTTTTTATTTATAAAACTCTAATGCTAAAAATACCAATAATTACCAAATCATTATATAATCATTATAACATCATTAATTTGTCAAAACCAAGCCCTAATATTCAAACCCTAAATCGGATTACATTTTATTTTTATTTCTTCTATATATAACTTAAATCCGGTAAAACAAATAAATCAAAAATAATTAGATCAGGTCATAACAAATCGAAGTAGCATTTTTCCCAGGCTAATATGATCATGTAGAGTCCAAATAAAATAAATATGAAGCCTCAAAAATTCGGATTGAATTATTTAGGATTTATACCCGTTTTCCATGTTTAATTCGCAAATAATATGTAGATCATGCATGGTATGTTATAATCATTTTATTTGATGTTCTAAATACATATAGGATCTGAGAAAATACCACAAAGAGATTCGAACATGTAGAATGGGTTGGAGGATTTATCTTGTACGCGTATAGCCAAAACGCCCAAAAATTCACCACGGCTTCAAAAATGATCTAAAAATCTTGAAACCAATTTTCACGTGTCACATATGATGTGAGGAATACAATAAAAATAAGAAACGAATTTTTCCAAGATCGAATGAATCAAAATGGAATTTTTACCTTTCGGGTTGAATTAAACAAGAATTTTCGAAAACCCTTGAATCCGGCCACCAAAATTCGAAGTATTATTTTTCTAGGACTCCTTGGATGATGATTTAACACAGAAAAATAGCTTGGGAATTTTAGAGTGTCGATTGGAGGCTAGGTGAATTATGTGTGTGTGTTAAATCCAATCGGCATTAGGGTTGAGGAGAAAATGATGAGGATTTGTTTTAAACTAGGTAAGCCGAGTCAAGGGGGGAATAAGACCAGGAATTGATTGGTAAAATTGATTGGCAATTTAATGTGATTAAATTCCACATTTAAATGTATTTATTTTAATTTATATAATTTAAATTGTTAATAAAAATGTTATTCGGCCCTATGGGCATTTTGGTAATTTTATCTCTTGTATAAATGTTAAATGAAATTGTTAAAATTATTTGGGATCATAACTTATGCATTGCCAGAAGTTTGGGATTTATTTGATACTTTATAAACTTTTAATTAATTTCTAAACTTGCAGGGGCATTTTGGTCATTTTACATGTTTTAGATTTTTAGGGTTTTACAACTCTTCCCCTCTAAACGAAAAATTTCGTCCTCGAAATTTGCAAAGAAGTAGAACTGAAATGGAACGGAAACAAAATAGAGACATACCAGATCAGAATACAAAATGAGGATAACTAGCACGAATAGACTCCTCAGTCTCCCAGGTAGCTTCCCGCTCTGGGTGGTTCCGCCAAAGAATCTTAACGAATGGAATTACTTTACGTCTCATAACTCGCTCTTGGCGATCCAGAACCGCTTCCGGCTCCTCCGGAAGAGACATATCCGGCTGAATCTGATCGAGAGGATAAGATACCACATGAAGAGGATGATAGTTGTATCCCCGTAGGAGAGATACATGGAATACATCATGCACATGCGAAAGCTGGGGAGGTAGAGCTAAACGGTAGGACACCTCTCCGATACGTTCCAGGATCTCGAATGGCCCGATGAATCGAGGACTCAGCTTGCCCTTGATTCCAAAACGTTTAACTCCCCGAAACGGTGAAACCTTAAGGAAAACCCGATCGCCAACCTGAAACTCCAAATCACGACGGTGTTTATCCGCATAACTTTTCTGACGTGCCCGAGCTTCCTTCAATTTTTCCCTAGCAACATCTACCTTCTCATTCGTAATCTGAACCAACTCCGGACCCTCAATAGCACGTTCTCCTACTTCGTTCCAACAAACGGGTGCTCTACATTTCCGTCCATACAACATCTCGAAAGGAGCCATCCGAATACTAGCATGCCAGCTGTTGTTATAAGCGAACTCTACCAAACAAAGGTACTCGTCCCAATTACCCGTCCACTCTAACGCACATGCCCTCAGCATGTCTTCCAATGTCTGGATGGTCCGCTCTGATTGACCATCTGTTTGAGGGTGGAAAGCCGTACTGAACTTGAGTCGTGCACCCCAAGCCTTTTGTAAACCCCTCCAGAATCTAGAAGTAAAACGTGGATCTCTATCAGAAATAATGGCCGTGGGCATACCGTGAAGCCTCACAATTTCCTGCCTAAAGATCTCCGCCAACTTATTAACACCGTACTTCACACGAATGGGTAGGAAATGAGCAGATTTGGTCAGCCGATCAACGACTACCCAAATCGCGTCATGTTTCCTTCTGGTAATAGGTAAACCCGTAACAAAATCCATAGTAACTTCCTCCCATTTCCAAGTCGGAATATCTAACGGCTGCAATAACCCACTAGCTCTCTGGTGCTCGATCTTGACCTGCTGACAAGTCAAACACCTAGCTACATAAGACGCCACATCATGTTTCATGCCGCTCCACCAAAAGTGCTGCTTCAGATCTCGGTACATCTTGGTGGAACCCGGATGTATGGTAAAGGGAGAACTATGCGCCTCTGACAAAACAGCCTCTCGCAAATCAGGATCGTTAGGAACACAAAGACGATCCTCGAGCCATACTACACCAAACTCATCAACTCGAAACTCAGATTGTTTCCCATCTTCCACATTCTGCACAATGGCCCAGAGTTCACCGTCATCTTTCTGGGCTTCTTTAATCCGCAGTATGAGATTAGACTCAACCTTTAGGCTAGCCCAGTAACCGTCACAACCCCGAACACAAAACTCAACATCTAGAATCTCCAAATCATTTAGAATCCGAGGCTCAAAATTCAGACTAGCAATCATACCCGACTTCCGGCTCAGAGCGTCGGCAACAACATTTGCCTTGCCGGGGTGATACTAGATGTTGGTGTCGTAATCTTTCAGGAGCTCCAACCATCGCCTCTGTCTCATATTTAGCTCCTTCTGCGTGAAAATATATTTAAGGCTTTTGTGGTCGGTGAAAATGTCACATGACTCGCCGTAAAGATAATGCCGCCATATTTTAAGAGCGAAAACCACTGCAGCCAATTCCAAATCGTGCGTCGGATAATTTTCTTCGTACGGTTTCAGTTGCCTCGAAGCATAGGCGATGACTTTCGCATGCTGCATTAAAACGCAACCCAAACCCTTTTTAGATGCGTCACTATAGATCTGGTAACCACCCGAACCAGACGGAAGAGTCAGAATAGGTGCCGACACTAATCTCTGCTTAAGCTCCTCAAAATTGTTCTCCCTCTCCTCAGTCCATACAAATTTCTCCCCTTTTCTCATCAACTGTGTCAACGGCAAAGCCAGCCGCGAGAAACCCTTAACAAAACGACGATAATAACCAGCGAGTCCCAGAAAACTTCTCACCTCCGTCACATTTGTAGGCCTAGGCCATTTAGTGATAGCCTCGACCTTCGCTGGGTCCATAGTGATACCCTCCGCAGAAACAACGTGACCTAGAAACGCGACCTGACTTAACCAGAATTCACACTTAGAAAACTTCGCGTACAACTTCTTCTGTCTAAGAATTTCCAACACAGTCCGAAGATGCTGTTCGTGCTCCTCCTTAGATTTCGAATAGACAAGAATATCATCGATGAAGACAATGACAAATTTATCGAGGAACTCATGGAAAACCCGGTTCATAAGGTCCATAAAAACGGCCGGAGCATTGGTCAAGCCGAAAGGCATAACCAGGAATTCGTAATGACCATAGCGGGTGCGAAAGGCGGTCTTGGGAATATCTTGTTCCCTCACACGAAGCTGATGGTAACCCGATCTCAAATCAATCTTAGAGAAATGCTTTGCCCCTTGCAATTGGTCAAACAAATCGTCGATGCGCGGAAGGGGATAGCGGTTACGGATAGTAATGCGGTTGAGCTCTCGGTAATCAATACAAAGGCGCATACTACCATCCTTCTTTTTAACAAATAGCACAGGAGCGCCCCAGGGAGAGACACTCGGACGAATAAAACCGTTCTCCAATAACTCCTCTAACTGTACTTTCAATTCTTTGAGTTCAACAGGAGCCATTCGGTACGGAGCCTTAGAGATAGGCTCAGCACCGGGAACTAAATCAATGCTGAATTCAACTTCTCTGGTGGGAGGAAGACCAGGAAGCTCTTCAGGAAAGACATCAGCGAACTCCCGAACAATGGGAACACTACTCACATCAGGTCCCTGAGAAGACGTATCTTTAACAGAGGCCAAAAACCCTTGGCAACCATGAGAGATTAGAGTCCGCGCTTTCATAGCAGAAATAAGTTTAACATATTTCAAAGGCTGAGAACCGTGATAAACAAAATCCGGATAATGGATATCACCAAATCTTACACTTCTGGCATGACAGTCGATGGAGGCCTTATGGGAAGACAACCAGTCCATACCCAAAATTATATCAAAATCAATCATATCGAGGGGAAGCAAATTAGCCGGACGAATACAATCATCAAATCTTAGCGGACAGTTTACATATTCACAATCGATGGTGACTTGGGTTTTCATAGGAGTAGAGATAGATATAAGATTATTCAATGGTGTTGGAGTTACTTTTATTTTCTTGGCAAGCGTATTAGATATTATAGAATGTGTAGCACCGGTGTCAAATAAAACAAACACAATACGATCTCCAATATAAAGATGACCGGTAATGGTACCTGACGTGCCTGCCGCCTGATCACGTGTGAGAGAATAAACCCGACCAGAAGTAGGAGCTGGCCTACCCGAACCTGATGGAACAACCTGCTTTCCTTGTGGGCAGTCCTTCACCTTATGAGAAAGAGACCCGCACGTGAAACAACCACCAGTGACCCTGTGACATGGCCCCGGATGAGGCTTTCCACATGTGGAACAAAGCGGTGGAGGAGGTAACACTTCATTAGTCCTCCCCTGTCCAGAAGAACCTGACTGATAACCCGACTGAGCACCCCGGGTAGTCTGATCACGATACTGACGTGGGTTGTTATTGTTGTTGTTGTAGCCACTCCTCCCAGAAACCTGCCTATCATAACCCCGAGAATCCTGTCGCCTCTGACTGTAGTCCCGGTCCTGGCGACCACGCTGATCATACCTATGGTCCTGTCGACCTCTGAAATCCTGACCCTGTCCTTGCTGACTCTGTCCCCTGGAATGCACCCGGTTACCATCCCTATCACGCTTATTATAACCACTACCATCACTATGCAACATCTCAATGTTGCGAGCGTCGTTTGCAACCGCAGCTACATCATCATAAGGCGTATTCACGATACGGTCCAATATCCATTTCTTTAACGCCCACTTAAATGTCTTAGCCTGACGGTAAGCATCTCCCGTAATCTCTGGCCCAACGAAACTGGCCAGCCTCATAAATCGCTGCATAAACTCCACAGTCGTCTCTCGGTCCCCCTGACGGATGTTACCATACTCCCGCTCATATCGCTGCTGTTCCGCCACTGGAATGTACTGCTTATAAAAGATACCCATAAAATCCTCCCAAGTACAAGTCTCCTCAAAACCCTGCTCCTGAGCCTGGACATAAGCTGTCCACCAGCTCTGTGCATCGCCTTCAAACTTAAATGCAGCCAATCTAGTCTTAAACTCATCTGGACAACCCAAAACCTTAAATATCTTTTCCATGTGGATAATCCAGTCTTCTGCCTCAGTGGGGACGGCAGCTGACCGGAAAGAGAGGGGTTTGAGCTTGTTAAACCTCTCAATCCAGACATGGATACCAACTGGTCCACCACCACCTGGACCTGAACCTGCACCACCACCTCCGGAAGAACCTGCCCCATTCTGAATATTGTTGGTGACTTGAGTCACCAAGTTAGGAAGAGCGTTGGCCAAAGCTTCTGCTATCATGGCCTTAAAATCAGGGGTCCCTC
The DNA here is from genome assembly GCA_021014915.2 of Artemisia tridentata subsp. tridentata. Taxonomy (NCBI): domain Eukaryota; kingdom Viridiplantae; phylum Streptophyta; class Magnoliopsida; order Asterales; family Asteraceae; genus Artemisia; species Artemisia tridentata. The sequence continues at coordinate 171,676,169 of CP139508.1, read as the reverse complement.
CATTATATTCCTGATGTCGAGTATTCACCATCTGAATGATTTCGAAAACGATTAGCAACAAAATAAGAGGATAAGCACGAAATGGAAGACGAAACAGAACCTATGACTACCCAAAACCTCACCAGTCAAAACTTAAGCCTTAAGGGTCAAATCCTAGGGTCCATAAGACTCACAGGCCATGAATTATGTACTACAGGTCGCAAACCTGGCTCTGATACCATAATTGTAACACCCCAACCCGACAAGGGTAGAAGTATCACATTATGGTGACTAATCAAAGCATACATAAATACACAGCGGAAGTCTTAAATAAATGCATAAGAGAAAGTCAAGTCAACACGACTTGAAAATACATAAGTTCATGGAAAGGAAAATAATCCAAAAGTACGAATACAAAGGAAATCCATGTCCAAAACAAGATCATAAGATAAAGGTGGTCATCTAAGGTCAAAGCTCCATCTAACTCTCATCCCATCCAAAGCATAATCCAAAAGCTCCTAGCTTAGATACCTGCCGCGGGAAAAGAAACGCGGCTGAGCTTAAAAAGCCCAGTGAACAGATATATATAATAAACGGAAACGAAACAACTAAACATAATGAAAGAGATATAAATAAGGTACAAGAGTAAAGGTTAGGACAGTCATCCACCACGAGCCCAAACAAATCAAATATCCAAATCCTGTAGTAGTCCAGAGGGGATGCCTCTATAGTAACCAGATAATATGAGGGGTGACCTCATGTATCAAAGTGGAGTGATCAGCTCCCAAATCTTGTGAAAGACGTGGATTGCACCCATCATCAGTCACCAAATACAAATATATCAAATCACATACAAATCAAATCTAGGATGCATCCATACGCCCCCCAAACAAATCATATTGGCCATAACAAATCATAGTGAGCTCATATCAAATCAAAATGGGGACGGTGTGGTTAATCACTCTGACCACACAAGAGTCATGCCATTGGTGCATCAATGACACGGCCATGTTACCTTCATGGCTAGGAAAACAAATTTGGCTCGTAGTATCAAACTGGGGTCAAAGGTCAAAGGTTCAAATATCAAAGGTTCATAGCAAAGGGTTCATATCAAAGCAAAGGTTCATATAGTCATAGTCCGAATCTCAAAGTTCATAACAAAGGTTCATGTCAAAAGGTTCAAATGTCAAAGATTCATAGCAAAGGTCAAGATCAAATCAAATCAGTGTTCAAGAGACTGAAGGCACCTTATTAAAAGGGCAGAATATCTGTACCTTATTCCAAAGCAGAGCACAAATCAAAATAAACAAGATGGATCAAAGTCAGGTCCTCTCCTTCTTCACACCTAGAGGGGTAGCAAAGAATTACAAACCTTTCCATTTTAAGTAACTTTCCATTTTTAGCAGGTTTCCATATTCAGTAAGTTTCTATTTTTAGAAAGTTTCCATAATTAGAAAGTTTCCATATTCTCATTTAGGTTAAGTCGTTATTGAATCATATTATGGTTTTAGGGTGTATTTTAACAAGTCACAAAAGTTTAGGGTTACTTATGACAACTTTATATAAATTAGGGTTTTAAGTGTAATTATATCAAAGATAAGGTTCAATTATGAAAATATCCCAATTAACCTGTTTTGAAACCATATTTATCAAGTTAACAATTTCAGCCCCTCAAGTTTCCCAATTTTACACTTTACACCCTTAAGTTACATAATTTACATTTTAAACCTTATAATATCCATAATTACACATTAGACCCTTAGTTTATCAAAATTACACAATGGACACTTATTTCATCATGTTATACGAATATACCCTTAAGTATTCATAATTTACACATCAAGTCCCTCAAGTTATCAAAGTTACATATTTAACCCTTAATTTACATTTTCAATCTTTAATTATCAATAATTACATATTAAGCCATTAAATTACCAAAATGACACATAACCCCCTGAATATAATTTATTACTGAAATCAACCCTAAGTTTCCAGAAATTACATATATGGTCCCTCTATTTAATTATTTTTAAAATCGAATTACACTTTATCAAAATAAACATTTTAATCCTTTTAATTATAAAAATTACACATGACACCCCCAACTTATATTTTATTCGAATAGTACACAGCCCAAATAAAGTTCTAAACATAACCCTTGAGTTTTAAAAGTTACAAAACACCCCCTTAGAATTTAATTACAAACCGATTGTACTTTTTATTTATAAAACTCTAATGCTAAAAATACCAATAATTACCAAATCATTATATAATCATTATAACATCATTAATTTGTCAAAACCAAGCCCTAATATTCAAACCCTAAATCGGATTACATTTTATTTTTATTTCTTCTATATATAACTTAAATCCGGTAAAACAAATAAATCAAAAATAATTAGATCAGGCCATAAAAAATCGAAGTAGAATTTTTCCCAGGCTAATATGATCATGTAGAGTCCAAATAAAATAAATATGAAGCCTCAAAAATTCGGATTGAATTATTTAGGATTTATACCCGTTTTCCATGTTTAATTCGCAAATAATATGTAGATCATGCATGGTATGTTATAATCATTTTATTTGATGTTCTAAATACATATAGGATCTGAGAAAATACCACAAAGAGATTCGAACGTGTAGAATGGGTTGGAGGATTTATCTTGTACGCGTATAGCCAAAACGCCCAAAAATTCACCACGGCTTCAAAAATGATCTAAAAATCTTGAAACCAATTTTCACGTGTCACATATGATGTGAGGAATACAATAAAAATAAGAAACGAATTTTTCCAAGATCGAATGAATCAAAATGGAATTTTTACCTTTCGGGTTGAATTAAACAAGAATTTTCGAAAACCCTTGAATCCGGCCACCACAATTCGAAGTATTATTTTTCTAGGACTCCTTGGATGATGATTTAACACAGAAAAATAGCTTGGGAATTTTAGAGTGTCGATTGGAGGCTAGGTGAATTATGTGTGTGTGTTAAATCCAATCGGCATTAGGGTTGAGGAGAAAATGATGAGGATTTGTTTTAAACTAGGTAAGCCGAGTCAAGGGGGGAATAAGACCAGGAATTGATTGGTAAAATTGATTGGCAATTTAATTTGATTAAATTCCACATTTAAATGTATTTATTTTAATTTATATAATTTAAATTGTTAATAAAAATGTTATTCGGCCCTATGGGCATTTTGGTAATTTTATCTCTTGTATAAATGTTAAATGAAATTGTTAAAATTATTTGGGATCATAACTTATGCATTTCCAGAAGTTTGGAATTTATTTGATACTTTATAAACTTTTAATTAATTTCTAAACTTGCAGGGGCATTTTGGTCATTTACATGTTTTAGATTTTTAGGGTTTTACACGTATTGTGCAAAGGCAAGGATGATCGATGTAATATAACAAGAACTATACGTCAATGAGGATTGTATCTGAATAGGTGGTCGGGTTAGTGTGGTAACGAGTTAGGGCGTCGGAGCCAATGAGGATTGTATCTAAAGATGAAGGGGTATATTAGTCATTTCATATGTATTTTCGGTGGTTGTTTTGCTAAAAAAAAAAAAAAAAAAAAAAACATTAATGTCGTTTTTGCAATACTTTTTGTCTCGGTGTATTTCTTGCGCATTTGAGCTACTTTAGGGACTATTTTTGCAATTTACCCTAAATAATATGTACAAGTTAATTATTACACATAGTTCTTTTACCTAATGCAAGTATTCAAGTAAATTTTACAAAATTATTTAAACACATGATACATAAAGAAAGGTTGTACTGGTCTGAACGGGGTGACCTAGTCGTAAAATGGTTTGCCACTATCACTTTAACATGTGTGAGGTCTCAATTCTCAAGTTCAATTCCCGCTAAGTGAAATCAATCATGAAGTGGCCATGCTAATCTCTTGAAAAGGGAAGATTTTACCTGTTTTGAGTCTGTTTGGCTGTGGGTTTAAACTCCGTGGATTAGTCGGCCAAAAATGTCGAAAACCATGGTTACCCAAAAAGAAAGTTTGACTGGTCGACATTTTGAATAAGAGCATTACCAAGAATAACTTTTGTAATAAGACTCTTCAAAATAGTTCCTTAGATAGTGTCCTCTGTCAAGACACACAGGTATTCAGCTTATATAAAAAAGATTTTATTATATTTACGATTATCATACACTTAAATTAGGGTATCAATCGACTCACGTGTTAAGCTCAAGCTCGAATCAAGCTTTTAGCAAGCTCACGAGCACCTCGACACATTTATACTTCTAGTTAAAATTTTGTTTCATCTAATTTTGTAGTTATCACAAACTTTTAAAAAAAAAAAAAAAAAAAAAGTTAAAAGCCAAATGATAAATGATAAAGATTGACCAAATAAATTGGATATTGATATGTAAATGTTTTTAGGGTAAAATAATATTTTGTAATTTCCTTCCCAATTTTCGTTACCCCCTAAATTCCCCGCTCCAAATTCGTAAATTTGGTTTACGAGGAGAGTTATTTTACATAGCAAACTTATCTTACATATCAAGGGACTCATCCCTACCATCCATTTAAAATGAAATCAATGGTTGAGATTAAAAGCATTTTAATATTTCACATTGTTAGTGCAAATATTACGATATTTAAAACTAAACGGTTTCTTCGGTTTTAATAATGACAAACATGTAACTTGTAATGCATAACGTAAAATGCACAAGTTACTTGTAAATCCAAATCATCAATGCATACTTACATCAAAATCTCTCGACGTCTCAAGTATGCCTCAATGGAGTCGTTGATTTCCATCCCAACGTAAATCACTCAAGATATGAACAAACAAATTTAAACTTGACGGATGATCAAAGAAATAATTTTTTTGTTCTAAACTTCACATTTTTAATGTAACAAAATATTTTTTTTAAAATACATTTTAAAAATTATTTTTGAATTAAAAATAAATGTTTTAATTTGAAAAATAAGTTTAAAATCACCAACAGCTATTTCCCCCCAAATCAGCTCCAAAGTTCCCGAAATAAACTTTCACCACTAAAAACAAAATTCGGAGTGTCCCTGTCTGGGACGATACCACTAAATTTAGTGGTACCGTCGGGTATTTAGTGGTACCGTCCGTACGCAACGACTAGTGTTTTCTTTGCCTATAAATAGTGGACCATTTTACACTTCCAACTTGATTTTTCCAGTTAGTTTTCTCTGGTCTAATCCCTTCTTATTTAGATCACTTTCTTTGATCATTTAGAGAGTCTTAGTTTGTTTAAGAGTGATTCTTTCATCCAACCAAGAGATCACCTTCATTCATCTACTAGTGCAAGAGAAGAACACATAGTATCACAAAGATACAAAGTGTTATAGTGTTAGTCTAGTGCACTCGTAACACTTGTTACGCGCTTGTTGTATCCTAGCATACACCAAGTTGATTTTCTTTTGAGTAATTTGTGAGAGTAGATCATTGGGATCTTGTTGAGATCTTGGAGATCTCTTGTAGCTTGTGGGCTTGTGTGTTGATCAAGTGGATCAAGGGTAGATCAGGTAGATCGAGTCAAGTGAGAGTAGATCATTGTGATCTTGTTGAGATCTTGGAGATCTCTTGTAGCTTGTGGGCTTATGTGTTGATCAAGTGGATCAAGGGTAGATCGGGTAGATCGAGTCAAGTGTGTTGATTGTGTGAAGTAGTAAGGATCGTGTGGATCGTGGTAGATTGGTACTAGCTAAGATTAGTACTCGACATTTAGCTTAGTGTCGGAAATAAGGATAAGCGACGTTGTACGGTTTTCTCCGCCTGAAGGGAGCTTGTTGATTAGTGAAGTAACTCTCGAGTTAGGTACTCAGGGAGTGGAGTAGGGCGAAGAGGAGCTTCGTGACCGAACCACTATAAATCATCGTGTCCGGTTTGCGCCTTCTTTACTTATCTGTTTACTTTTATTCTAGTCTTTATCACTTTATATTTATATTTGCATTGCGTTTATATTTGTGTGGTTTGTTGCTTATATTATGTTGATTATGTTTGTGTCATGGTTTGATTGTGTTTGTATTGTAGTTTACTTTATATCATCTCTAGATGTTGTATGATCATTGTTGACATTTTTTATATTACGTCACACTTGATCGGGTGTTTGATACAAAAAGTATTTAAGTTTTTAAATGGAAACGTATTCACCCCCCTCTACCGTTTCCACACACATATTTTTTATAATTTAAATATCTCTTAAACCATTAATCGTTAAGCGACAATAATTACACAATCGCGACGAGCATTTAATTATCTTTCTATAGACGGGCACTTTGATATACTTTCAACAATTTTTTTTTTAGTTTTTTCACCTTTTTTTCTCGTTTTTTCGGTTTTTTATTTTTTTTTATTTTTTTATTATTATTATTTTTTTTTGAATATTGAAATTTGCATGAAAAATCACATTTGATATTAGTGTTAAATCACATATGTATGTAATATCACATGTGATATTAATGTTAAATCACATATGATATATAATATCACATGTGATATTAGTGTTAAATCACATATGATTTTTTCATGCAAATTTCAGCAACGAGAAAACAATGTTAAAAACACGAAAAAAATAATTTTGTCGAAAGTATATCGAAATGCCTATCTTTAGAAAGATAATTAAATGCTCATCGTAATAGTATATTTTTTTTCGCTTAACGATTAACGGTTTAAAAGATATTAATATTTGAAAAAAAAATATGAAAGTAAGTTTTTTAAATTTTTGTGATTAATATAATCCATCAGATTAAATAGAGATTAAGGGCTTGGTAAATTATCTTAAATCTCGGTTTACTCGTCCCTTTTTTTTCTCCCTCTCACTATTTGTACTCTCTAGCCCACTAATCAAACTTTAATCCCATCTTTGGATCACCCTTTTAGTCACTTGTAACTGCCGATAAATTCTTCTTCAAATCTATGATTTTTTTTTTTTTTTTTTTTAATCTCTAATAAGTATAACACACCAGTTTAGCACCAATATGGTGTCTATGGTGAGAAATCTTTTTCTACTATTCTGTTATAAATTGATGCATTTTTTTAAACCTTTATATGATCTGGTAATTTTGTGCTCTTGATTCTAATTAGTGTTATTGTCTTTTTTTTCAGATTCATTATTTGTATGCGAAGGAAATTTGTAGGCTTTATTCTGTTTCCACTCTTATGAACCGTCTGTAACTGCTAGGACCGTTGGTTTGCTGAAAATTGAAGGGCCCGTTCATACATTTATAAGTGTATGTAATCAACCTTTCTGAGATGTTTAACGATGAAAAATCGAACCCATTGATTGGCATTGCTTGCCAAGTTAAAGGTATCATATGTTTACAACCTTGTATACTCATTAATTAGTATTGAATTGTTGAGAATCACTGTATAAATTGGGATAAACATGTAAAATTCACCCATCCTTGTATATTTATATGTTAGTATTTCATAATTGTTTAATTTGAATCTTAAAGGATGCGCTCCACCCTTTTTGCCGCAATTTGACAAGGTTGTGTATATAATATTGTAGCACTGTTTTTTTCTTTCATTTTCTTGATATGTTATTCCCTTCAAATCATTTTATAAATGAAATATGACTTATTCACATATGTATGCTACTATTTATTTGCAGGTATAATCTCAAGATGATGAATGATAACGCAAGACAATCTCGTAGTTTTTTTGTAAGATGATGAATAATGACACGCGATAATCTCCTAGTTTTCTTTTATTACTCTTGGACAACTTTGTAAATGTTGGATGACTTTAGTTTTGGATGATGTTACGACCTAATGAGGTTAAACACTTTTGTAAGGAAATTCTTTCTAATAAACAAGAAATGAATATCTGTCTAATACAAGAGACGACGATGTTATTATCTGTCTTAATATGTTCTAGAATGCAATGAAGGAAACGTCCTCACATGTCCTTTAATCGTCTTAACAGAATAATAACAACAATAGTCTAATGTATGAGATGTTGGAATTCAATCTACAACACCAAATTTAGTCCTTAGAATGTATTTAAGGTACTTTTGTATTAGGACCCTTCCTTGGTTCTAAAATAAGAGTTTATGCATTACAACTTTGTCACATTAAAATGTCTTTCAGGACTCGTGGATGAGTCCTAAAACATAATAGAAGGGTAGGCATGTATTAGTACATTGTAAAGCATCCCATAATGTGGTCTATTAAGACGCCATTTAGGTTGCATAAAACATTTTATGGCTAAAAAATTAGTTTCATAATGTTGGTGATTATTGGGACACCCATAAGCGTCCTAGATATCTATTACAACCCCTTCCTATAGGACACTTTTATTTTGGTCCTATTAGGTTAAAGGTCGTATAAGCTTAATATATAGGACACTAAATGGGGTCATATAAAACCATTTTTGTTGTAGTGAGGAGATACTTGTATTACAGCTTCACGTACAACCAAAATTGTGTACGTATTTTTTTATATACGCATAATACATGTGGTAATTTTGGGGACGTTGAATTTTGGGGGCATTGAGCGGCCGGCCACCTCGCCTACCCTCAAATACGGCAGTGTCATGAAAGCTTCTATATGGTGAATACACACACATACTAATTTTCTTGACAGTCTGACATTTCGACTTAAGTGAATATAAACAATTATTTATTGGACATTAGCAGGCAATGGTGGCCAAGATAAGACGAGCGAGTCATGTTTAGAGAAACAATGTGAGAAAGTGTCTTGTAGAGTTGTAGAATTATAGTAATGTAGTTAATTTAGTGAACCTTTCATCTATACCATCTCTCATGGCAAAGTGTTCATGTTCCAGTGGGTCAGTTTTGTGGGATATAAGACCACTCTCATCAGTGGCGTTAAACAAACGTTAAGGAGGGAATTTTTGCACTTTAACGTGCGTTAACTTGAGTTACCCGATGTGTGTAGTTGCGTTAACGTGGCGTTAAGGTGCTGCGTTAGCACCTTAACGTCACGTTAAGGGTGTTGTTTGTAAAAAAAAATTACACTTTCCGCCCTTGTTGTTTGAATAAGATTTTTTTTTTTTTTTTTTTTTTTTTTTTTTTCATTTGTGCCCCTTGTGTTTTAGTATTGTGTTTTAGATGCAATTGATAGATAATTTTTCAAGATATAATAAAACTTGTAACGTCGAATATCTTAGCAAACTGAAACTACATTAAACATAAACTAGAATACATTAAACATGAAATTGAACATACATTAAACAACGACTTGAAAAACAACAAACGATTATCGTAAACAGCGAACGATTAATGAAAAGTATCATCTGAATCTGGGTAACCATCTTTAGATGATTCGGAAGGTGTGAAAATACCACACTCCCACCTTTCTCTGCGTTCTTCAGCCTCTTTTGCTTCCCGCTCCAAACGAGCCATTTCCTCTTCTCTTTCATTATATTTCATTTCCAGCAAGACCTGCATGTCTTGATCCATTAGGCGAAGTTGTTCATCAGTTAACCCATACGGATTTGGGTCTTTGTTGGCAACCGGTGGATTGTGCACCGGTTCATCATGTTCCATTTCCCACAAGACCTGCATGTCTTGATCTATTTGGAAAACCGGAAAGGTATGCTCTGGGGGAGTATGGAATTCTTCATTATCGCGAGGTGGACTTGGAAACTGTTGTCCAAAATCCTTTTTGGGAGGTGGGCTTGGAAATTGTTGCCCGAAATCTTTTCTGGAAGACAATATGAATTAGAGATGTTTGGATCTAGAGTATTTGAGAAGTTTGGAATGTGTTTTTGTGTGACATGTGCTTCAGAAGCATGGGTATTTATAGGGTACAAATGCACACGTTTTATTACCGTGACTTTGAATTTTAATTGTTGTGACTAAGATGCGTTAACGCAGCGTTATTATGGTGTACTTTAGTTTACGTTTGAATTTGAATAATACTCAGCGTTAATGCTACTTTAACGGCTACTTTAACGGCTAATTTAACGGCTAATTTCCACTATAAAAACCATCTTCACAAGACTTCATTTTCTCACACTAATTTAAACACAAACACAATGGCTAACGAACCAGCAGAGGTGCAAAGGGCTATCCTCAACCGATTACGAACAGAACAAGAAAAAGAACTCAAACTTATTAACAGTTTGTTTGGCTAGATAACTCGTATTATGCTACAAATGCATAATCGTGCTCCAGATATTGAAAGGCTGCGTGAGTTGCCTCAAGACCATCCAGCTATCAGGGTCGGTCTAGAAACTCTACAAAGAACTAATGAAACAGATCTAGAACTTCATGTCGCATTGAAGATGGTTAGGGAGCAGGTGTTACAAGTGTGGGAGGAGAAATCTGATCTTATCGAAAATTACAACTCCATATAAAATTTCGTATCGTATTTTAATTTTTTTTTTTAATTTCGTTGTAATTTTATTTTATTAAGTATGTAATGTTATGTTATTGATGAATGTTATGTTTTTAAAAAATGAAGTAATTTATAAGTTAGGGGTTGAATTTGAAAATTTATGTGTAAAGTTGAGTTAAGGTGTGTTAAAGCTGAATTATTGTTGTGTGGGTTAAAGCTGAGTTAAGTTAAAGGGTGAAAAAGCTGACGTGGCATGCCTTAAAATTTAAGGCTGAGTTAACTGATGTGAGTGGCCTAATAGAGAGAATTCTTATAAACTTGCTTTGTATTATTAAACATCCAAATACAAATGAAGGGATTCCTCCCTATTTATAGTTTACGAAAGGGTGTGTATCCCTTTGTTAACCGACATAACTGTTCGGAAATTAACTGCCTAACTGCCATGTAACTAACTAAATAATACTTAGGATAATCAAATATTAATTCTAACATTCTCTCCCCTAATTTTGATTTATCCTTTCTTGCTTCATACTAGGACTGGATCATCTTCTTCATATATGAGAAGGGATTCTTGCTCGTTCTTTCCTTTCTTCTCGTCTTTCCATTTGGTGCATTCATTTGCAAAATGTCTAAGTCTTCCACAATTATAACACCTGAATGTGCTCTTGTCTTTGCTTTCTTGACTCCTGCTTCTTTCGCGTCCTTTTCCTCTTTTGTCAAAGCTTCTTGCTTGTCCTCTTCCTTGGTTTTGATTTCCTCGTGCTTTTCCATGGTGCCAACTTGCTGGATGGTTACTTGAGCTTGCCATTAGGAGTTTACTTTGAAGATTTTCTTCTAGTTCATCTTGACTTTTAAGGCGTTCTTCAAATGCTGTAATTCTTCCAACTGCTTCTTCAAATGGCATTGTGTCTATTTCTGAATATTGTTCAATAGTGGCTACGATGGTAGAAACTTCTTTGGAAGTGAGTTGAGTAGCTTTCTCACTATTGCTTTATCCTTAAGAGTTGTGCCAAGGCTTTTGAATTTTGCTCTTATGTTGCCTAGCTTGCTTGCGAAGTCACTTACTGATTCATTTGGTTTCATTTTAAGAATCTCTAACTCGCTTCTTAAGGTTTGTAGACGTGCTTTCTGAACCATATCTGCTCCAAGGTAGCGAACTTTGATTGATTCCCAAACTTCTTTTGCATTTTGGCATTGTGCTACTTACATTAAGATGTCTTCTGGTAATGTTTGGAAAATCATTGCTTTGGTAGTGTTTACTTTCTTTTCATCTGCTGCTTCAGCTCCTTCTTTTGTATCAATTGTCTCCCAAAGACCATATGCTTTCAAGATCGTTTCCATTAACAGTGCCCATGAGGTGTAATTTGTCTCTGTTAATTTCGGGCATTGCAGTGATACATTTCCTTGCTCACGAGTTGATATTGAATTGTTTGACGCGTTTTCTTGATTTCTGTCATCTTTCCCTGCCATGTTTTCTTGCTTTACTTTCTTGGACTTTTTCTTTCCAATCTTGCTTTAAACTTGGTTTGACCTTGCTAATTTTCTTGCTTTGCTTGCTTGCTATAACTTGCTGTTCTTGTTTGAGTTTGATCTAAATAGTCCAACCTACTTGCTAATTGGACTTTTGATTTGATCTACTTGCTATTGGCCGACTTGCTAACCAATTTTCTTGCTTGCTCCCAACCAACTTGCTAATCGGGGCTTTGTTCCTGACCAACTTGCTAATCAGGTTTTATGTACTCCTAACCGACTTGCTAATCAGGTTCTTATGCACTAACTTGCTATACTCAACGAATATAATTCGGAGTTACTTGCTAATCTCTACGAACCAAAAGGCTCGGAGTAATCTTGCCATTCGAATCAACTTGCTATGAACCACACTGGTTCGATACTTGCTCACTTGGAACTTTCGATAATTATACTTTTCTTTAAAGAAATCAAAAAACTTGTTTTTGAATTTATTTTGTTTAAAAAACCAAAATTTAATAATTTAATTTTATTGAATTCTGATTTTTTTAGAAAAAATATAAAGGTTTCAAAATAATACTTTCTTCAAATTAAGTCAAATCTGACTTATAAAACACCCGTTTTTTTGTTTTGTTTTGTTTTTTTTGACTTTTTTAAAGTCAATCTTCCCCAACAGTCTTTCTGAAGATCTCGTGCCCTTTTTTTTCCGTTTGATTCGTATTTAATCGCGTTTAATCTTTCTTTTCTTGTTTTGCCGGATTCTCGCCAGAATTACGCCGGATTCTTTCTTCCGGTTCTGTTCTTTCTGTTTTTACGGTTATAATCTTCAAATAACGATCTTCCTTATCGTCTGGGTTGGCAAATACGTTCTGTGAATCGATACTAAAGGATTCTTTGACTGTCTCTGTTTTTCAGAAAAACAGGGGATGTAATCTTTTGATGATTCTCTATTCTTTCACATGAATGGATCAATGGGAACAAGGTTCTGATGCCAATTGTGGGATATAATAGAGAGAATTCTTATAAACTTGCTTTGTATTATTAAACATCCAAATACAAATGAAGGGATTCTTCCCTATTTATAGTTTACGAAAGGGTGTGTATCCCTTTGTTAACCGACATAACTGTTCGGTAATTAACTGCCTAACTGCCATGTAACTAACTAAATAATAATACTTAGGTTAATCAAATATTAATTCTAATAAGTTTAACCCATTCGAATAGTTTTTCTGTTGTAACTTTATACTAATGGCAGTACAGTTTAAGAGTAATTTTAGTATAGCTTGAGTTTTAAATCAGCAACTAATTTGTATAATACCGTAGCTAATTTTAAGTGTGACCCTGCTCGAGAATGATTCTAGCTCCATCCCTGTCAATGGTCATACAGATTAAGTGAACTGATAATTCCCTTATTGACCGGAACCATTACCATGGAGAAAAAACCACGTACATAAGCTAGTTTAAAAGGGATGAAGAACAATACAACATAGACCCCCTTACAGAAAAGCTATCATATCCAATTATCCACATATATATATGTCTAAATAGCTTGCTAAGATAATATATCATATATGCTTTGATAACTTCACAGCAAGCCAAAACAAAAAATTGAAATTTGGAAAATATAGTTAATTAAACCTAACACCAGGATGCATGGCTTTCATCTTCTAGATTTTATGGTGTTTCTCTCTTACTTGCTGCAATGCGCACTTATTTTCAATACGTGCCACTGCGGCTTCTTTCATCTCAAGCAACGCATCTTCAAAACATTTTACTAAATATTCATGGTCATGTATAATATCTTTGGCCACTAGAATTTGCAGGAAAGCCGTCCCTGCATAGCTCATCATCTGCATCACAATCGCCTGGAAAGAAACAAAATGAACTGAAAGATTGATACATATATCGTGGTTGACATGATCATTAACGTCGAGTTATAAAAATAATACATGTGGCAAACTTGTGTTCATAGCTTTGATGTAGTCAACTGGATGACCTGCAAATGTCATTTTCTCTTTTGGACCAACCATGTTTGAGATTGAAAACGTCGTGTTACATAGAATCCTGTAATTTAACAGGCTTGCATACTGAAAATTAAGTAATACTGTCAGAAAACGCGAAAATCTAAGAAGTCAAGTATTTCCAGAGTATATGATCAACCCAACCTCACTCGTATTTCAAATACAGCCGTTTGACCCAAGCTTGTTTTAACGTGTTTCCTTACCCTTTCTATAAGTAGATAAGAGCTTATGTAACGTTAAATACTAGAGAAAAGAATAATCACCTTGGCACCAAATATTGACATGACCAAGTATCCTAATTTGTAGGATAAAAAACTTTCTAAAGAAGATTTTTTCTGTTCAATCATGGCCTTTGCCCTCCTCAGATAGTCCAATGGGTCAGACCCACTTCTGTGGTAGTATGTAGGTAATACCAACATACCAAATTTGTTTCCCCATCTAGTCGATCTATCTTTCACAAACCCTTCTAGGTCCTGCAAAACCAAAATATAAAAATCAGCTTATTAGTTGTATTTAATGAGTCAAATTAAATTGATAAAAATAAGAAAACTTGGTTCAAATTGAAACATGTCGGATGGACCAAGCGAATCAAAAGTTTTCCAGTTGATGTTTAAATGCATAACTCGTTCAAGATCGGTTTGTTAAAATGTTACTATCTATCAGTGGAATAGAAATGACATTTCCTCTAAATAAAATAACTGGAAACTTTACTTATTTATAAAACCAGAGGCAAATGAAACCACCACCAAGGTGGCCTAGTGGTTAGAAGTTAGACGTCGTGATCATGTCCTCATGAGGTCTTAAGTTCTAACCTTATTAGGTATAGATTTTGGGGTTGGCTACAAAAAGGGTTCCGAAACGGTCACTGGAATACTTGGTTTGGCCATGTTCAAACCTCATTTGTTTACCTGTTTACCCAGAATTAGATTACTTTCAATTACTTGCAAGTCAGCCCATCCTAATCTATTTTGAGCAATATGGGACCTAACTATTTTCTCATTTCAGATCGATATTTATCAGCATACGAGTAAGATGTTTATAATTTAACAATAGATATATGTAAAAACGTTTCATCCTAAGTAATGTTTTATCTTTAACAGATGTAAGTAATAAGAAACATGTCAGACACTTCAATAATTACCCAAAGAATACAACAATAAATATGATCCAACCTGATATCCATGAGGTCGTAGATTGACCATGGCTACTCCTGTTATCCGCAAACCTTCACGTAAAGCTAGAAGAGACAGTTTAGAATTACTCATTTAAAAATCGTTTGCCTGTTACGTATTCTCCCAAGCATAGTAGGGATAGTATAGTTAAAGATATATACTTACGTTCTGACGATCGAGTTTCCATATACTTTGATAGTCCAAATTAAAATTACGCCAAATAGAACGTCATTTATCGTCTGCATGATTGTTTATTATGAGTACAGGAAATAATACAACCTAATCAACATTGTTTTACTAGAAAGACAATATTTATTTTCTTACAAGATCACATTGTAAGCTACGATATGTTCAAAGTTTGATTCACACAATCACAATTCACGCGTATATTTATCAAATTATGTATCCTTCAGACACAACAGCACACTTTCAATCAATATTGGAAAAGGGTGCTAATTGATATATTTACTTCTTTTACTTGTTATTTGTTGATGTAAAATAATGTCCCTTTCAATAGAAAATTATCTCATCTGAAAATAATTATGGTTTCATCAAGCGTGTAACATTTAAAAGAAGGTCAGTGCAGAAAACTTACAGATAATATAACGAAAATTGTACTCAAGTATGGTTTTATGGTAGTAAGTAGTAACAGTAATGACTTTAAGGGTTAAAGAACAGATACAGGTTTCTAAGAATTATTAATACAAGCCGCAACGTTGCGGCAGCGGGTACTCTGCGATTAAAGTCCAAACACCAACAAATCAACAATGACGAGATGATTAACCTGAGAAAAGCATGAAGAAAATGATCTAGGTCCGGCTCGATTAACCCGTTTTTACCCGTTCCAACGGTTCTCTCAGGTTCGTTTTTGGACGGCTTTTATTGGCGCCGAACCGGTGGTGACTGCATTTCCCTGTTAAACCGGTTGGTCCGGTCCGGTTTTTAAAACCATATGTACTATCAACTTTTTTCATATAATTTGTATTTAGCTTTGTGTGTTTTATTAGTTTGTACAATATGTATAATAATATATATATTTATCGGGTGTTTTAAAAATAACATTTATCAGATAACTTTATTTTCCATTATTAATAAGTGTGTTGCTTAAAATTTAGCATTCAATTTTTGAAATGTCTCAAATACATTATAAAGTATTATAG
>CP139508.1:171459779-171659966 GCA_021014915.2 Artemisia tridentata subsp. tridentata | reverse complement strand
TTTTTGGAGACTTGAAGTTATTTGAAGATTATAACGTCTCTTTCTTGAAAACTTGAAGAAAACAAGATCAAAACCTAGTTTCTTCTCAAGAACACAAGAGTTTTCTTACAAAATCTAATAGAATTGCCTTTAGGGTTTAGGACTTTAGGTTTATAAGAAAGGATGGTGTAATTTTTCTATTGTTTTTAGGTTAGTATTTATAGGCTAGAGAATTTCATTAACTATATATCGGGTTAAAAACTAACCATGGTTAAGTTGTATACTTGTAAAGATCTAAGGAATGAATGGTCAAGATCAAGCCACCAAACTTGATGACTCCTCAAAAACGCCACCTATGGCTAAAATGAGGAGGTTAAGAGTTCTAGTTATTTATCTTGTCTTACGGAGTGAGTTTTGGTCCCGTTAATTGCTAACTGTAAGTCATTAAGTCACGAAACGTAAAACCGGGTATCGTAAAAATATGAAACTTGTAGAAATGATTAAACTTATCAATATACTCATTATTACCTTATAAAAATGAGTGATAAGTTTAATGGGTCGCAAAACGCGGCTAACGCTGGATACGTAGGTTTAAAACGCGTAAATCGTGTAAAACGATAAATCGAAAAATGTAAAATTCCAAAATTCTCGAGAATGCCATGGAAGGTGAAAAACATATATTTATCTTGTTTGTACTATCGTGTGGACATATCGGGATGCCTAAATGTCGTTTAAACCTAAAAGGAAATCTCGGACACGGTTTCGTGAAACTTGCAAAAATGAGCCGACGAGTGTCAAACTCTTAGGTTATCATGAAAATGGGTTAACTTACGAGAATGTGAAATAAAAATTTTGGGAGTGAATAGTGAAAATAAATAGTAAAAGTGAATAGTAAACCGAAAATGCGAATTGTTACATAATCTTTGCAAATAATGGGTCCGGATTTGTTAGGAAGTTGTCAAGTCACAAAATAAGTAAAGCTAATGAGTGAAGGATGAGTAAAGGATGGAAGAATGTAGTTAATGTGTGTAATGATTACAAAATCTTTGTGAATAGTGGTCCACGGATTGCAAGGAACCAATTTTAGGGTTCCTTCCTTTATGGAGAAAGGTACCTTGGGTCTTTTTTGTGAATTTTCAAAATTTGATAACAGAAACTTATTCTATTGGTGCAAATGAAGTAATATGATCCTAATGTGTGTAAATACAAGTGAAAAAGATCCTAATGATAAGAAATGAGTGATCTAGAATGCGGGATCTAAACAAATATTAAGAAGTATTCTGAGATGACTGGCGGCACCAAAGGTTATAACGGGCGGACCCAAAAAATTGGCGCCGCCCAAACCGTGGTCCAATTTTTGGCGGTGCCAAAAATTTACACGGGCGGAACCAAATTGTTGGTTCCGTCCCATCCGTGGGTGCCTGAAATGTTCACAGAGGGTATTTTTGACCCTCGTAAACTTGTTTAAATTCCGTAATTTTTCCTAGAACATGTGTAATTAATTAGTTGTGATAGAGAAACAACAATAAAACAAGTAAACACACATGTATGGGTATAGATCATGCAATGGGTAGAAATTTCACTGAAACGTGAAAAATGAAGATTGATAACATAGCAATGTCATCTTCCTGCAAGATAAACTGTTAGTTCACATGATAGATTAGTGGCAAACTTATCATCGCATAAAGCACATAATAGTTCATAAATCACTGTTAGTTATTGCACAAAACACCTTTTTCAAAGATACTACATGTTTATATAATCACTGAAAGTAGTGACAGATTTTAACACTTGAACTATTAGGTGGGAGTTTGTGCGAAACAGCATTTTTCAAAATACTTGACTACTTTTACTTAGTTCTCATTCCTAAGTGAATTATGCAAGATTTTAATGTAACATATGCAAAGAAAATTATCTGAGTCTATAAGTAATGCAAAAACAATTTTTCAACTTAGTGCACAAAATCTAGCAAATGTCCTATTGTGCATAAACAAGAAATCGACAAACAGGCAAATAAGTAACAAGGCAAGATTGATACTCGTGTTACACAAACAAACAAGTATAAACAACAATTTGCAATAAGTAAGTAACATATATGCAACCAACATAAACTAAAACAAGTAGTCATTTAGCATAGCATAAAAAGAAAGATACTTTTCGTCACTTTGCGTTTAAATATGACGGTGTATACCAAGCTTGATTAGTTTCCTTTATATATATAAATATCACAAAATTCTTTAGTTTCAAAAGAAATTATATCAATGTTCAAAGGATACTAACTTAAATTGCCCAACTCAAAAGTTTGAGTTTCTATGTCAAAACGAAACTTAATATTTTAGACACACTGTAGTATTTGGTTTATTCTACTCACTTCAAATTAAATTTAGGCCATAAGAGTTTTTTTTTTTTTTTTTTTTTTTTAAGAAAGTAGACTCAATTCCCTTTAAATTGATAGGTGGCGCGACTCCTACAGACATACGGTTAATTAGTTATAAATTTTTGAAGTTTGCAAAAATTTTGGACTGTGCAGACCAAGGAACCCTTTTCCAAAGGGCAAGGAACCCTTCAAAGGGTTTCGTGGGATCCGTGGTCCTTTGTGCCAAAATGTCACAGAATGAAGAAAAAAAATTATTTTCACATAGCGAAAATGTGTAGGACTTACTAGATTTGATAGTGAACATATAATACACATATTTTAACATCATTTTTACTTATGTGACATATCTAAACATTTACGGAGATGATTTTTCAAACAAATTTGTAGTTATCCCAAACACTCCTTTCAAAGCTATATTTCTTCGTAATTTTTCTCTAAGCATATAATACGACACTTACAAATTCTTTTAAGAAACTTTTTCATTTATTTTTAAGGAAACCTTCAATCTTGTATACGAATGTATATTTAACAACAAAACTTCTAAGTATAATTAGCGAAACACTTTTCATATTATATTTCGCTTTATTGGTAATTTGATACATGGATCGTACTCCATTTTAAAAACAATTTGTTTTGAAAATAAGAGCCACGAGGCTCTGATACCAATTGTGAAAACGTAGAGGGGGGAGGGGGTGAATACGTTACCGTTTAAAAACTTTAAATCTTTTGTATCAAATATCCAATCAAGCTTGCCATAATATGAAAAGTGTCAATTATAGTCTTATGACTAATATAAAGCATATAGTAAAACAAGTTGTCACACAAGCATAAACATCAAGCCGCAACACAAACAATAATACGGTGCAAGTATAAAAGTAAAGCAATAAGTAAAAGAAAGTGCAAACCGGACACGATGATTTATAGTGGTTCGGTCACGGAGCTCCTCTCCGCCCTACTCCACTCCCTGAGTACCCAACTCGAGAGTTACTTTACTAAATCAACAAGCTCCATTCTTGGCCGAGAAAACCTTACAAATGTCGCTTACACTTTTTCCGATATATAGCTAAATACCGGGTTCTGGTTCGAGGTAGAACCAACCTGATGTCGCCTACAAAATATTTCCGACACTAAGCTAGATGTCGAGTCCTTCTTCGGGTACAACCAAACCCGTTATGTTTTATGGCCCAACATAACAAACCTTGTGTTTTATGGCACAAACACATAAACCATCTAATATAGTTTGGTGAATATATTGTGATGATACAGTGATGTTTACAATGATGATTCACGACACAAATGTCTAATGAATATGAATGACTAATCTAAATAAACTTCCATTGATAGAAAGTCTTCAATAGATGAAGACCACAAGTTCCCTAAGCTTGTTGTGATATATCTTCATATATGTATGCTTGTGGTGGATGATGACTCAAGATCTCTGAGCTTGCTTCACAGGATCCTTTTGGGAGTATGCTTACAACATAATGAAAGTTAGAAGCAATATGATCATGATAATGAGGGTGATTAATGTATGTTACTACTGATCTAAATGTATGAAAACATAGTAAAGAGAATGTGTGTTCAAGTAGTTCAGAAATGAGTGAACAGTGGGCTGTTATTTATAGCCAACAAGCTCAGCAACCCACGGATCACACGGAACCAAAAAATTGGTTCCATCCTTGTTATTTTTTGGTCCCGCGGGTGACTGACACAATATCTACAAAATCTTGTTTAAATCTTTCCAAAATCTTTCACAATCTTTCCAAGATATCTTTTGTCAAATCTTTCCAAAATCTTTATCAAATCTTCCCAAAATATCTTTTGTGATATTTAGATATTTAGATGACACTATGCATGAGGTAATAAAAGAGTGTTTTTCTTTTTATGAAAAATATATTTAAACAAATGTATATACTTACTTAAAATGGTAAGTTACTTGTATATGTAAAAATGTAAGTAACCTTTTGTAAAATAAAATATCTAGTTGAGTATTTGTCAAAATAAAATATATTTTGTCAAGTGTAAGTAAACTTTAGTACTTGTATGAATATTATAATTAGTTTACTTTTACAAATAAAAGTATATATTTGTTAGACATTTTGCAAAAGATGTATTTGTATAAAATACTTGTGAATGCAAAATGTAAAATGAGTTTCGAAATAGGATGGTTAACCTATTAAAATACTTAATGACTCTAAACGTATTTTAAACATTTTAAATGATTTGTTAAGGGGTTTGATCATAATGTCACATAACAAACATGTACGAACCTGTGTTGTAGCATACGAGGACTTGAGACGTTGAGATGTGTTGAATGTATGCTGAGACAAAATATGATTACGAGTAACTTGTACATTTTACGTTACGTATTACAAGTTACATGTTTGTCATCAATCAAAACAAACGAGACTGTATATATTAAATATCATAATATTTGCACTAACAAAATGGTTGGACTTTCTGGAAACTAGGCTATGTAATCTTCATTTTACTTACTGGTGTGACTCTTCCAAAACAGACTCTATTTATGAGAAAAACGGGCTCAAACCTGGTCACTTGGAAAAACAGTTTCTGACACTTAGAAAATTTTAACTGATTTGGAGCTGATGGTTTTTATCGGTTTCGTCATACTTTAATTCAACGTATCTTGGTCATTTTAACTCCGTTTCTTACGTTCTATATATCCCTGATTTTGTATTTATTTATACTAACAGATTTTTAGTGCCTTGGATGATCTAGCTAACTTTTAATACTCGATTTTTCCGTTTAAAAATCTCCCAACAGCAAGTACTGTTTCAGAAAAAGTATTTTTCGTCATCCAACTTCAAATTAACGCATCTTCTTCGTTATAAGCCCGTTTTAATCCATTCAAGCGGCCACGTTTTCGTAATTGAGTCTATTTCCTGAATTTCTAGCCTAAACTTGTTGAAAAAGTAGCGGTTTTTCTGTATTAACCCGAATGGGACAGATTTTCTTTTTAAAGTGTCAAAAATGTGTTTTTATGTTGAAAATGGGTTTAGGAAATTGTTATTAGTTGTGAACTCATCATGGTTACAAAATATTACAACATGTACATGGTGATATCAAAAAAGTATGTAAACTTGATATTTGTAGTAATTTAGGGAATGTGAGAATGTATTAAAATAATTGTTAGGAGTGTCGGGTACGTTGGGTGTTCATTTAAATTGTGAAAAGCATTTATTAATTTAATACTTGCGAGTAAGAAAAATGCAAAAGCCCTAGCAATTAAATTATGAACTGGAGTAGTGGAAATGTAATGTAATGTTGTAGACTAACTTTAGTCTAAAGTGATAGTGCATAAAAGGTTGTTTCTTGTTTTACGTCATTTAATTAAATAGTTTTACGTAAAGGTAAATGTGTAAACTTCCAAAATAAATTTTGAGCTTGAGGTTGAGTAAGGACCTGAAAAATTACAGGTTGTTATATGAGGTGACGCTGAGGTGGCAGACCAGTAACGTATTGTTGGTCTATCCCACACCGAGCACTCTTATAGATCACCTAAAGTAGTCAAATAAGTACCAGTAGTAAAAGTGACTCGTTAACCCGAATCACTCGACTTAATATAACCCGACCCGAATCCTACCCGAACCCGATAACCCGATTCTTAATCGATTGGGTTGAGGGACACTTTTATTAAAAACCCAATAGCGTGACCCGATAACATCCCTTCATACAGTGCCCCAAATTGTTATGAAAAGTATTGTGCACATTATAGTACCATCAACAACTAAATAGTCTTGAACTCTTGATACACTATTACACTTTAATGTAACATGAATGACCAACTTGGTAAAGTGTATCTCATATATTCAATGTCAGCTCTCTATTTACCTCAATACTCGGGTATGCATAAAAAGTTATAGTGTGTGAGTTATCACACTAAATCGAGGTAATTGATAACTTTTTATTATAATTATAAAAGTAATCAAATTTATTTAAACAGAGGGACCAAACATGAAAAGTTATGACAGATTTTTTTTTTTTTTTTTTGTAAAGGGATTATACCTGGTGAATATATTAGTAAAGAAAACTCGGAACACAAGAGAGTAGTAATGAGCCACTTTAAAAGAAAGAAATTACGTGCTTTGAACAAACACAAAAACACGAAAACCATTAACTAGAAGACTAAACTAGAAAAATACATCAATTAAAGTAGTAGTACTTCTGGTCAAAGCGCCTAACAGCTTCAGAGAAGATCAATCAGTAGCAATATTCCATGTGGTTTTGAGTTTAGCAACTCTGGCATTCCTCTTGAACTTGATAGACGCAAGTTTAAGTCTCACACAGTCGAGTATAATATTCACCAATTGCTCCACAGCCCTAACCCCGCTTGAATGCAACCTATTATTTCTTTCTTGCCAAATGTAATAGGAAGAAACATCGATACACAACAGGCCCACAATACAATATCACATTATTCTTTGATGCAATGGGCAAAATCCATCCCATAATATCACTCCAAGATGGCGAAATATAAGGAA
This sequence comes from Artemisia tridentata subsp. tridentata, assembly GCA_021014915.2. NCBI lineage: Eukaryota > Viridiplantae > Streptophyta > Magnoliopsida > Asterales > Asteraceae > Artemisia > Artemisia tridentata. The sequence goes on along the minus strand of CP139508.1, from coordinate 171,653,108 downwards.
TATCCGCTTTTTGCACAACATGATTCCACACCTGTGATGAATAAGTACAATCAAAGAACAAATGGTTATGGGTATCTTGTTGCACCTTGCATAGGGGGCACCTAAGAGAACTTAAATCAACATCTTCCCCAACATCCCATGATCTTAGACGATCTTGGATTTTAATTCTACATCTCATAACAAACCACAGATGAGCAGCGTGTCGCGGAATGCAGTATCGAGACCACACTAAATATGGGCATTGAACTTCAGAACCCCATTCCCTAATCGAAACTATAAGTAGTGATTAGTCTAGTAAGTCATTGTGTAATTTCTCACTTGTATTCTCATTTCATAAAAATTAGAAAAACGATGGTTACCAATTACTATTTCATTTACATACACCAACACACATACTACTCTCAATTCTTTGATATCTTGAGACTATCAACTGGTATCAAAGCTAGTAAGGTTACTTTTGTGTTACATATGATTCGGAAACTCTTTCTCTTCACATATCATTTAATTTAAACTTAAAAAAACCTGAAATTCATCAACTAAATCAAAACTTTCTTGTTTAATATTGTAAAATTCAATGGCGAAAGTGATTTTGAGATGTTAAATTTAGGTTTTAGAGGATTTATATGGTTAAAATTGAGGTGATTTGAAAAATTGAGGTTATAGAGGGAAAGCTTCAAGTTAGATTGTGTTTGAGATTGATTAGAGCTTAATTGTGAAAAAAGTTAGTACATTTAGGTGGGGGAAAGGTTTAGGATTGAAGATTAAGTAAAATATTGATATTAACATTTATATTGATGAGTAATTTTGTGTTTCTAGTGATATTTGGTAAAGACATGAAGAAAAAGTTGCAGATATAGAGGTTGAAGTAAACACAAGAAATGGAGGGAAAATACTTGATGGGCCATATTTGAGAGAAAAAGGAGAAGAAAAAGTGAAGACTTGAAAACTTACAGGGATAGTGCGTAATTTTCAAGAAAAAGGATGGAAGAATCAAGCTTATTCTACATCAAAAAGTCATGGTCATAGTGCGCTACTTTCAAATCAAGAAAAGGAGACAAACTTCAACAAAATGAAGACCTGGAGCATAATATGCCCACTTTTGATGACACTAGGAAGGTTGGTGTGCCACTTTTGAAGGAAAAAAAGGAAGAAAAGATCAAGTCTTGATACTCAAACCTTCGTGAGCCACTTTTTCAAGCAAAAGAGAGGATTTTGCAAGATTGCAAAAGATAAAGAGCTACATTCAATGGAGAATGTACCATAGATGCTTGTAGGGGTGAGCATCGGGTCAAACCCGACCCGACTAAACCCGAAACCGAAACTCGCTAAAATCCTAAACCGAGACCGAACCGAAACATACTCGGGTCGGTTTCGGTCAGTTCGGGTCGGTCGGGGTTAATCGGTTTTCTCGGTTTTTAGTCGATTTTGTCAGGTTTTGAACCGAACCTGTAATACCCTAAAATCTGGATTCATATTTAATTTGATCATTTGAATATAACCTATAGTTCATTATAAGATTATTAAGTAATTAAACTATATACTATGAATTTAATTGCACATTATATCCTAAAACATTCTATACGTTTACTCATTTGACAAGAATCTTCACTTTCCATATTTTGCATATCCTAATCGTTCATAAGAAGAAGTTAAGAACCGAATTCTCATCAAGCTAAGACATAGGAAATCGTTTATATTGTAAGATTATTCATCCATATCTTTTTCACAAAACATTCACTAGACTTACCCTACATAATACACGGTTCTTTTATTTCCTTCCTAACTAAACACACGCCTATCCTAAACCTTATAACATACGACATTCTTTTCTCGTCTCACTTTCATTATACCGAATCAGAACAACCTAAAAGCTCTCTAATTGTTTCATCTATTCCAAGACCAAAGAAGTAGAGTTGTAGCAGTCTATTGGTGATCATAGAAGTGGTGTTCCAAGCCTTGCAATCGTTGTATTTGCCCTTGTTTTGTGTCTCGTTATCCAGCCTCAAAAGGTAACCATGAATCATCCTTGTCGATTGTTTTGTCATCATGAATCGTTGTGTATAAAGGAAACCTAAAACTATGTGAAACTTGTGTTTACTTTTGTCATTAAAATCAGTAATAAGAACATAAATTAGACATTAATTACCTGTTAGAAAATCTAGAATTAATTGTGGGTCGATTAGGGTTTAAAGGGTTAGGGTTTGGTTGTGATTCTAGGTGAACATGCTGTCCAGAATATGGGTCGGATTCAAAGGGGTCTAATTTAATAGTGCCAACGTGTTTTTGTATGATTCTTGAGTCTAAAATTGAGTTTAAGTTGCCTACTTTCTGAATAATAAATTTCGTAGTCATTGGAGGTCAGGAAGATGGTCTTTTGATTTTTACAAGGTTAAGTGTCAAAACTGTATTTTGGATGTCTGAAAATCAGTTGGTGTTTTAGACTTTTAGTTTTAAAACCATAAGGAATTAAGAGGTCACATTTGACAGGGATAATGTTTAAGATGTATATGGCTTACTGGAATTTTGGTGGATTTTTTTGAAGTGTCAAAATGGGTTCGTTAAGGGCAAACTTTCTGGGTGCCTGTGCAGTTATCTTTCTGGGCAGGTTTGGGAAAACGATTTTTGAAAGGGTACTTGCACTAGGAGATAAAATCTATAAAAATTAGGGGAAGTATTAAACATATATGTACCAGAATCACATGAGAAACCCTAAACATGTTATTAAATGACAATAAGTACTAAAATCCGTTATGACATTAAATGAACACATAAATATTAAATGATCCCTAATCCGTTTAGATTCGTTGAAGAAGGCGTGATGTTGTTTCCTTGTGTTCATTTTCCCATTACTTCCATTCCATTTTCTAAGGTACGGATATTCTACCCTTTCTCAGTAAGGGTTTCGCATTGACTCTTCGATCCTTGACTTTATTTCATTCGTTATGATATTTGTTGGTGATTTTCGTTTGATATGATTCCTTATGATATGATATTCAGTTCTATGTCATTTAATATGGCATTCACTTCAGTTAATATTCTTTTGTTTAAATATACTATAATTAATTCGTTATGATGTGATGGTTTGTTTATTCTGTTACCAGAGCTAACTAGTCATGGAGGTACCATGTCCATGCCATTGAGGCACCAATGGCATGACACTATCTGTGGTGGTGTGATTGGTCCACGGCGTTCCCTTTTGATATATATATGATTATTGAGCTCGTACACTTATTTGCCATTTGGTACGCCAATATATTTGTCAAAGTATAGGTGTATGGTGATGTACATAACTTTGTTTTGCAGGGAGCGTATGGATGCATCCTAGGTTTGTTTTGTAATATGTGTTGGGAATTAAATGTTCTGAAGATTAGTACTGCTGGTTCATAAAGGAAAATACTCTAAGTGTCGATACTACTGCTAGTGTATTCAATACTACTGCTAGTGTTGGAGATACTACTGCTGGAAGATACTGCTGCTAGAGTAAAAGATACTATTGTTGAGTGGATAACTATCGCGTATTCTATTGTTGAGTAGATAAGTATGAAAAGGATATTTGTGTACAAAAGTCAAATATATACGGTAGACAATATCTTTTATAAGTGATCAGTCAACAAGTTGTAAACACAGAACATGTTGTATCTTAGCTACTGACACACACAAGCTAGCAAGTAGTCGAATACTCTAGTGTGCATGTGCTTAGATATTATATAAATAGAGAGTTAGACATTAGTTAGCATGTGTGCTTAATGTGTAACTATTAGATATTAACTGAGTTAGTTGAACATAACAGAAATAGTTATCTTTGTGATAGAGATTCAAGGTTTTGTAACCCTAGTGATAGTGAAGATCACTCGTATTATTCTCAATAATATTGAATCGTTTGGTGTTATACATTCTATGTTCATTGTTCAATAACAAGCATCACTGTTCCATTTCCATAACCAATATCCTTCTAAGTGTGGTTAAGTAGATTCCGCATACTTAATCATATTCACTCAAAGTATCATATACACACGTTAAAAGGACTAACATCCTCAGAGTGTATTACAATCCTCTCAATTGGTATCAGAGCACAGGCTGATATGGTTGATTTAAAAGAAGAAGAGATGGACATGGAGTCTATTCAAACGAATGTTGCTGCAAAGTTGCCAATGCTCAAGCAGAATGAGTTTGATATGTAGAGGTTAAGGATAAAGCAGTATTTCCAAGTGCAAGACTATACACTTTGAGAAATTATTGAAGAAGGAAACTCTTTCAAGCCTACAACCACTACATCAACAGTTGATGACAAGGTAGTAACAACTGTGAATACCAACCCAACAACTGGAGAAGATAGAGTAAAGAAGAAGAATGACCTCAAGGCCAGAAGTATGCTGATGATGACCATTCCAAATGATCAACTTTTAAACTTCAGCAAGTTCAAAGATGCCAAGTCATTATTTGAGGCCATTGTTGCAAGGTATGGTGGAAATGAAGCCATCAAGAAGAACCAGAAGACTTTTCTCAAGCAGAACTTTGAGAACTTCTCTTCAACAACCAATGAATCACTGGATCACATGTTTAATAGGCTTCAGAAGATTGTGAGCTGATGCGTGCGATGTGTCGTTGCGGTTTAGCAGTATTAATGCCTACTCAAGTTTTAAATTTATATTTAGCCGACTTATCAATAACACACACACTTAACGAGCAGTGTACCCAGTAAGTATAGTGTCGAATATAATGGTAAGTAGAGTGTCGATCACTAAGAGTGGAACGTATTATCTAGTCATTCTAATCAGTATTTTAATATTCTAAGTTAATTATACAACCTAATCTAACGCAAGGGGGTTTCAACCTGAGAGACTGGCACGTTTTGGTTGCAATTAAATAATAAACTAAACTAATGAGCAAGAATCAGCGATAGGCATGCACGTACACAAATAAATACTCGAGACAATAAGAAGACCTGTCCTGATGATTAAGTAGATTGTCACTTGTTTTATTGATAGTTTTATATGAAGTGTATGTAATTAACCCTTTCTCGTTGTCCCTAATCTTATCGGCGAGAAATCCCTTAATGATTACTTATGTCTAAAAGTTATTCCTAAGTGATCAATTTAGTAACAACCGTGGGAGCCACATTCTCTTCCGTAGTCAAATGCGCAGGCCACTAATAAACACAGAGGTTATCAATGCACTAATAAGTAGTAACCAAAGACATCAACATATAAACTTTAATTGATGGGAAAGCAGTTTTAAGGGAGTGCAATCTTTCTCCTCACATTACACAAGCCACCAATCCTGATGAATTAAAGTTTACTAACACAATAAAACAAAACTACTTAATGAATTAAATACATGCAGGACCTTCTTACAGCTCTTGTATCTTCATTCGGGTGTGTCTTGTGCTGCCTAATCGTCTGAATTCGGCCTTAGGTTTCTGTGGTCTTCGTACCTCGTATATATTATGTGCTACGAAATTCGTCTGGTCTTGGGGTATTTATATTTTCTGTCTGAGGGTAAGATGCGGCGCATCTAATAAGTAGATGCGGCGCATTAACTTAACTTCGCGTGGGGTCCAAGATTAATATATTCAGGAATATTCGTACACCGCCAGAAGATGCGGCGTATCTTCATTCTTGGATGCGGCGCATGTCCTTTGCCGTCTTGGATAATATCTTGTGAAATCTTGATAGCGATGCGCCGTATGTAATAAGCGAGATGCGGCGCATCTGGAGCAGAATGTCTTGATCTTGTACATTTCAGTAGACTCTTAACTTCTTGCTTGTTTTGCTCCATAATTAGTCCAAAATCGCCAAGTTTCACCAAATGCTTGTTTTTAACTGAGAATTACAAAAGTAAACGATTAAGTATCAATTCTCATACATAATATAATAAAACAAGTCAAATTAATAGGATAAATGATAGTAATAAAATGTACTTATTTGAGTTCATCAAATATCCCCCCACTTGAACTTTACTTGTCCCCAAGTAAACCTTAGAATTAATCTTATGAAAATGTATCCTAAAAGATATTACGATTTATTTTTATATTTAAGCATGTATTCATTTTTGTCATAATCACACAACCAAACACTTAACGAATTAGAAGTAAAATAAAACAATTTGATAAAAGCAAATCTAATCGTTTAACTGTCCAGTCGTGACGAATATTCTATCATAAGCTTGGCAAGTATACACATCTCCCCCACTAAAGCCAAGGAATAACAAGTCTAAAGCGGTAAAAAGGGTTTTGAGGTTTAAGGGTTAATCATTCTCCTTAATCTCTATCGATCTCAAATTCCAGAAAAGGCGACAAAATCACAAATACATGATCGAATCCACGAACACGATACTTGCAATTGCTCAAATCCTTAACTCGAATAGGCTAAAGATAGGACCAAGTAATCTTCACCAATAATATTATATCAAAAAGGGCGACAAAATCATAAATACATAGTCGAATCCACGACTACGATACTTAAGATTGCTCAAATCCCTAATCTCAATAAATCAAAGGTTTTGATAACGAATAATATAGGGTATGGATAATATTTGGGATATAAATTGGTGTAAAAATGAAAAATAAACAAAACAAATAAATTAAAATCCTAAGTGTGGTTAATCACTATCCCAACCATCCCATGAATAAGACTCATATCATAGAATAACTCACGCTTTAACACTTGAAACACACGCTTTAGGTAGACACGAATTATACTCAACAAGATCTTAATCAAAGAATAACCTTAAGTTGGTGTTCCCATAACTGCCAACTCCCATTCAATCCATAGATATAATATACAACAACTAGTGGTGATATCGACCACTTAATACAAAACTTTACATAAGTTGGTCAAAACAAACATCCAACTTTTCCTTTTTCTCTTTTTCTTTTCTATTTTTTCGATTTTTTTTTTTTTTTTTTTAACCAAAGACAAAGATGTGTAAAATTTCACCACATCACTATAATGATAATTCTGGATAATTTTTCCATACTTTTCATGACTTCAGAAATAACGGTAATAGTGAAAGTAGTAAACACACGAAAAATAAACTCAAAGATATACAATATTTACTTTCACTCCAATTGCATTGTGCAATTTCCTGACCTAACCATAGATAATGAATTACGCACGCGAACACAGGTAATGTAAGGAAACACACATTGCCTAAAGCAATTAACCAACCACGGATTTTAATCTACAGGGTAGGCTAAGGTGTAAGGGTGTAACGAAACATTTTAACAAAGGTGTAAGAAACGAAAGGAAAGGCTCTGAGTGTTTTTCTAGGGGTATCTTACTCTAAAAATGAGAGTAACAAAGGGTTTTTACGGGGGTTAACTAACCAGTGTAGTTAGCTAATAACACAAAACATATAATAGGCTTTTTGGGTGTAATCCTAGAAATTTACCAATTTAGACAAGTCATTCCAATTATAAAAATAATACTTATTATGGTGGTCTCGAATAGTATACAAGCCAAGTTCTAAAGTTTACAAGTCACCGGCACACTCATAGATTTGTGAATTTTGAAAAATCACAATTTTTGAAAATAACGTCATGTGTGCAGCTATGTAACTTAGATCTTAAACAAAAACATGCTAAACATTTTAAATTTTGATATATTAAGCACATTTTAAGCATATTTTGAAAAGTTTAGGACAAGTAAGTGTTAAGTGTTCTAATTCTCCAATCCCCCCACTTAAGTTAAACAACGTCCTCGTTGTTTGTATAAAAGGTTAAAAACTGGAAAATAAAAGAATTAGAACAGAAAAACTCCCCTGAGATTTGCTCGGTATGATCCTCCATTTGTATAAGAGCAAAAATCATCTTCTTGTGGATTAGAACGTTTAAGCTTCATAATAGATGTATCCACAGGAAATGCAGGAATCTAAAATACCACCAAGGCTTTAAACACACCTAAGTTAAGAAAGTTCAAACTTGCTTAATACATTAGTAGTTAGGAAAAATAAAACATAAAAATAAAAATGAAAATCATCAGGTCAGTCGATGCGCCGTATCTTATTGAAGAAGATACGCCGTATCGAGCCTGGAATAATTACGGATCAGAATAGAAGATGCGCCGCATCCTTAACCAGGGATGCGCCGCATTAAAATAAACTGATAAAAAGTTTTAAAGTCAAAAATAAAAAATGCAGAAAAATAAAGTAAGATATGACCAGTGCAGTAGATGCGTCGCATCTCAGGATTGAGATGCGCCGTATCTGCTGCGGGCCTGACTGACTCGACACAGAACAGAATAATAAAAATTTTCCGGGTTGTCTCCCGGCCAGCACTTGTCTTTATTCCAGAGTCTTCAAGTTAGACTCACGTTCAGCTCTTCATTTAGTTCTTGTCACGGTCCATCCTTCTTCCTTCATCCGAAAGATGTTCCCGTATAGCTTTGCGACGTTTTCTTCCGTTCGACTTAATCTAGTATAACTCTTGGTCTTCGTCGCAACATATTCCTCACCAGGTCCCAAAGAATATTTGATGATTTTAAATTTTTCAGAAATAATCATGGGTGGCTCATTATAAGGGATTCCAAGTAGTTGACACTTTCTTTTGGTGAATTCTTCTTCGTCTTTATCAACAAACTTAAAATAAGGATCCTTAATCAAATAGTCATCAAGTTCATCAATTAATGACTTATTGTTATCATCATCTTGAATTGCCTCCCACTCTCTTTCCAATTCCCATTGTAACCGTCGACTAAGCTTCGTGTAATCATCAAATTGTTCATGCACCCATTCCCAGAAAGTAGTATTCGATGTTCCCTTTAGCTCTTTCAAGTATTCAATTCTACCCTTTTCTTGCAAAGCCTCCGCTTTTTGTGGGCAGTCTTCAACATTATCATACCACTCATAGTCTTCAAAGGTTACATCGTTTCCAACCCCATTACAGGTTCCGTCACTCTTATAATCACAGGTCGGCCAAACACACTCTCCATCCTTGAAAACGAAAGGTGTACAGGTGTGATTAATGTGCTCAAATTCCCATGGTTTATCCCAAACCCATGGTATTTGGTCATTCCATTCGTAGTACCAGGTGTTTTTGAAATCATCATAAGTCTTGAATCCTGGTAGATCTCCAGTTAGCACATCATCGTCGACTTGAAGAAGGTAATTAAATTCTTTGAATTGTTTGCACAAGGGTGTCTCATAATCGAACACGTCAATGTCTATTCTGAATAATTCTTCAATGCCCTCATTGATTGTTGAATCATGAAGTGACGACCCATAGTCGCTCTCTACTTCTTCGTCTTCACCTCTCATCCAATATACCCATAATGCATCTTTAGTAGCTCGATCCATGCTCTTATGGTTATTGAACTTACTAGCCAACCAATCTGTAAAATCAACATTGTTAGGATCGTGGTCAACATCAAAGCAAGCTTTACCAATCATTTTCCTCCTTATCTCCATGAACTCGTTAAATTGCTCCCTAAAACTCCGTGTCAACCATGAAGTCATAATCCGCTTGACTTCATTCGCAGGGGCAAATTTCGGACTACCATATTTAAGTTCAAGCCATTCTTCGAGGGAGAGGTCCATCAATCTTACCAACCTGCCATGAAATAGTAATTCCGCCACAGCATAAATTCTTTCATCGTCCAGATAATTCTCATTTAATCCCCAGTACTGTTCGGAATAAGGCAAGTAAGAAATTTGCATAGGTTGGGTATTGCCTCCACCACAGCTTTTATTGCTTGAGTTCATGAATTCAATTTTGAATTTCCCATCATTCTCTTTGATAGTTGTCCAAGTCAATCCTTTAGATTCAATGATGGGCCATAAGAGTACCAATTCATCTTCAGTGTAGCTCATTAGTAAATCATACGAGAATATCCCATCTTCAATATTGCATAAGCGCTTGAATTCCTTATAAGTAGCTTCAAGAGGGGTTTCCCAAGAAAATAAATCTGCATCAATCATGAGCATATTGAAGTTGACATCATCAAAAATTTTCACTTCGAAGGAATCCGAAAGCAAGAGTTCCTTAGCAAGATATCCGTTCACTGACATGTCTTCCATAGCAGAACCTGTCATCATAGGTAAAATCATCAGTAGGATTTGTTCGCTAGAAGAGAAATTAATGAATTTAGAAACGGATATAAGAATAAAAATAGCTGATATCTGCAGACGATGCGCCGTATCCAAAAAGTTGGATACGCCGCATCTTACAATCTTTTAAAATTAAATCAGACTTTAATTCAGAAAATAGATACGCCGCTTAGAAATAAGAATGCGCCGTATCAATTTTAATTATCAAAAATCGATATTTATTTAAAATTAAATGCGTCGTATTAACAAAAGTTAATGCGCCGTATTTTCGTTACGTTTCAAAATACAAGATTTTCGATTCAGAAGATACGCCGTATCGATAAAAATCGATGCGTCGTATCTGTTTAATAATTCGAAAACTGTTTTTAATTAAAATAATAGATACGCCGTATCTTCCAAAGCAGATGCGTCGTACGGCGTTAACGTTTAGAAAAAAAAAATTATCAAAAACAGATACGCCGTATCTTGGGGAAAAGATGCGTCGTATCGAATTAATTAAACGCGTTGTATTTTATAAAAATTAAACGCAATACGCCGTATCTGAGAGATCAGATGCGCCGTATCGTTTGAATAAGCTCAGTACAACGATAGCAGAAAACAGAAAATACGAAAAATAAAAACAAATAAAAACAAACCAAAATAAACACAAATAAAAGCAAACAAATAACACACAAAACAAAAAATATGCAAATAATACAATGAATGCAAATTAACCTAATATACAACACAGTTAGCGGTTAGAATAAAAAATTAAAAAGAAAAACCTAATTAAAATACTAATCAAATTAACAGATAATAACAATTCACTCCCCGGCAACGGCGCCAAAAGCTTGATGCGTGCGATGTGTCGTTGCGGTTTAGCAGTATTAATGCCTACTCAAGTTTTAAATTTATATTTAGCCGACTTATCAATAACACACACACTTAACGAGCAGTGTACCCGGTCAGTATGAATATAATGGTAAGTAGAGTGTCGATCACTAAGAGTGGAACGTATTATCTAGTCATTCTAATCAGTATTTTAATATTCTAAGTTAATTATACAACCTAATCTAACGCAAGGGGGTTTCAGCCTGAGAGACTGGCACGTTTTGGTTGCAATTAAATAATAAACTAAACTAATGAGCACGAATCAGCGATAGGCATGCACGTACACAGATAAATACTCGAGACAATAAGAAGACCTGTCCTGATGATTAAGTAGATTGTCACTTGTTTTATTGATAGTTTTATATGAAGTGTATGTAATTAACCCTTACTCGTTGGCCCTAATCTTATCGGCGAGAAATCCCTTAATGATTACTTATGTCTAAAAGTTATTCCTAAGTGATCAATTTAGTAACAACCGTGGGAGCCACATTCTCTTCCGTAGTCAAATGCGCAGGCCACTAATAAACACAGAGGTTATCAATGCACTAATAAGTAGTAACCAAAGACATCAACATATAAACTTTAATTGATGGGAAAGCAGTTTTAAGGGAGTGCAATCTTTCTCCTCACATTACACAAGCCACCAATCCTGATGAATTAAAGTTTACTAACACAATAAAACAAAACTACTTAATGAATTAAATACATGCAGGACCTTCTTACAGCTCTTGTATCTTCGTTCGGGTGTGTCTTGTGCTGCCTAATCGTCTGAATTCGGCCTTAGGTTTCTGTGGTCTTCGTACCTCGTATATATTATGTGCTACGAAATTCGTCTGGTCTTGGGGTATTTATAGTTTCTGTCTGAGGGTAAGATGCGGCGCATCTAATAAGTAGATGCGGCGCATTGACTTAACTTCGCGTGGGGTCCAAGATTAATATATTCAGGAATATTCGTACACCGCCAGAAGATGCGGCGTATCTTCATTCTTGGATGCGGCGCATGTCCTTTGCCGTCTTGGATAATATCTTGTGAAATCTTGATAGCGATGCGCCGTATGTAATAAGCGAGATGCGGCGCATCTGGAGCAGAATGTCTTGATCTTGTACATTTCAGTAGACTCTTAACTTCTTGCTTGTTTTGCTCCATAATTAGTCCAAAATCGCCAAGTTTCACCAAATGCTTGTTTTTAACTGAGAATTACAAAAGTAAACGATTAAGTATCAATTCTCATACATAATATAATAAAACAAGTCAAATTAATAGGATAAATGATAGTAATAAAATGTACTTATTTGAGTTCATCAAATATCCCCCCACTTGAACTTTACTTGTCCCCAAGTAAACCTTAGAATTAATCTTATGAAAATGTATCCTAAAAGATATTACGATTTATTTTTATATTTAAGCATGTATTCATTTTTGTCATAATCACACAACCAAACACTTAACGAATTAGAAGTAAAATAAAACAATTTGATAAAAGCAAATCTAATCGTTTAACTGTCCAGTCGTGATGAATATTCTATCATAAGCTTGGCAAGTATACACATCTCCCCCACTAAAGCCAAGGAATAACAAGTCTAAAGCGGTAAAAAGGGTTTTGAGGTTTAAGGGTTAATCATTCTCCTTAATCTCTATCGATCTCAAATTCCAGAAAAGGCGACAAAATCACAAATACATGATCGAATCCACGAACACGATACTTGCAATTGCTCAAATCCTTAACTCGAATAGGCTAAAGATAGGACCAAGTAATCTTCACCAATAATATTATATCAAAAAGGGCGACAAAATCATAAATACATAGTCGAATCCACGACTACGATACTTAAGATTGCTCAAATCCCTAATCTCAATAAATTAAAGGTTTTGATAACGAATAATATAGGGTATGGATAATATTTGGGATATAAATTGCTGTAAAAATGAAAAATAAACAAAACAGATAAATTAAAATCCTAAGTGTGGTTAATCACTATCCCAACCATCCCATGAATAAGACTCATATCATAGAATAACTCACGCTTTAACACTTGAAACACACGCTTTAGGTAGACACGAATTATACTCAACAAGATCTTAATCAAAGAATATCCTTAGTTGGCGTTCCCAAAACGTTCAACTCCCATTCAATCCATAAATATAATATATAACAACTAGTGGTGATATCGACCACTTAATACAAAACTTTACATAAGTTGGTTAAAACAAACTTCCAACTTTTCCTTTTTCTTTTCCTTTTCTATTTTTTCGATTTTTTTTTTTTTTTTTTTTTTATAACTTGAAACATAAACATAGATGTGTAAAATTTCACCACATCACTATAACGATAACTCTGGATAATTTTTCCATACTTTTCGTGACTTCAGAAATAACGGTAATAGTGAAAGTAGTAAACACACGAAAAATAAACTCAAAGATATACAATATTTACTTTCACTCCAATTGCATTGTGCAATTTCCCAACCTAACTATAGATAATGAATTACGCACGCGAACACAGGTAATGTAAGGAAACACACATTGCCTAAAGCAATTAACCAACCACGGATTTTAATCTACAGGGTAGGCTAAGGTGTAAGGGTGTAACGAAACATTTTAACAAAGGTGTAAGAAACGAAAGGAATGGCTCTGAGTGTTTTTCTAGGGGTATCTTACTCTAAAAATGAGAGTAACAAAGGGTTTTTACGTGGGTTAACTAACCAGTGTAGTTAGCTAATAACACAAAACATATAATAGGCTTTTTGGGTGTAATCCTAGAAATTTACCAATTTAGACAAGTCATTCCAATTATAAAAATAATACTTATTATGGTGGTCTCGAATAGTATACAAGCCAAGTTCTAAAGTTTACAAGTCACCGGCACACTCATAGATTTGTGAATTTTGAAAAATCACAATTTTTGAAAATAACGTCATGTGTGCAGCTATGTAACTTAGATCTCAAACAAAAACATGCTAAAAATTTTAAATTTTGATATATTAAGCACATTTTAAGCATATTTTGAAAAGTTTAGGACAAGTAAGTGTTAAGTGTTCTAATTCTCCAATCCCCCCACTTAAGTTAAACAACGTCCTCGTTGTTTGTATAAAAGGTTAAAAACTGGAAAATAAAAGAATTAGAACAGAAAAACTCCCCTGAGATTTGCTCGGTATGATCCTCCATTTGTATAAGAGCAAAAATCATCTTCTTGTGGATTAGAACGTTTAAGCTTCATAATAGATGTATCCACAGGAAATGCAGGAATCTAAAATACCACCAAGGCTTTAAACACACCTAAGTTAAGAAAGTTCAAACTTGCATAATACATTAGTAGTTAGGAAAAATAAAACATAAAAATAAAAATGAAAATCATCAGGTCAGTCGATGCGCCGTATCTTATGAAAGAAGATACGCCGTATCGAGCCTGGAATAATTACGGATCAGAATAGAAGATGCGCCGCATCCTTAACCAGGGATGCGCCGCATTAAAATAAACTGATAAAAAGTTTTAAAGTCGAAAATAAAAAATGCAGAAAAATAAAGTAAGATATGACCAGTGCAGTAGATGCGTCGCATCTCAGGATTGAGATGCGTCGCATCTCAGGATTGAGATGCGCCGTATCTGCTGCGGGCCTGACTGACTCGACACAGAACATAATAATAAAAATTTTCCGGGTTGTCTCCCGGCCAGCACTAGTCTTTATTCCAGAGTCTTCAAGTTAGACTCACGTTCAGCTCTTTATTTTAATACTTCAGGCTCAAACTCCACTACCTCTCTCTCAGTATCCTCAATTTCATTATCAAAGTATTTTTTAACTCGTTGCCCGTTTACCTTGAATATATAACCATTTTTATCGCATATCTCAATAGTCCCATATATATACACTTTCTTGACAACGAACGGACCCGTCCATCTTGATTTAAGTTTACCTGGATACATCTTTAATCGAGAATTAAATAACAGCACTTTTTCTCCAATAGTAAACATTTTGTCTCCTCGTAACCTTGAGTCATGCCATTTTTTAGTTCTTTCTTTGTAGATCTTAGTGTTACTATAGGCCTCATCTCTTAGTTCGTAGAGTTCATTGAGTTCCATGAAACGGTTCTTCGTTGCAGCTTCCATATCCATATTACATTGCTTCAAAGCCCAATATGCACTTTGTTCTATTTCGATCGGTAGGTGGCATGCTTTTCCGTAT
The DNA here is from genome assembly GCA_021014915.2 of Artemisia tridentata subsp. tridentata. NCBI lineage: Eukaryota > Viridiplantae > Streptophyta > Magnoliopsida > Asterales > Asteraceae > Artemisia > Artemisia tridentata. Next base: position 171,638,012 of record CP139508.1, on the reverse strand, counting down.
ACAAGACGAAAGGGAGTGCATCCCGTCGGTGTTTTATAGGCAGTACGAAACGCCCACAAAGCATCATTTAACTTGTCAGACCACCCTTTCAGATTATATCCCGTTGTTTTTTCTAGAATCCGTTTTATAGCTCTATTGGTTACTTCAGTTTGCCCATTGGATTGAGGATGGTATGCAGTGGAAACCCTATGGTATACTCCATAATGTTGCAAGGCTCTTCCTAAATGGTGATTACAAAAGTGTGTTCCCCTATCACTAATTAATGCTTTCGGAACTCCAAACCTAGCGAACAAACTTTGTAAAAATTTAAGTACTACCCTGCTGTCGTTTGTTGGTGATGCTTGCGCTTCGACCCATTTTGATACGTAATCAACAGCAACCAAAATATATTTATTTCCTTTAGATTCAGGAAACGGTCCCATGAAGTCCAATCCCCATATGTCGAAAACTTCACTTACATGGATATAGTTTTGTGGCATTTCGTTTCTTGATGTAATATTTCCGGATCGTTGACACGCATCACATCCTTTTATATAATCTTTTGCATCATCCAAAATAGTGGGCCAATAAAACCCTGCATCGAGGATTTTTCTTTTTGTAATAAGTGCACCATGATGTCCCCCCGTCGGCCCTGAATGGCAATGTGCCAATATTGTTGGGACATCATCTCCATCTACGCATCTACGTATAATATTGTCAGGACATAGTTTAAAGGCGTAAGGTTCATCCCAAATATACTCGCTAGCGCGAGTTAGAAACCTTCTTTTCTCGTCGGATGTTAGCCCTTTTGGAATTTCATTTGCAACAATAAAGTTTATATAGTCGGCATACCATGGTTCATTATTATTGCTCTTAATTCTTACCATCATAAGGTGTTCATCAGGAAAGTCATCAGCGATTTCCCTTTCATCAAGTACCTCCATATCAGGGTTTTCAAGTCTAGATAAGTGGTCAGCAGCTAGATTCTCGGCACCCTTTTTATCTTTAATTTCAATATCGAATCCTTGGAGCAATAAAACCCACCTAATAAGTCTCGGCTTGGCATCCTGTTTATTGAACAAATACTTCAAAGCAGAATGGTCAGTGTAAACCATAGTTTTTGACAATATAAGATATGATCTAAATTTATCGAATGCAAAAACTACTGCTAAAAGTTCTTTTTCCGTGGTGGTGTAATGTTCTTGTGCATTATTCAATGTTTTGCTAGCATAATAAATTGGCTTAAATTTCTTATCTATCTTTTGGCCAAGTACAGCTCCAACAGCATAATCACTAGCATCACACATTAGTTCAAAAGGCAGATTCCAATCTGGCGAAATTATAATGGGTGCAGAAGTTAATTTTTCTTTAAGTATGTTAAATGCCTTTTTGCAATCTTCAGAAAAATCAAACTTCGCATCTTTTAGCAATAATTGGGTCATAGGCCTAGATATTTTTGAAAAATCCTTTATGAACCTACGATAAAATCCAGCATGCCCTAAAAAACTTCTAACACCTTTTACATTAGTGGGGTAAGGTAGTTTGGCAATTACATCAATTTTAGCTTTATCGACTTCTATACCTTTCCCAGAAATCTTATGTCCTAACACAATTCCCTCTCTAACCATAAAATGACATTTTTCCCAATTAAGAACAAGGTTAGTTTCTTCACACCTAGCAAGCATTTTATCAAGTTTAAAGAGACAATCACTAAATGAGTTACCGAACACCGAGAAGTCGTCCATGAAGACTTCCATAAAGTCTTCTACCATATCATGGAAGATAGCCGTCATACAACGTTGGAAAGTAGCAGGGGCGTTGCATAGTCCGAACGGCATTCTCCTATAGGCGAAGGTTCCATAAGGGCAGGTGAAAGTCGTCTTCTCTTGATCCTCGGGGGCAATGGGTATTTGAAAGAAACCTGAAAAACCATCTAAAAAACAATAATAAGCATGTCCTGATAGTCTTTCTAACATTTGATCAATAAATGGAAGAGGGAAGTGATCTTTTCGCGTAGCATCATTGAGTTTGCGATAGTCGATGCAAACTCTCCATCCAGTAACAGTTCTTGAAGGGATTAGCTCATTGTCGTCATTGAGTACTACCATCATTCCTCCTTTTTTTGGTACGACGTGGATAGGACTGACCCACGAGCTGTCGGAAATTGGGTAGATAAGTCCGGAGTCAAGTAATTTTACGATTTCATTTTTCACCACGTCTTGGACTTTTGGATTCAAACGCCTTTGGGGTTGAATGGTTGGTTTGAATTCATCCTCCATGAGGATTTTATGTGTACAGAATGATGGGCTAATTCCCTTAATATCAGACATACTCCACGCTAATGCTCCTCTTCGTTTAAATAGTACCTGCAAAAGGGATTCTTTTTCTTTTGGCGTTAAATCAGATGCAATAATAACGGGCGAATTAGTGTTCACATTTAAATAGGCATATTCCAAAGTAGAAGGGAGATCCTTAAGCATAGGTTTAACATTATCAATTTCATTAGCACTAGCAGAATAAACTTGTTCTTTAACTATATCGCTGCTGTCATCAGATAGATGCGCCGCATCGATATTTTCGATGCGCCGTATGGCGTTACATACAGCAGAGTCAGCAGCTAAAGTATTATCAATAGTATTCTCATCAACTTGATCTTCTATAGCAATTGTGTTTTCTAAATTTTTAAGCAGAAAAGAATCAAGTAAATTACTTTTTAACAATTTCTGAGTAAATTGATTAATCGTGTCATCAGAAACATCGATATTATAGCATTCATCGTCATCGGATTTATCTTTACTCATAGATTGTTCCATGTTAAACTCAACCTCATCTTTTCCTATGGTAAGAGTTATCTTTTTATTAAAAACATCAATTATGGCCCTAGCAGTGGCTAAAAATGGTCGTCCTAATATTATAGGAGTTCTAGAATTTTCAGGCATATCGAGGATAACAAAGTCGATAGGTAATTCAAATTTATCAACTTTTATTAATATATTTTCAGCTATTCCTAATGGGTATTGTATGGACCTATCAGCTAGTTCTAAGCACATCCTAGTAGGTTTTGGTTCACCAAGACCTAATTTATCATACATAGAAGAGGGCATAAGACTTATACTAGCTCCTAGGTCGGCTAAAGCATTTTCAATATGCAAATTTTTAATTTGACAAGGAATAGTGAAACTCCCTGGATCTTTTTCTTTAGACGGAAGTTTGTTGAGCAATGCTGCTGAGCTTCTTTCCCCCATTGTTATAGTGCAAGCCTCTTCAAGTTTGGACTTGTTTGTAAGTAAGCTCTTCAGATATTTAGCGTATTTTGGCATTTGCACTAGGGCTTCCATAAATGGTATGCTTAGCTGCAGCTGCTTGAGATTTTCCAAGAACTTCTTTTGATAGGCATCTTCTTTCTCCTTCCTTACCCTATGTGGGAAAGGTGGTGTTGATCGTTTAGGTTCAACAGAGGGTCCTTCTCTAATTACAGGTTCTGGATTAGTCTCTTTTGGTTGCTCTTGCTCAGGTGATAAAGATTCAGGGGAAATCTTGTTTACACTGTCATCCTCGGGTGTCTCTCCGATTTGAAAGGTTGACTTTCCGCCTCTAGTTGTAATCCCTTTCAAATCTTGCTTTACCATAAGAACCTTGTTAAGCACCGTTGACAATTGGTGCACTTCAATTGCCAATCCATAAATCATGTTGTTTTGTTCCTTTAGTAACAGCTCATGACTGCCTTTGAATTCATTAATAAAGTTTCTTGCTTCATGATGTTCTTTTTCATTGGCTTGAGCGATTTGTAGTGCAAACTCTTCCATGGTAAGGTTTCTTTGGGATCTTCCGAACCAGTTGGGGAAAATATCGAACATTGTTCCTGAAAATTAAAGACAGGTAGATTTCAAAGTAAAAGTTTCCAAGTATAAGGGTCAGAGTATTTTCCGTTCGGAGATAAGAAAAATAAAAGTTGCTGATATCTGCGGACGATGCGCCGTATCCAAAAAGTTGGATACGCCGTATCTTATAATCTTTAAAATTAAATCAGACTTTTATTCAGAAAATAGATACGCCGCTTAGAAATAAGAATGCGCCGTATCAATTTTAATTATCAAAAATCGATATTTATTTAAAATTAAATGCGTCGTATTAACAAAAGTTAATGCGCCGTATTTTCGTTACGTTTCAAAATACAAGATTTTTGATTCAGAAGATGCGCCGTATCGATAAAAATGGATGCGTCGTATCTGTTTAATAATTCGAAAACTGTTTTTAATTAAAATAATAGATACGCCGTATCTGCCAAAGCAGATGCGTCGTATGGCGTTAACGTTTAGAAATTTTTTTTTTTTATCAAAAACAGATACGCCGTATCTTGGGGAAAAGATGCGTCGTATCGAATTAATTAAACGCGTTGTATTTTGTAAAAATTAAACGCAATACGCCGTATCTGAGAGATCAGATGCGCCGTATCGTTTGAATAAGCTCAGTACAACGATAGCAGAACACAGAAAATACGAAAAATAAAAACAAACCAAAATAAACACAAATAAAAGCAAACAAATAACACACAAAACAAAAAATATGCAAATAACACAATGAATGCAAATTAACCTAATATACAACACAGTTAGCGGTTAGAATAAAAAATTAAAAAGAAAAACCTAATTAAAATACTAATCAAATTAACAGATAATAACAATTCACTCCCCGGCAGCGGCGCCAAAAACTTGATGCGTGCGATGTGTCGTTGCGGTTTAGCAGTATTAATGCCTACTCAAGTTTTAAATTTATATTTAGCCGACTTATCAATAACACACACACTTAACGAGCAGTGTACCCGGTCAGTATGAATATAATGGTAAGTAGAGTGTCGATCACTAAGAGTGGAACGTATTATCTAGTCATTCTAATCAGTATTTTAATATTCTAAGTTAATTATACAACCTAATCTAACGCAAGGGGGTTTCAGCCTGAGAGACTGGCACGTTTTGGTTGCAATTAAATAATAAACTAAACTAATGAGCATGAATCAGCGATAGGCATGCACGTACACAGATAAATACTCGAGACAATAAGAAGACCTGTCCTGATGATTAAGTAGATTGTCACTTGTTTTATTGATAGTTTTATATGAAGTGTATGTAATTAACCCTTTCTCGTTGGCCCTAATCTTATCGGCGAGAAATCCCTTAATGATTACTTATGTCTAAAAGTTATTCCTAAGTGATCAATTTAGTAACAACCGTGGGAGCCACATTCTCTTCCGTAGTCAAATGCGCAGGCCACTAATAAACACAGAGGTTATCAATGCACTAATAAGTAGTAACCAAAGACATCAACATATAAACTTTAATTGATGGGAAAACAGTTTTAAGGGAGTGCAATCTTTCTCCTCACATTACACAAGCCACCAATCCTGATGAATTAAAGTTTACTAACACAATAAAACAAAACTACTTAATGAATTAAATACATGCAGGACCTTCTTACAGCTCTTGTATCTTCGTTCGGGTGTGTCTTGTGCTGCCTAATCGTCTGAATTCGGCCTTAGGTTTCTGTGGTCTTCGTACCTCGTATATATTATGTGCTACGAAATTCGTCTGGTCTTGGGGTATTTATAGTTTCTGTCTGAGGGTAAGATGCGGCGCATCTAATAAGTAGATGCGGCGCATTGACTTAACTTCGCGTGGGGTCCAAGATTAATATATTCAGGAATATTCGTACACCGCCAGAAGATGCGGCGTATCTTCATTCTTGGATGCGGCGCATGTCCTTTGCCGTCTTGGATAATATCTTGTGAAATCTTGATAGTGATGCGCCGTATGTAATAAGCGAGATGCGGCGCATCTGGAGCAGAATGTCTTGATCTTGTACATTTCAGTAGACTCTTAACTTCTTGCTTGTTTTGCTCCATAATTAGTCCAAAATCGCCAAGTTTCACCAAATGCTTGTTTTTAACTGAGAATTACAAAAGTAAACGATTAAGTATCAATTCTCATACATAATATAATAAAACAAGTCAAATTAATAGGATAAATGATAGTAATAAAATGTACTTATTTGAGTTCATCAATACTATAATTAATTCGTTATGATGTGATGGTTTGTTTATTCTGTTACCCGAGCTAACTAGTCATGGAGGTACCATGGCCATGTCATTGAGGCACCAATGGCATGACACTATCTGTGGCGGTGTGATTAGTCCACGGCGTTCCCTTTTGATATGTATATGATTATTGAGCTCGTGCACTTATTTGCCATTTTGGTACGCCAATATATTTGTCAAAGTACAGGTGTATGGTGGTGTACATAACTTTGTTTTGTAAGGAGCGTATGGATGCATCCTAGGTTTGTTTTGTAATATGTTTCTGATATGGTTTGTGTGTGCCATACACCCCATTTCACTTTTGAGAGGTCGCTCCTCTATGGTTACTTATGTTATGACAGGATACGATATGATTATGTGGTTAAGCAGGTGGCAAGCTTTGTAATTTCGTGGATATTTTCTAATGATTCGTTGCCTTCATTACCTTTCACTTAATTTATTATTCGTTTGATTCTCATGACCTATGACATCTTGTTTAGCATATTCTTTTGACTTCGTCTTGTGTACTTATTCATATTCAGTTTATTATTTTATATCTGTTCACTGGGCTTTTTAAGCTCAGCCGCATTTTCTTTTCCCTGCGGCAGGTATCAAGCGGGATGCTGGGATTTGAGTGATGAGAGTAGGAGCTTTTAGAGGACCAACCCAACCTTAGTTTCCCTATCTTTTGGAATTAGTTTATGACTTATGTCTTGGTTATTTTATTTCATTCTAGAGTTGGATTTGATTTGTATTTCTTTGGAAGTCATTTTGTTTCATGACTTGTATTTATTTATTTAAGTCTTCCGCTTGCGTTTATTATGTTCTGATGGACACCATAATGTGACATTTTGACCCTTGTTGGGTTGGGGTGTTACAGAACTGACCCGAACCGACCCGACATGTCCGGAAAAGTGCAACCCGATACAAAACCGAGTTTCATTCGGTCGGGTCGGTTTCGGTTCGAATCGGTCGGGTTGTCGGTTCGGTTCGGATCGTCGGTCCAAAAGGTCACCCCTAGATGCTTGTCATGGTCGAAAATCGAGATAAGTTGAAAAACTATTGTGAAAGCTATGATACTTCAGGGAGTGTATAAACTTTCACATGCATTGTGCGGAGCAAATGTTGGACGTGACGAAGATCGAGAAACGAGCACGTGGATTAAATAGTTAATGGCTTCTCAAATCGTGGCGTACTATCCCAATGACCTGAAATGTTAGGTCATTTAGTTTTGTCTTTCACTGGGTTTTGGCTTAGTTTCCAGTTACTGCATGAAAGTGTAACGTTGTGTGCTAATGCTTGATTCAGTGGGATGTAAGGATGAATGATTTAATAGTCAGAAGGGAATTTGCAACTCCGAGTTGAAATAAGATTGGAGAAGGTATTTTTCCGATCCCTTTGTGGTGAGATGATTTGTAAGAGCATGACCATACAACAAGTGTCTGGGAACACTATGGGAGACAAATCGTTCACGGTAACAAGAAAAGACGAAAGTATTGCTAGATTAACATATCCATGTCTAGTACTTTCTAAAATATTGCAAAGTGCAAAGGGATATAGTCATATACCTAAACTTAGCTGAGGTGTTGCTGGTTTTGTAAATCACTACTTGGGTATTGAATCGGTTTCTGTGAACTGGGTACTTTAATGTTTTGCTAGTAACCTCTTGGTACTGTGAAAGTGGTTCTTGTGTTGTTGGTTTGCACAAGTGGGAGTATGAAAGGATTGGTGTGCAAAGAACAATGTCTTTCACAACCGGTACTCATAGAAATGCCGATTGACCACACCAGTTCACACTAAACTTAACAGGCAAGTGGAAAATGAGAAAAGAGTGATGAAATGAAATGAAAAGTAAATGAGAATATGACAATATTTTCATAGAAGGGTAAAAGGGTAATTAAGAATGGTATATTTATTTATCAGGGATAAATATAAGTAAAGTATAAAAGGTAAAATCACAAACCCTTAGGGTTTGTGCATCAGCCGAATACCCTAGAGGGGGTATATTTGACTTCTTGTCAAACTTGTATAATTAATGGTTAATTACAAGGAATTCTAGTTTTATTAGGAATGTCTCATGGTATCCTATAAATACCAAGGCTTCCTAATATGATTCATAACATTCCTCTAAACCCTAAAACACCCTCCCATTCTCCTCTTTGTTCGATTGGTCGACCAAGAACCAAAGGGTTCGAAAACCCTTTTGGTCGACCCCTTTATCGACCTTAAGTCGATTCCAAGATCGATTAAACCTTTAGTTGATCTTTACCTACTTTCGTACTCTCCAAAACTACATAGGTTTATAGCCCTAGTTCTATATGTACAATACTGGTGGATACCTAACGCAGCTCAAGCGATGATTCTCCCTAATAAACCCTAAAATGTTGAATCAAGCATCAAGAATATCAAAAAGGCGATTCCGTGAATCCCAAATAGGTTTAGGAGCTTGCGTTACTACAAGATCAAGTAAGTAACCATAAACACCCTTTTATACATGTTTGATTAGTTTATATCACTTATTAGGAGATCTATATATTATGGGTTTGGTCTGTATGATCTTTGCCTGTTTATTTTTCCCTATACATGTTTTATAGGTCATGTGGGTGACAACCAATACCTTACAGGGAAGGCTCCCTCCGTGTCGCAGTTAGTAGCTCGCGAGGTCTTCTAAACATTATGTCGAGTTTTTTCATGTCGCAACGGTTTTGGTCGCGTCGTGAACAGGGTCATTTTCATCTTTCAACTCTAAAACCAAAGTTGTAGATCTTTCTCTTCTAGTTTCACAATCGTTTGAGTTATCAAAATCAGAGTTCATATGAAGGTGTTATGATAAAACAATGAAGCTATGCAACATATCGTTATTTATTGTTCCAAGCCATTTCACACCTTATCCTTCAAATTTTACTTAAAATCATCATTTACTCATGATTAAGTACAAAAGGTGATTGGTAATCATATTAAAACACATACAAAACACAAGATAATGTGCATAGAAATATTTATCAACCATCGTGGTATTGTCGACCACTTTTTATCAACCATACTTCGACCACTTTTTAAGAGTATCCATTATGGTATCGTTATCGACACTAACGACTTTCTACATCAAAGCACAAGCACAACCTGTAGCAAATGTTTTAACACTTTTGAACACAACAAAAGTTTTAAGTAACACTTTTGAACACAAGTATTACTAATGTACTTTATATAAAGTACATTGCCACAAAATCTATATCAAAATACACACCAACATGCCATCTTACATATGCTTACACCCAAACCCAATAACCAAAACCTAATCCCAAACACAAACACAAACACAAACACAACAACAAAGAAACCAAACATAATCCCATTACCTTGATCAAGCCACAAAACAAAACAAAACAATTCCATTTCACACCTTTTACACCTTCACACTGCTTAACCAAACCAACCCTTCATCGATCCTAATTATATCTTCATCGGTAATAATTTCTTATTAATTTTAATCCAATTTTATTACTTTATTTACATGGGTTGTTTTTGTTTTGTTGAATTTGGTACTGATTTTTCTTGGTTTTGATTTTAGTAGGAATTTGGGATCTGGGTTTGTTTTTTATAATCTTGTTGATTTGTAAAAATTGTTTTTTTTTTTGTTCATGAGAATTTGTTTGTTTTATTTTACTGATTTTATTTTATTTAATTAGTTTTGAGGTTAAATTTGCTGAATTTGGTTTTTTGGATTTTATGTGTACGATTTTTTTTAAATATTTTTTTTGTACGGATTTACTACTTATTAGATTTTTTTTCAGAAAAAAATCTTGCTGTTCATATGAATATTTGATAAGTAATACCAAAAACCCAAAATGTTTGTTTATTTAAAGTTTAATAAGCAATTCCAAACACCCCTTTTGAAGGCTAGTATGTATTTGATTAAATTACAATGAACTTTTTGGCGTTTTTTGATTTTCTTGATTAAATTACACCCCTTTTGAAGGCTAGATGTTTTTATGCTTTTATGTTTTTATGTTTTCTTTTTGGTGTTTGTTTTTCTGTTAGTAGGGAAGCAGTGATATGTGAGTCGTTATGAAACATGTGTGTTTTTTTGGAACATATATGTACCTGTTTTTCTTATCTTACTCAGGGGTGCGTCTTTGATAATCTCGTTTAGTTATTGACCTTGAATACAGGGGATTGGAGATTTTAGTGTGAGGAACGTGTTTGGTCTTTCAGTAAAGCAGTGATTATTTTACTTACTTTTTAAGTAAATATTGTTTCTTATGCTTTGCGGCAAGATGTATTATTTGACGTCACTTAATACTGTTATGTGTTTATGGGCTCTAAATAAAAGTAAAAAAAACAATGTGCTTGTTCGGGGCTTAGTATATACTGTTAGTGATTCTGTTTTTTAAACTATGCCTTAATTTAGTCAAGTACATTGATCTTCATTCACTTTTGTTTTTATATTACATAATAAGTTTTCTTAACTTAGATTGCACTTTAAATTGGCAATTTTTGTTGTACGTGTATTTTGATTTACTTTGTCTAATTCCATTATATTGCAAGATTTTTTTTGATTTAATATTCTGCGGATATTGTCATATAGTTATGTACTTACTAAAGATGCTTCAATTTCAGGGACACATTTCTATCTATTCAGAGCTGAATAATTGATTGCTATTGGGTCGTAAATCCAAGTTGTTCGTGATGCGGCGTCAAAGGAATATCTTTGATACCTTCCCTGACAGCGTTGATCTTAACCAAGGTCCAAATTATAACGGTTTGGATACGAATGAGTCTGATGAGTGCAATAGCAATAACAATAGCAATAGCAATAGCAATAGCAGGTTGTCACCAAATGAAAGACTATTATTAAGTAATGATCTGTCCGGTGATCCCCAAAAGTCTCAAACCTTTAGTGGTTGGGACGTAGGCGAATCAAGCTCTAGACCGAATCCACAAGCTCGTGTAGCTACTAATTGGCCAAGTTCATTAGACACTCGTGATTCAAGATTTTCATTAGACACTCGTGATTCACGATTTCCTGTTGGGCCATTAAATACACAAGGTTCTCGTTCCAAAAATGTTCCAATGGATGTTGATTTGAACATCGGATATGACGCTGGCTCTTCTGGGACTTCGGATGAATGTGGGACCAGCGGTTCTTCCGGTAATTCTCGAGAACCGATTTCTGTACCACCTTTAAGTATACCTGGTGTTCCCGAGAACTCACAAAGATTTTATGCTCCTATAAATGTATCATCAACTGGAAGTTATTCTAATAGTAGCTCATCTCACCAGTCCTCTAGACGGTTATCGCATAGTCAATATCTTGACCAAACGTCAACCAATTCAAGTCATCGATCAAACCAACAAATGCAGGTTCCGGGCATGCCTAGAAACCTTCTTCCTTTTCCATGGATTGGTAACGGTAGTAGCTCAAGAAACGGTGGTTCATCATCTAGTTCACCACTTCCTAGAGAAATAAGGAATTCGGTACAAGATCCTACCAATTGGAGCTTAGGTAACCCTTCATCTAGTTCCAGAAACGACAACATTTGGTTACCTAATCTAAACTCTACAACACATAGTCAACAAAGGTCAACCGATATTCCTCCACCTTGGACGCTTTTCCCATCATCCGAGCCTGAGTCTGGAGGACACAGAGGGCGTTTTCGTCCTTTTCTCTCTGGCCCATCTTCCAGCTCAGAGGATAATGTGCTGTTGAGTGGCGGTAATAGCTCTGGCCGTCATCATCAGCCTCTTATAAGGTCACCACCATTGATGGAAGTGCCTGGTGATGAGTGGCAGGCTTTTACTGGTGATATCGAGGGAAGACACAGACTGGTTTCGGAGGTTTGTGCTCTTACTATATAATTACATTATATTTATTGTTTCATTAAGGTAATATATATGCGTTTTCCGACATTGAGAAACTAAGCTGCAACCATATATAGAAGTAGCGGTTGCAATATCGAGCCATTTGCTCATGAACGTGTGAAATTGGTAAAATAATAAAAGCTTCGCAAAATTCATCAATTTCAATCAAACAAACTGTTACTCCTATCGATGAGGCCTGCAAATGCCAATACTCCTTCTATTCTATTAAATAATATGCCTATATGTGCTTGCAAAGGGATAAATGTGCCATGGTTTATAGCTATATAGCCTACATTGTGCATAGTATTAAGATGATATTAGACATGTATGGCTATTAGTAAACCTTGCCTTCTAGGATGGTAAACGGTGGTAAGGTTTCTTTTTAGAATAGATTAAGTCTAGTTTTTAATTGAATAATACAAACTAAGATAATAAAATCTTCTTTCTGTAGGCGTTGTGGGATAGATAGGCAAATATTCTACCTATAATTTTCTAGGCAAAGAAATGTGCAACTAATATGGACAGTTGTAGTTGGAATATGAAATTTATTGCACGGATGGACTACATGTTTATCTTCTACAGTGATATATGAACGCCACATTTTGATAGATAGCAAGTAAAGTGAATCTAGATACTCATTCTATTGGCGATTGGAGTTATTCATACTTCTAGACCCTAAAATAGGACCTTATAAACTTTTGGTTTGGGTTAGTGATTAATTGTCCCATGACAGAGAGAGTATATATAGTTATTATCTAATCTTAACCTATCTAGAATCCCCGATATATCGCTCTCAATTTATGAGAGTATTAAAATGTTGCATCATTCAGGTCGGTTTCCCATGAGAATTAGGGAAAAAAAAAAAGGATTGGATTGTGTAACGTGTGCTTTGTAAAATTTGCATGTTTCATAAAAGTTAACTTAGTAAAACATTAAATTGCTGTGACATTTTTGTTTTCAGTAATGAGATGTTTCTCAAGTGGCTTGCAGCCTTGCAAAGTGTAGAAAGTTATGTCATGTTGTTCGGTTTCCATGGAAGTTAGAGAAACAAAAAAAGATTCGGATTTTGAAACTGTGTTTTGTCAAATTAGCATGTTTTATGAAAGTCAACTTAACAATGCATGAATTGCCGTGACATTTTTGTTTTTAGTAATTAAAAAGTGTAAAAAACAGAGACATAATTTCAGTAATGAGATGTTTCTCAAGTGGTTTTCAAAGTGTAGAAAGTTACGTCATACTGGTCAGGTATTCATGAGAGTTAGGAAGAAAAGATTCGGATTGTGAAAAGTTGTGCTTTGTGAGATCTGCATGTTTTATAAATGTCAACTTAACAAAGCATGAAAGACATTTTTTATGTTAGTAGTAGTGTACAGAACGGAAACATAGTTTCGTAAAGTAGAGGCTTCTCAAGTGATTTGCAAAGTATGGAAAGTTACGTCATATTTGTCGGTTTCCCCTGAGTTGGGAGAAAAAAGATTCGGTTTGTAAACCATGTGTTTTGTAAAATTTGCATGTTTCATAAATGCTGAGTTACGTCATACTGGTCGGTTGTTCATGAGAGTTAAAAGATTCGGATTGTGAAAACGTGTGCTTTGTCAGATCTGCATGTTGTATAAATGTCAACTTAACAAAGCATGAAATTGAATTGACATTTTTTATTTTAGTAATTAGAATGGAAACACAATTTTGGTAGTGAGGCTTCTCAAGTGGTTTGCAAAGTGTAGAAAGTTACGTCATAATTGTCAGTTTCCCATGAGAGTTGGGAGAAAAAGATTCGGATAGTAAAAATCTGTGTTTTGCAAATTTTGCATGTTTCATTAATGTTGAGAAACTTAATTAAAGCATGCGGGGGGAAATTTTGTAAGTTTTACAATCAGTCAAATTAACTACATTTGAGCTAAATCGGCATTCAATTGATGTCTTACTTTTTATCTACTGATGTACCATTGTTACAATTATGTTTTTTAAATCGAAATCCTAATTTTTTTTAACATAACCTATATAGCAATGGTTTACTTTTGTTGGTAAGTTAGACCTAAAAGCTTATAATAATTCATAACTTTTTGTCATTATTCCCTTTTTGATGGAATTACCTTTGTATCTAATTTATTTTAGGCTTACGTATACTGATAAGTATATAGCACTATGAATAACAAGTATGCTTCTTGGTTACAGTTGCATTTAGTTTCTCATTTGGTAACATTTGTAACCTACTTATATCTTGCTAAGTCATAATATATTTTTGCCTTCCATGTTACAGATGCGTCAGATTTTGCATGCATTGCGGAGAGGCGAAAATTTACGAGCAGAGGTTATTGTCACTTTTTTTTTTACTGATTTTGTTAATTGGTTTTCACTTTCCATTCCAGTTGTTCCAGTTTTATATAATCATTTGCGTTGCATCATCATATTTTTTTTTGAACTGAGATTAGCATGAAATAGTTTGTCGTTGTGGTCCCTTGAACCTGACATGAATTATTTTTTTATGAAGAAACCTTGCGACAAGAAACCCAGGATCTTGACATATTGTTTAGTTAAATTTCCGAACCTGATAGGGATCTGTGATATGCCAGGATTACATGCTATTTGATCCATTTATAAACGGGGTTGCTGACCTGCATGACCGACACCGAGATATGAGGCTGGATGTTGATAACATGTCTTATGAGGTAAATGTCAAGTCTCAGTTTTTATTTGGTTTCTCTTTTGAGGTTTTATCTGGTTTTTTTATATATTCGTAAACTGTCTTCTTATCAGGAAGTGTTAGCACTGGAAGAATGCATAGGAGACGTCAAAACTGGGCTAACTGACGAGGTCATTTTAAAGTCAATGAAACAAAGAAAGCACATGCTTTTCATGGGTATATCGACCCAAATTCTAGAGCCATGCTGTATATGTCTGGTGCGATTCATCTGCAGCTATTATGTTAAGATAGTAAACTTTCACCTCTATATAGCAAATGAAATATATAGATAACAGGAAGAACCGACATGTGTTAATCAGCGCTCACATTATTTTGGTAACTTTATGGTTTTGGTTATGCTCTAACCATGTGTTGTCTAACAGGAAGAGTATGAAAATGGAGATGATATCGGGACTTTGGATTGTGGCCATGACTTCCACACATGTTGCATTAAACAGTGGCTTACACAGAAGAATTTGTGCCCTATTTGCAAGATGGCTGGTCTTGCTACTTGAAATCTTGAGTTTCATTTTTAAATTTCTGTGTTTTTGTTGGCATAATATGAGGTAATAATGGATGTTATAGATGTGATGGTCAATTGAAAAATGGTCATATTTATGGTAATATACATTGGATAATTTAAAGACCTTTTTATCTACTGTTGTTTCACTATTTGGGAAAAACATGATTATATTAACGAACATCGACTAGCTAAGCCAAATGGGTTTGGGATGAAATTTCATTTAAATCAACAAAACCAGATAGTTCAACATGGTTTGAATGCTACAGGCATGATCTCCTATCTTAGAAAACATCGATTGAGCGTTTGAGCAGTTGGCTTTAGATGGAAATGTTTTGCATATGTGCAAGTAGCTGAGCTCCATTGCTCATTGAAACATACTTGTTTTGTTTATGGCGAAAAGTTATTTTTATCGTTGACGGTGGCTTTTAATTGTGATAACCATTGACACAATTGTGGGAATGGGTAGTTTCAAGTTTGCTATGATTGCGCATACCATTGACACATACTCCGTTGTTTATAATGTGGCAAGATTTGGTTACATTTGAAGGTGTTTTTTTTTTTTTTCTCTCTCTCTGTTAATATTCATCTGAAGCATCTACATTTGTAGTTATATTTTTCAAGTTTTACTTATTTGACAAATTACAAAAAAAAAGTACATAATAGTAGTATATGACGTCAAGTAGTTGCCTTGTTTGGTTGTTGCACCTAAGAAAAAAAAAATGTGTAAGGTTTCTTTGTTAAGGTTATTTGGGGAGTTGTTTGGTTGTTTGCACATTCCATTAGTAAAGAAAAAGGAATAAGATTTCTTTGTTAAAGATTATTTGGAAAGGACGAGTCCAAGTCAAATATATGTTGTATAAATTATGTATTTTCGTTATTGTTTCCCGAAGGCTCGAACTTTTTGTTAGCTTTGAAATGATACGCCAGTCAAGAAGAAATCTTATCAATGGATACGGTAGAGGATAAAGGAACTGGAGGCGGTGTAGAGTTTTTGAACCTTTTCTCCGACCACCCCGAAGATGTTTACCTAGCCTGGGGTTTGACCATGATATCTCTTGTAAAGACATCATGATATTTGACTATTAGGCTATCTTAGTATTGTAAAATGAAGATCTCAATTCCCGTCTGATTGTTATAGTTATGCTTTGACATTGTCTAGTTACAACCCATGTTTTTCCTTAGTTTTCAAAGTTTACCTGTTTAACAAATTATGATCTCACATTTATGAATGGTGAAAATGAGATAAAATGTAATAGATATTATATGAAAAGATAATAATATTTGTGAGAAAGCAGTCTTTCAAGAAAAAAATTATTAAATATAAACAGTATTTCATAAAATAATATGAATAATATTTTATAAAATAATATTAATAACTTAAAAAAATAATAATTTTGATAGAATATAAATTTTTTATGTAAAGTATTAATAGTTTTTAGGCTTTTTTTTTTTTTTTTTTTTTTTTTTTTTTTTTTTTTTTTTTTTGTTAAACATAAATATTGTTATTTTATAAGGAAAATATTAAGTGTTTGACCAACTGTTAATCGGCTGAAGCTAAGTTTTTGAAGAATGATCCGTCAGACGTCAGTATCAAATAAGATGCACAGAGTTAGAGTTTTCTTCTTAATTTAAACCTTTAAGAGATAGTAAGAGCACACGGTATCATGCCTTCAATCTTGCGTTATGGCCTACGTGGAGGTAAGTTAACGTGAGTTATGATCAAGTTATGATACCGCCCTCTTCAAGTTATGGTTGAGTTACTTTGCGTTACCATGGTAACGTTGAGTTATGGTTGCTAGTGGACAAAAAAGTGATGTTTATGTGTGTGTAGTTTGTAAGTATTTAAATAAAAGTGGGTCAAAAAAGGTAGTGTTATGGTTGTGTTATGATAATGGGTGTTTTTTTGTGAGTTAAAGTTGAAATGTTAAAGCTGATGTGGCGCTAACGTGACACTGAGTTATGGCATAACCTCAAGTTATGATACCAAGTGCTCTAATAAGTCCCATATTTGAAATGAATTCTCAATTTTTTGCTTTTAGCTACGGATGCTTGAGAACATCCAACATTGGTAGTATTTTCTCATGTCTAAACGCTCCTGAGAAGATGTTACTAAAAATCTAAAATCAAGTTCTACGTTAGAATGAAAAAAGTTATCCTCAGACTCAATTTTCAGGCGTCTAAATTTTATCGTGAAAAAGGTTTATTTCATATGCAGTTTTGGTATATAATGTTACATAAAAATATAATATTGCCATCCGATTTTGAAATCAATGTATTTGCGGGTTTTCGGGGGTTTATGGGAACTCGATGAATGTTTGTGGTTTAGCATAAATTTTTGTTAAAAATCCTGATTTCTCTGAAATGAACATGGTCTAGAAATTTTGTGTCACGCAAATACATTTCTTTTTCAGTTAGTCCACTAATATGTCAAAAGCAATACATGTCTTCTTATAGTTTTAATGAAATCGTAACTAGTTCATTTTTTTTTCCTTAATACTCATTAAAAAAAATTGTGCACATGATAACTTAGAGTCCTGGGTCTGCCCCTGTCTATATACAACTAGTTATATACTCGGTGCTCGTACAGGGTTCTGACATAAATCTTGCTTAATGTGTTTTAATATATGTCGCAATATATCTAAATTTTAATTGTTTATGTATACAAATTGTATATTATTTGATTTAATAATATAATTTGTTAAGAATGTAAATTTTTATCTTGTAAAATTTTATTTTGGTATAGTAAAGAATGTCCAGGTTCATTTAAGAAGTTGTCAAATAAGAATTTTTTATAATATTATGTAAATTCTTTTATACTTATATAGTTATAATACTCGTGCACATGCAGGATTTTACATAGATTTTTCATTATGTATTAATATTGATTAATATTAAATATTTTTATTGAATGAATATTTGACTTTGCTTAACTGGCATGGTTTTGAGGTTGAGATTGTTTAACTTCAACTAATGATATCAAATTTTAGACATTTTGCATGTTTAATAGCACATAATGACCTTTAAAAATGCTTTTTTAAATACATTTATTTAAACTTTAACAAGTAATTATATGTGTTGTTAGCATATGCACAATATCGTTTACATGTTTTCATCTCAAAGTAAGTCATAGTGACATGCCTTCATTTTGATATTTATATTTATGTTAATAGCTACTTTAGCCGTATTTAAATTTTAAATCCGTGCAAGCACGGGTTAAACTTATTAAAAGGAATAACATGAGTCGTTATTGAACGACATTAGCAAAAAAAAAAAAAAAAAAAAAAAAAAAATTACGGATCTCCTTACTTAATCTCATAAACATGAATAACATGGGCCATTCTATTTGTACAACATCGTGTATTCAATTACGTATCACTATTATTCATGCATTCATTTTAATATTTATAATTCTGTGTATATACATTAATTTAATATACAATGATAATTATGGTTATTAATAACAACTATATATATGATTTATTGAAAAAAATACATTAAGTCTAAGGGATGTTTATGAAATTTATAAAGTTATTAAAAAAAACATGAAAACTGATAAATTAACTTAACTCCTTATAATTTCTTTAAAGTTTAACACTTTAACTACTAAAGTGTTATTAATTACCCATTTTTTAAAATAAAATCTAAACATGTGTTTATATATATATATTTATTTTGTTGGATGAAATTTACATAGGTTTGACTAAATTGAAATCAATTTTGATTTTTAATTAGGCAGAAGTCTCGATTTTAAATTTGAGCTCTCTCATTGAAAAGTTTAAAAATTAATTTATCCAATTTGTATATGAATCAATTCCAAAAATAAGCCAAAAAACAAAAAAGAGTTGGTTTCCATCCAAATTGACACTTTTTTTTTTCTTTATAAATCTAGTCTTGTGCGACCGTTAGACTCTGCGAATCAATTATATTTTTAACAAGTGTCGAGTGGGTAGGTAGATGTTTTTGTTCGACTGAAGTGACATTTTGTGCGACCGTTTTGTCTTTTTCGAAAAATACAAAAATTTCTCAATTTTTTTTCCAATATTTGTTTTTTCTGTGAATTTTTTTTCTTTTTTCAAAAAGGATGAAACAATAGCGCAAAAAAACAATGATCGCACAAAATGTTATTTCAGTCAAACAAAAACATCTACCTATCCACTGGACACTTGTCAAAAATATGTTAGAGTCACACACATAACGGTCACATAAGACTAAACTTGAAAAAACAAATTGTAATCCTGCAATTTTTGGAAAAGCAAATAGTAATCCGACTATTTTTGGAAAGACCTCTTTGTATATTCTCTTGTCTAAACTACATATAATGAAGGAAGACCATGCACTCGATTAAATAACTAAGACATTGCAAACTTAAATATTAAGCAATACAACTATAAATGCATGTTGTACAATTAAATTATGCACCAACATATATGTATTTAACGCATTCAATTAATGCAATTATTAAAACACACACCTTAATGCAAATATTAAAACACACCCCTTAATGCAAAAATTATAATCAATAAACCACATGATATAAGTCAAATTAGGTATTAAAATAAAATTTTAAATACTTTCCTCAATCATACTAAAACATTCATGAAATAAAATTAATACAATCTATCAAAAAAAATTTATATCACATGTCTATGCTATTTATTATCTACTTTTAACATAATATAATTTGTCTTTGTTTGAATTTATTAAAACCTAAAATTCTCGTCTTCTATAAAGTTATTATCACGAAAACCGTATTATCAAAAAACATTGTTTATCAAAAATTTTAATTACATACTACTCGTCATGGAACGCGAGGGTACCTACTAGTTTATATAAGAGATATGTAAAAATTAAGAATCTCCTACGCTTTAATGATTTATTCACCTTTTCCATCGGTTTCTCTCTTTAGCGTTGGATCCATACTTAACCTTTTTTTTTTGGGTTAAAACTTGACGTCACCCAATTTGAAACTTCCATTTTCTATTTCTAGTTAGAAGACGATAATTAAAAAACCGTTACATACAAATCATGTGGTTTAACTCGTCTTGCGTCAAGACTAAGAACACTTATTTTGAAAGGAATCTTTATGATATATGTAAATTGGTAATAACTTTGTGTTGTAGTTTGAATATGATTTTAAGACATGCCTTTTTAATGTTTGTTATATCGAAATAATGTTCAAGGATTTATAATAAGTTTGAAATTTTTATGATATATATAGCACTGCTTTAGTTTGTTTCGAATTGATACTTTGATGTATCGTTACAGTTAATTAGCGTGTCTACTTATTTTACCGGGATAACCCTTTTACCAAAAAATTAGCGTGTCTAGCTACTTTTCATTTTAATAATATGACATTGCACCTTATAAGTTATAAGTATTTGCTACTCTTTTAAAAATGCATAGTTCATATTTAGAAAAAGAAAAGTGAACTTTATATTCAATGTACCATTTAAACTTGAGTAGCTTTTGATTTAAGATCCATTTGAGCCAAACATAGTAGCATATTTACATCCCCGTTAATGTATTACAGTTTAATTTAATTTATTTTTGTAATTATTTGTTGTCGTTTAAATTATGATTAAAGATATGCATGTTTTATCTGTAAACATGAAATATTAATTTGT
Source organism: Artemisia tridentata subsp. tridentata (assembly GCA_021014915.2). Lineage (NCBI taxonomy): Eukaryota > Viridiplantae > Streptophyta > Magnoliopsida > Asterales > Asteraceae > Artemisia > Artemisia tridentata. The sequence goes on along the minus strand of CP139508.1, from coordinate 171,617,271 downwards.
TATTATTGTGTATTGGATACTGTCTCCCTAATCAAAAGTAATGAATTCCAACTCTTAACATTCCAAAAAAAAAAAATAATAATAATAATAAAATAAAATAAAAAGTTAAACAGAAATGCATAGAACTTGAAACATTATTTTTTAATGTGCATCAAACCTTTTTTTCTTCCATGAAATCTAAAAACTTTTAATATATCGTATTATGTGTATTACCAAATTATAAGTTCTATACATTTTTAAATAATTGTTTTTTAATGTATAAAACTTTAAGCGTAGTGGGTGATACACATAATAGGATAATTTAACAGTTTGTACATTTAATAAAATGAAAAACTTTTTGATACACTACATAGAATAATAGGTCAAGTTTAATATATTTTAAAGTAATTTTTCCAATTTAAAAAGGCATGTATTATATTTAACAATAATCCCATTTTTGTTAATAAAAAATTTAAACATTTATTTTTCATTTAATTTAATTTTACCAAGAGCTCAATTTACGGTCTTTTATGAGCGCAAAAACATCAAATATTTACGCTAAAACCTCGCGCGTGCAAGCCTGCACGGAGGTATGTAACTAATAAACTAGATAAGTTTACAGTACCTGATCGAGTGACAACTAATATACGTTTTACTTACAATGGAGATCAAATAAATAAAATCCTTATACATCCCCTTTGTCTAAGTTATTAAACATTTGGGGTATTTAATCATTCAATGTAAGTCGACACGATCTTAATAGCCATTCACATTAATTATCACGTTAACTAAACCAATAATGTTAAAACATAGCTGAAATTAAAATTACAAGTTATAACTGATTTTATACATAAATAACACATGCATCACATATCATGTTAGTAGATTATGAATTGTAGTTTTTATTTACTCCATTACTCATTATTTTTTGTTTCATTCTCAAGCAAACACTCATAAACACTCTAATAGTTATATTGGGTCGTGTCATGTTACATTAGCTTTGCAAACTAAGTTACGTAACTAAAATAGTCTCAAACTATTATGACAAGTCCTTCTTGTTACTATTTGTATTTGCTTTTTGCCTCTTGAATATATCTTTTTAAGTATGTTAAAAGTTGGACTGTATATGAGCTTTTTCTTTTACTACGAATAATTAACCTTCTAGCTATCCGGCGGTGGTATAACCAACATAAAAAATGTGAATCGCGTAACACTATGATTAAAAGTGAGCTATACAACTTTGGCCAATTACAACATTTTTTGCCATCTGGCGGAAGCACGTTTTAAAGGAATGGGTGCACAAAAAGTTTTCACTATAAATAAGAGCCTACATTTCTTGGACCAAATGCAAGAAAGAAAAATATATAGGTGTTTTTTATTACAAAAATTAACACTACGAAACATAATTTCATCAGGAACTTGTGACACCGTGAGATACCCCTAGTTCCGTTAATGCATCTAAGCTCTATATAAAAACAATAACACTCTTTTCTCCTCCCTCATTACAATCTCAAACCCAACTTTAGACAAAATTCTCAATTCTCAAGCCACTTCGTCTCCTCTCTCTATTTATCAAACACATCTATAATATCAACATGGCCAAGGAAATGATAGATGAAGAGGGCCGGTGGAAAAATTTATTGTTGTTTATATCTGATGAAAACTTGAGTGACGAAATGTTACTTGAAACTCATGAAAGTACTCGAGGTGAGAAGTCACTTGGTCCAAACATAGTGAGTGATGAAATTATGGTTCATGAACCAAAAGGAAATACTCTAGGTGAGGAGAAGTCACTTGGTGCAAACTTAGTGACTGACGAAATTATGGTTCGTGAACCAAGTGAAAATACTCTAGGCGAGGAGAAGTCACTTGTTCCATCCATAGCGACTAAAGAAAAGCACGCTGAAGAACTTGATATGGGACTAATTGGTGGCCATGATAGTGGTCCAAATGAAGTAGATGATGGTAGTGTCCGCGCGAGGAAAAAAGGAAAATTCGTTGTCACTGAGAATGATGGGACGGGACAAAGAGATCATCAAACATCCAACCAAGTGATTCATGCAGAGGCAGAAAGAGCAGAGGCAGAAAGAGAACGACGAAAAAAAATGACTGATTTGTTTGAAAATCTTCGCGGCTTGCTCCCTCAACTTCCAACTAAGGTACCTACAGAAATTCATTACATATCGTTTTCCTTATGTTATGACTTATTTTTCTTTTGGATTTATGAAGTTAACGTATCTCAAACTCGTAACAATTATAAGTGTACTTTCCTTTTTTGATAACTGATATAAAAGAAGGATATCCATCTATTCTTTCATAATATATATCTGACGATAAATTTTTTTCCTTCAATATTTATGCTAGTTAAGTTCATTAGATATGCAATTGTTATTGTGTCTCGCTTTAAGAATAACAATGAAAAACAATTGGATCTGTAATGCTGTTAATGATGTTAACATTTCTTAAGAAAATCAATTTATATATTTCTGTATGAAACAACATTTTTTTTTTCAAAACTTTTGTTTGTTTTCTCGTTTCTCTGACTATGCTAGTTTTGTTTACTTTTGTTATATATAACATGGAGATGCATATTTTAAATTCACATTTTTCTTACATCTAATTAGTTTTTAGAGTAAATTACATGGATGGTCCCTGTGGTTTGTCAAAAGTAACAACCTTCATCCTTCGAAGTTTCAACTTGCACTGGCAGTCCCTAAGTTGGTAAACAAATAACACGACCGGTCCTTTAGTTTAACTGGTGTTAGTAAGTTCCGTTATCATTTACACGTTAGCCCGTTTGGTTAAAGATCGTTACATCGTCTATCCTTAATAATAACGGTTGTTTATAATTTAAAGTTTCCATATGTTTTGATCCGTTTTTACATTTTTTCATCCGTTTTTATACGTTTTTATCCGTTTTCGTTCGTTTTTTTATGTTTTTGACCTTTTTAATATGTTTTCGTCCGTTTTTATATGTTTCTGTACGTTTTTATACGTTTTCACCCGTTTTCTTACATTTAAATACGTTTCGTCCGTTTTCTTACGTTTTTATCCGTTTTCGTCCGTTTTTATATGTTTTCGTCCGTTTTTATACGTGTTCACCCGTTTTTCTTAAGTTGTCATATGTTTTTATCCATTTTTATACATTTTCATACGTTTTCTTCCGTTTTTCTTAAGTTGTGATAGGTTTTTTTCCGTTTTTATACGTTTTCGTACGTTTTCTTAAGTTTTCATATGTTTTTATCCTTTTTCGTTCGTCTTTCTTACGTTTTTTTGCGTTTTCGTCTATTTTTATATGTTTTCGTCCGTTTTTATATATTTTCGTATGTTTTCTTAAGTTATCATATGGTTTTATCCATTTTTATCGTTTTCGTCCGTTTTTATACGTTTTCTTACGTTTTTATCCATTTTCGTCCGTTTTATACATTTTTGTCCGTTTTTATACGTTTTCGTTCGTTTTTCTTACTTTTTTATCCGTTTTTATACGTCTTCATACGTTTTTCTTACGGATAAAAATAGACGAAAACGTATAAAAACGGCTAAAAGCGTAAGAAAAACGGATAAAAAACGTATAAAAACGGACAAAAACGTATAAAAACGGATGAAAATATATAAAAACGAATGAAAATGTATAAAAATGGATAAAAACGTATGAAAAACGTACGAAAACGTATAAAACATATGAAAACTTAAGAAAACGTACGAAAACATATAAAAACGGACGAAAACATATTAAAATGGACGAAAACGCATAAAAAACGTAAGAAAAATGAACGAAAAAGGATGAAAACGTACAAAAACGTATGAAAATGTAAGAAAACGGGCAAAAACGTATAAGAACATATGGAAACGTATAAAAACCTAAGAAAAACGGACGAAAACGTATAAAAACAGACGAAAACGTATAAAAACGTATGACAACTTAAGAAAAACGGAAGAAAACGTATGAAAACGTATATAAATGGATAAAAACGTATGACAACTTAAGAAAAACGGGCGAACACGTATAAAAACGGACGAAAACATATAAAAACGTAAGTAAAACGGAAAAAAACGGATAAAACGTATGAAAATGTAAGAAACGGGCGAAAACGTATAAAAACGTATGGAAACGTATAAAAACGTATGGAAACGTATGTAGGATCGAATACTTCGAGCTTGATTGAGCTTGGTTAAACAAGAACCTCTGTATGGAATACAAGTGTTTATGCGGAAACTAAACAACAAGTATAATAAAGAAGAAAACTATAAAGGACAATGATCCTCTATGGATCAGACTATGAACTAATAATTGTGTTATTGAATATTGTAAACGTCAAAGATATATGAAACTCATGGACGGGATGTTTCTTTTATAATGATAAGAAACCCTAACCCTAACCCGTCATACAAGAAAACGTGTGAAGAGATAAAGATCAATCTCTTCTAAAAATAAATCTAACAACCATACTAAACATAAAGATAACAAACAATAACTATCCGCAGCAATGAACACTATCGGCAGAAACAAAACAATACTGTCGGCAGGAACCAACCGCAGCAGCAATGCAACACTATCGACAGGAACCAGCTTCAATATCGGCAGCAATGAGAAATTCCTTATTTCTCATGAATCTCAACAATCCTCCCATCACTGAGAAACCCTTATTTCCCAGAGATCCTAACAATCCTCCCCTAATCTTGAGGTTGACTAGGTTAACCTGCAAGATTCCAATGTGATAGAGCTTTAACTTCTCAGGCTTGAAGACTGCGACTTAGCAGCAGCAATAATTAGTAACCAGCAGCAACATCCAAAACCTGGAAGATGTCACCCTCTAGAGCATCCAGCAGCAACTTCAATAGTGCAGCAGGAATAGGAAATCTTCGTCAAAACATGTATACTGGTCACCATTACATTCACTTAAACTTGGCTGCTACTTATGACAAGATGTACATCAAATCACTTAAGTTTCATACTATTCTCATCACATCCAGGTGTGTTAACTCCTGTGAGAGGTGAATCATTGAAAATTAATGGATTTGATGTCTCTTTACCAATAGCCATCACTACTGGAGTAGCCAATGTTTAGGTGTGTTAGACCATGGTACATTGATAACCATCTGATTTATTAGCAAATCAGCAACTATAAACGGATTTGACTTGTCTTTACCTGTAGCCGTTTGCTCAGGACTAGCCAATTCTTAGGTTACAGCAAACCTTGGTGAATTGAATACCAAATATGGATACCAATTGTCTTTACCACAAACCATACTTTTGTGGACTAGCCAATCCTTTGGATCCCATAAAGGGTTACATCCATGGTGAATTGAGAACCATTTTCAACTCTCAGAAATGAATCATGGGTGAGTTGAAATACCCTATAGCTTTGAGCAAGCTATTACAGCTATCAACGGATTTGATTATCACACCAGAGCCGTACCCTCATGGTGAGTCAACTCTTTCTTGTCTGCAAGACATGGTGAGTTGAGCACCATTTATTGTGTAGGTGTAAACACCAACACTGTACCTGCAAGGTGTTACTCAAAACCAACTTATTAGCACACAAAATATACAATATATAATTTTTTTTTTATTATTATTATTTTTTTTTTTTTTTTTTTTTTGAACATTGAAAAAGAAATCAGAAACACACCAAAAGAAAAGAACGAAAAATAAGAAAAGAAATCAAAAGAAAGAAAGATAGAAAAATATACAACAACAACAACAAGAACAATCCTCCCCTTAAGTTTCATCCTCCCCTTAAGCTGATGAACCTTTAGCTGCTAGTTGATCTTTGATGAATTTAACCAATTGTTCAGCTGTAGTTAAATCATTACCAATTGTATGCTTGGGAACTCTGACCTTCTGTGTCAGCATTCTCTTCAAAATTCCCTCAGATAATGGATACATAACATCCACAAACATAGTCAGGAACTTGCCAGAGATGAGCTCTACAACATGAACATTGGAAGATGGATATAACCTCCAAGAAAATACTCTCCAGGTAGATTGATTTCCCCACACCAATTTAGCCTTGTCTCCATCCAATGTATTCATCAAGACTTGCAAATCTCCCCAAAGCAGTAGACCAATCCCAGTTGGAGTATGAGATTGATAGTGATTATCCACTATCTTATAAAGATTCTCCAAATCTTTTCTTTCAACCTTATTCAAGATCTCCCGCAGAAAGGTAAAGAATTTGACTGTCCCATCAAGAGAAAACCAAACATTGACTTCACCTTCAGAAGTAGATCTAATCTCCCAATGAGCAATATGACCCCAAGAATGAATGAAATCACCTTCTGAATCACTTTCAGAATCAACCCTAATCAAATCTTGATCATCCACTTCAGAAATATCCATAGAAGAAGGGTAGTGAGAATGACTCTTCTGCCTTGTCCTTAGACCATATTGAAGAATAGGAACTGAGGAAGATTGTTCAGCAGAAACAGAAACATCAGCAGCAGGAATATCAGCAGAAACAAGACCTTCTTGTGGTGCCACAGATGCAGCTACATTAGTGCTTGGTGAAATGAATGTGGCATCCTGAGAACCTTCAGCAGGAATAAAAGAAGATGCACCTGACAATGTCTCTCCAGACTTCATTTTCTTTGCAACACCAGACTCTAAAGACGAAGCCTCTCTTTTCTTGCTTTGTGGCATATCTGTCTGAACTGAGGAATTTATCCTTGCATAAGTATCAAGTAACAACTTTTGAATTGCAGCATCAGTCCAACCTTTGAAGTCACTTAGCTTGTAGTTAGCTTCATTCTTCAGATACACCTTCATAAAATTGACATTATCTCTGTTTGTAGGCATCTTAAATCCTGACTTCTGTCTTGCACTGATCCTTTGCATCAAGTCATTCCAAGTGGATGCACAATGTTTCTTTAAGATGAATGCCTTGAGTAGATCTGACCTTTCATTCGAATCCAACTCTGACTTTTGAAGAACCATAAACCCATGAGCTCTAATAATCATGTCAGTAGCCAATAAGTACTCAACTTGCTCACTGAACTCTTCTGAAGTGGGATCTTCTGAACTTGTGTTATTCATAATCCCAGCTATATTCCTCTCATCAACAGACAATTTCCTTGCAAGCTCCTCATCTTGAGCAACCTGAGCTAGTCTAGCTTGTTCAGCAGCAATGTCCTGTGCTTGGATCTGTCTAGCTATCTCATCATCATTTTGAGTAGCTTCAGAAGGAATAGTGTTACTTTCAGCAGCAATGAGTGGACTCTCAGCAGTATTACCAGGAACCTTAGACTCAGAAGAAATACTATCAACTTCAGCAGGAACACCAGAGACATCAGCAGCAATGGTCCTTGTTCCAGTGAAGACCTGAGCTTGAGTAGTGATAGTGTGCTCAGAAGTGATAGGTACTTCAGTATTTGCACCATCAAGAGAAACAGATGCTAGCACATTAAGCCCATCAAATAACATATCATCCTGATCTTCCTCAGACTCAGAAAGTATAATCTTTCTTTTCTTTTGCAAATGACTAGCTTCCAATGTGCTGATCCTTTCATTTAGTTCTTGGATAGTTCTACTAAAAGTTTCATTAGAATCCCTGAGCTCCTTTTCCAAATTCTCCACTTTCTCACTAAAAACCCTTTTTGTCTCTTTAAGTTCTGACTCCAACGCCTCAATTTTCTTCACAGATCTGTCAAGTAACTGGGACATAGAGGTGAGATCAGTAGCATCCTCAGCTCCACCACCAGGAATACCTGAGGTGTTAGGAGCTTCATTGGATCTAGGTGGAGATACATGAAATTCTCCTTCTACATGGATGTCTTCACTGAAAGTCTGTCTCGTGGGACTAGGAGATGAAAGCCTTGAAGAAGAAGGCAAGTCCACAGAAGGTGTTAGCTGGACAACAGGTGTTTCAACTGTGATGGTCTCATCATTGGGCTCAACAGGGTCATTAGTCTCAGGTGTAGGTGCCACTGGTCTAGGTGATGGTGGTAATGGGTCATCAGCAGCAACAGATGCAGATGCATCAGCAGCAACTGAAGTCCCTTCACCAGCAGCATTGGGTGATGGTGAGATACTAATATTATCAGCAGAATCAGGGTTGTCAGCAGGATCAGGGTGGTGTAACATGGTAGGCAATAAAGGCAAATGTTGGCCTGTAAAATTCATCTTCATCAGGGCAAACATTTTGGGAGTCAATCGATTCACTATCTTAGGGGATGTGTTAATGGTCTGTACACCTAAGATAATCTGAAGAAACCTAGGGTACATCAAAAATCTGTTTTTACCATTAGTGATATTCTCAATCATTCCCTCAAAAATATATTTTGCCCAATTAAAAATCCTACCCTGAGATAAACAAACAAGACCAGATGCAATAGGACTTGGACATTGATCCCAACCACCTGTCTTAACACTCATACATTGGAGTAAAGTATGAATCAGAAATCTCCATTGAGGAGACAACTTACTTTTCAAGAAAGTACAACTACCAGTGACAGGATAACCTATAGCAGCCATACCATCAGTAATATCTTGCCTTGAAAGATCATATTCCCCATGCTCCGCAGGAAATTGAAGCTGTACCCGAATCAACTCCTCTGTGATAATCACTTCTTGCTTATCAATGGTAGCAACAATATCATCTTCCCTTCCCACAATGTGTCTTACCTTAGCTGTTCCCCAAAACTGTTTGATCAATGAATCATACACCGTCACTGGGCAATAAGTCAGTGCATAACGAATAGATGACCCACGTAGAAATGCTAGCACCTCATCATAACCAACACTTCTTGAAGATGACTCTAAATAAGCAACCTTGTTATGATCATCCTTGTAACGAAGAGTTGTCATTGTGTTGGATGAATGATCTAGGGTTTGAAATGAGAAAATTAGGGTTCGACAGGATTTTGAGAAATTGAGATGAGAGAAGTGCAATTTTAGGTTGGGTTGCCAAATATATCTCCTTAAATTGCTGCAATTCTTTGCACTTAACATTGACCAATCAACTTAAGAAGGTTTGACCGATCGGCAGTAACACTTGGTCAATCGGCAGCAATAAGAGGTTTGACCATTCGGCAGTAATGAGAAGGTTTGACCAAAGTCAACCTACCGAACTTAGTCATTAAGAATAACTTACCCGTATTAAATCTCAGTACCAACCACCAATAAATTTGCACTAATCTCCATATCAATATATAACCCTCAAATCACATAACTTCATTATCACAAACCAAACCAAAAATCTTCAAAATCATGAGTTCTTCTAAAAATCCAATAATTGAAATCTCATCAGATTCTTCCTCCTCCAGTGACTCAGGGTGGAAAAACTACTTTCCCAAAACAGCATCATCCTCTCAAAACAAAGGTAAGGCCAAGGTTAAGGAGGATTCATATTCATCTGATCCTCTTCCATCTACTCCTTCGTCATTTGAGTACTCAAGCTCTGATGATGAAGACTCATCAGAGTTGAAGTCCTTAACATATTATCAGGGTGAATGGGAGACATATCCTCCCAATTTTCCCATTACGGATGAGCTTAGAGAAGAGATGAAGAGGACTGTGGCTCTGCTTACTGAAGAGATGGAAAGGACAACTGCAACCTTCTATAAAGTACCAGTACCAAAAGGCAATACTGATCTTCGAGAAGGCTCTAGCCGTGAAAAACCTAACCCTCGAAGTCGAGACAATCGACAACGTGAAGGCCAAGATCCAAGACAAAGAAAGAATCCCATCAGACCAACTCCTAAGCCAAGCCAGTCAATTCCACCAACAAGCCACTCTACCCAACAGCCAAGTCAAACAACTGCAAGGTTACGCCCTAGAACACATCAGAGGCAAGCTACCTCTAGCTCTTCAACTCCAGCCCCTGAACCAAGACAGCCACTCCCAGTGGTGTTGGCACTTCCAGTCCCCCATGTGTATGAAGAAATCAATCGCCAGAGAGGAAGGAGGTTCATGCCTGATAATTTGGGTAAGGGTAAAGGGAAGATGGAATAGGTGGTAGGGTTTAGGTAGATTGATGTTTGAAGGTTGGAATGATGTTTTGAATGATGTTGATAAGTATCTTTTGAAACTTGTAACTGAATGTTATTATCTTTCTCATGATGAATGAAAATCACTGTCTTTAGTTTAAATTCCAAGCATTGAGATATGGAGAGCTGCAAAACAAAGTTAACTAACAAAAGACACTGAAAAACCTGCAAAACAAAATTAGAGAAACACAAAGCATAAACATAAATGAAAAACAAGACAAAATTACAAGCATTAGCCTCCCCTCAAACAAGCAAACAAGATTACAACAACATGATTAGCCAAATTGAACAATTACCAAGGATACCATGGAGAATAAGCCATTCCCCCTCCAAAGATTTGATTATAATAGACAGGCCTGAAATCCCTCTGAAAATATGAAGAGGTACCAGCAGGAATGGTTCCCTGAAAATCAGCAGGAACAGAGGAACCAGCAGAAACAGGTCTATCAGCAGGAAAGGGACTCCTATAAAAGTTCATTCCTGTTGCTTGTGGAACATATGGTGGTATTTGTTTAACATTTTTCCACAATGAACTGCTCTGTTGTTGCCCACCATTCATTCTTTTCTCATGATAATCACAATCTTTAATGAGATGATATAGACTACCACACACAAAACATGTCTTCTTCCTAACAGCCTTGTTCTTACTATAACTTTTATTCACATAGGCAACATTATCACTAGTGAAACTAGAGACACATTTGTTTTTAACAGAATTAATAGAGCTGTTGTCAGAAAAGGCTGATTTAGAAGCAGATTTATCATTTGTACTTAAGGACTCATAATATTTGGGTGTGGTTGACTCTTCACTTGACTCACATGAAACAAAGTCTTTAGACACTGCTTCTGAGGACTTGTTACTTGAAGAACATGAGACACAACCATTAGGTTCAGGTAAGTCTCTGGTCTTTTTACCATAAACCATTTGTGACTCATTTGAGTCAATGTCAGAGAGAGAGTGGACAGGGATAGGCATAAAAACTCCTCTGATAGGTGGAGGAACAACATTCATTCCTCCTTCTTTCACATACTTAACAGGTTTTTGATAGTCTACAGGTTCAGGGTCAAAAACACTATACTCATTAGGGTCATAAAATTGATTTGGCCCTATCAAGTTACCATACCCTAAACCTCTTTTAGTTTTTGTAGACATAGAACTATCGACTAACTTGTTTAGGTTTTTAGATGAATCTTTCCATTTATTAAACCTAGCCAAGGTATTGTCTAGCTTAGTCTGCACATCCTGTTTTTCCAACATCACCTTAGCTTTTTGAGACTCAGAATATTTAAGCTCATTAGTGGTGTTTTTCAAGTCCCTCTCTAATACCCTTATCTTTTCCTCATAGGCTAACTGATTCTTTTGAAACCAAACCTTTTGTTTTTCTAAGGTTTTAACTGCATTATCATAAGCTTGAACCTTAATAAAGTATTCATTATACTTAGATTTCATGTCATCATATTCTTTATTAAGAGTTGAGTATAATTCTTGACAAGCAGGACTACATTTTTGTACCTGTGATGGGAATCCCATTAGAGCATATTCTTCCAGATTTTCTTTTGCTTGATAGGATTCATCCTTTTCAGTCAGCATTTCCATAGACTTATTATGGAACAAACTCCTAATCTTCCTTGCACACATTTCAAATCTATCACCTGATAGCGACATTGTGAAAAGATTCAAGAGAGACACTTCAACAATGTTTCCTTCTTTATCAGAGATCCTCACCAGGCTCTGATACCACTTGTAGGATCGAGTACTTCGAGCTTGATTGAGCTTGGTTAAACAAGAACCTCTGTATGGAATACAAGTGTTTATGCGGAAACTAAACAACAAGTATAATAAAGAAGAAAACTATAAAGGACAATGATCCTCTATGGATCAGACTATGAACTAATAATTGTGTTATTGAATATTGTAAACGTCAAAGATATATGAAACTCATGGACGGGATGTTTCTTTTATAATGATAAGAAACCCTAACCCTAACCCGTCATACAAGAAAACGTGTGAAGAGATAAAGATCAATCTCTTCTAAAAATAAATCTAACAACCATACTAAACATAAAGATAACAAACAATAACTATCCGCAGCAATGAACACTATCGGCAGAAACAAAACAATACTGTCGACAGGAACCAACCGCAGCAGCAATGCAACACTATCGGCAGGAACCAGCTTCACTATCGGCAGCAATGAGAAATTCCTTATTTCTCATGAATCTCAACAATCCTCCCATCACTGAGAAACCCTTATTTCCCAGAGATCCTAACAACGTATAAAAACGGATAAAAATGTAACCAAAACGGACGTAAACGCATAAAAAGGGTCAAAAACGTATAAAAATGGATAAAAACGTAAGAAAACGTATACAAACGGACGAAAACGTGTAAAAACGGATAAAAACATATGAAAACTTTAAATCATAAACAGTTGTTATTATTAAGGATAGACGATGTAACGATATTTAACTAAAGGTGCTAACGTGTAAATGATAACGGAACTCACTTAACACCAGTTAAATTAAAGGACCGGTCGTGTTATTTGTTTACCAACTTAGGGATTACCAGTGCAACTTCAAACTTCGAAGGATAAAGGTTGTTACTTTTGACAAACCACAGGGACCATCCATGTAATTTACTCTAATTTTTATGTATCACGTATTTGCAACTATGTTGTCAATATTATACCTCATGTCCTCATCAAGTTATAGTGTAGTTGGTCTATCTTGAGACCGAATTGTTATACATTGGTTACACTTTTTGTTTATTTGGAAATCAACCATTCTCTTTGCGAAAATTAAAAAAAAAAAAAAAGTTTGCATTTTCTTGTTACTTTTTTCTAAATTTAGGACAAGTCATATATATTTTAGTGTTGAACTAAAACTTTAGCCTCAAAAACTCAAGTAAATACATTATTATTTTGGTCACAAAAGTTGTACATGTAAAAAAGACGTTATATATTTAAGTACGTGTAACGTCATGTAAACACACACGCACGCACAGAGTAGTATCTCGTTAAATAAGAAACAATGTCAGTGTGATCGAGTGAATCGTTGTTGTTTCTTTTTCCTATTCGAACTAGATCAGAAACTACATAAATCTCTCAATGATGGTTAGTGCTATACATGGCTCTATAATTAGAAGATTTGTATGTTGATAAAACCTTTTTCATTAAATGTTGTTATTAATTACATAAAAACTTTAACTTGCTATACTCAGATCACCAAAGCAACCATAGTGGATGAGGCTGTGAGCACAATCAAATCTTTGGAGGAAACCCGTGATAGCCTTGAAAAACATATACTAGGGAGGCTATCAACTGATACTAGAATGGCACCTCCTGCGCCATCTCAAACTCGAGTAATTGAGAATGATGCTTCCATGATGAACAAGGACGCGGTCTTAGGTCCTAGATCTGACTTTTTGAAAAACTGGTGTTCGCCGAACATCTCTTTGTGCGTGTTTGGGGCTAATGCCTTTGTTAACATTTGCTCCGTGAGAAATGCAAACTTTTTCAGTAGTATTTCATACATATTAAAGAAACACAATGTGGATGTTCTTGCCACCAGTATTCATTCAGATCAGGCCAAGACCATGTATATGATGACACTCCGCGTAAGCGATTTCTCATTGCTTATAAAACCATCATTGCCAATAACTGCGCATTTGTGTATGAATTTAACTTGGGCTTATGGTTTTTATGTATGTTAATTATCAGGTCAATGCTCCAATCGAGATTGCGCACATATTTCATTATGAAGATTTGTTCAAGCTTGCTATGAACGAGATCAATTATGCGTATCGTCAAATACTTGAAGCTCCAAAATAGGATAATATGATGTGATTTTTTGCATATGTTTCTCTAGGTTTAGTCGTTTCGCTTTTCAGAACTTATGTTTATGTATGTTTTCTTTATTAAAACAGTTCATGTTTCTCTATTATAAGAAAGGCCATTTGGATGTTTCGATTTACTACTATTTATGTGAATGTGTATTCATATATAATTCTTGATAAGTTACTAGCTAACAATTAACAGAAATAAAACCATTCACCCCGAATACACGTATTACAATATTTAAGATGTGTGTGGGTTTGTTGCTATAAAATGAAAATGTAAATGAGTTTGATAGTACGAGTTAGGATCAAATAAGAAAGAAAAATTAAAATGAGAAGGGTGAAACACAACTATACATTTCAGATGCACCCACAAAAAAAGATGCATTTTCCCTTGAAATTCTCTCTCTCATTTAAAATGTGTTGTTTGAGCTATAGCGTTAGGATCTTGACAAAAAGATTACTCTTAATTGATAACGTTACTATTATTTTCGTGATTTGAAGGTAAACAATAGTTTGTTTTCTAATTTTCGGAGCCGCAAAAACAAGATCTATAAACCATTAAACCGCTTCAACTTTTGGTAAAGTTTTAATTTCCATCTTCACATTTTCATATCAATCTACACTATTGTTCTTCTTCCTATTTAGCATTTCTAGCATTTTTACCTTTCTAAATGTTGTATTGATTGGTTGGTGTGGAATTGTCACCCTATATACATCCATTAAATCAAATTTCCATTTATTAATAAATCCTTTGAAATACAAATGCAATACAGTAATAAAAGCAAACTTACTAAAAGTATGATTGTAACATCAAATATACAATAAGAAATGAATTTATCCTTACAAGATTAACCAATCGCGTTAGTGCAAGGATTTGTTGGGTTCGGACCTTAGCTAGGGACTGATTGTGTCGTCCTTTGCTTCAAAGCTATGAAAAGACAAGTAACATGTTGAAGCAGGGGGCGGACTAGGGGTTTCTGGGGTTCACATGAACCTGATGGATGTTTTCCGCCTAGTGTCAATTTTCGTTAAAACTCTCGATTTATCCGAAATGAACCTGGTCTCGAGATTTTGTGTCACATAAATACATGTCGTGTTTAGTTGATTCACTAATATATTAAAAGAAATACACGTATTCATAATTTTTTTACTATTTTGCAAAAAAAAACCGTACATTTTAGTTCATTTTTATTTCTTTTATTCTCGTAAAAAAAATTATGCACCTGGTGACTTATAATCTTGGTTCCCCCCCCCCCGGTGTTGAAGCATAATTCTGTCGGGGTGATTTTGACAATTGTTAGGGTGTCGTTTGTCTGTAATGTGCTTCAATGGACCCAGTCAAATGTTATTTGCTTATGGTTATTTTTATTAGTAATTTCCGTTTCTTTTGTTTAGACTAGTGGACTCTTTCAAAACAATTCCACTAAACCTTTCTGTTCCTATTTTCTAGCCACGAATCTTCAAGACGTGGGTTTCATTGTATCTATTAATAAGGGTTTCATCATTGAATAAAATCATCACAGTTATATCCAAAGTTCTGTTATCAAGTTTTATTCTTGATAGAGGTCAAGATCTCCTCAGTAAGATCTATTGTTACTTATCATTTTTCTTAAAATCCTTGTTGATCCATACTCCATCATAGGGTCTAAAAAACAGTACATACCAAATTGGTATCAGAGCCTTGTAGAAACGATGGAGAAACGAGTGGAAGATATTGAAGGTAGTGTGCGTTCTCTCGCGGAGGGGCAACAAGCCATCGTTAACCAAATCAATGATCTCTTTAGTCAATTAAAGGTTTGCATTTATGAGGTTTCTAAACGAGGGCATGATGCTAGAAGTTCCAACAGTCGAGGTCGAGGACTAAGATTTGGTCCAAATGCAAACTATACTGCTAAACCTTTGAAGCTCGATTTTCCGAGGTTCAACGGAAAGGAAGATCCAATGAGTTGGGTGTGTCGAGCGGAACAATTTTTTCGATTTCATTCTACTCCTGTGGAGGAACGGGTTTCAGTCGCCTCTTTTCATTTGGAGGATGATGCCCAGCTGTGGTTTCAAGTTTTGATACAAGAGACGCCAAACGCAACATGGGAAGAATTCAAAGCAAGTATTTATGCCACTTATGGCCCTCATCAATTTCTCGACTACTTCGAAGAGCTTACTAAACTCAGGGAACAAGGAACGGTTCAATCATATCAAACACAATTCAACAAACTTTTGGCTAAGGTTGGATATTTACCACCTGATCGTCAAGTTAGTTGTTTTGTAAGTAGGTTAAGTAACACAATTCGTATAGAGGTGCAAGCTAATTGTCCCACCAATCTTTCAACAGCCATTAGCTTGGCTCGACTATACGAAGCTAAGACTCAATCCCAACAAAAACTACCTATAGAAAAATCCACAATTCAAACCATAAAGCATCAACCCACTTCTACCATGTCACCAACTAAACGACTCACCATTGATGAAATCAATGAAAGAAAAAAGTTAGGGTTGTGTTTTAGGTGCAATGAACAATTTGCGCCTGGACATAAGTGAAAAAAGTTGTTTGCTATCCAAGCAATAACGGGATTCAGTGACGACGATGAAGAGATGTTGATCGAACACCAAGAACTTACGTGAAGTTGCAGCCATACATATCCATGCTCTTGAGGACAAGAGCAATTTTAAGAGGAGGGGACTGTAATGTGCTTCAATGGACCTAGTCAAATGTTATTTTCTTATGGTTATTTTTATTATTAATTTCCGTATCTTTTGTTTAGACTAGTGGACTCTTTCAAAACAATTCCACTAAACCTTTTTGTTCCTATTTTCTAGCCACGAATCTTCAAGACGTGGGTTTCATTGTATCTATCAATAAGGGTTTCACCATTGAATAAAATCATCACAGTTATATCCAAAGTTCTGTTATCAAGTTTTATTCTTGATAGAGGTCAAGATCTCCTCAGTAAGATCTATTGTTACTTATCATTTTTCTTAAAATCCTTGTTGATTCATACTCCATCATAGGGCCTAAAAAATAGTACATACCATTGTCATCATCACGAATCTTGAAGACTGCTACACACATAGAAAAGGATCACAAGGTCGAATCTCGAGGATAAACCTCTAATAGTCACGTCATGACCTCTGGTGGAAAGGATATATTGTAGAAAACAAAATTAGATAAAGTGAAGAGTGAGAACCTTCTTCACTACATAGAGTGGTGGTTGTATTTATAGTGCTCCAAGTGTACTTGGAGTCACGTATGCATTAAATGGAATGTCAGGGTACGAGGAACATATCCCATAGAATCTGGGAACTTAATGCACGTGTTTCAAGCTATTACCTAATTTTATACGAGAAGCTTCCTCTAGAACATGTGGCCTCTAGAGGAAACAGTTCAATCGATATGAAAGAAGAGCCGAGTCATGGAAGTTGTTAGATCCAAAGGACTCTTCCTGACGAACAATCCTGGGATTGGATCATAACCGAAGGTCCCGATTCACCAATTCTGTTGAGTTGTGGAGGCTAACGGAATATGGAATAAGTTAATGAAGCCAATAAATAGTGGAGTCTTTGTAGACGAAGCGTAACTGTTAGTTTTGACTTTAATAGGAGAGTTACAGTTGGAAAGGACCCCTCATTAATTTCTAGGTGTGAAGCCTCCTATGTTGATACTAGAACTATTGGCTTGTGCCCACACGAAGTTTCAGGCTAGTTTGAGAAAGTAGGGTTTATTTTTTTCCCACTTCAAAAATAGAACACGCATGTCATTGTAAACGTGTGCAGTTTTGCACTGAGCGTAATATTATTCTCTCTTGTTCGAAGTACCTTGTATCATGTGCGGCAACATGAAGCCTGTGCATTTTTACACTGAGCGTAATAATATTCCCTCGTGTTTAAAATGGATTGACCATGATTTCTCTAATATCCATTGTAAATCTCTACGTTTGTTCTGTTCCCGCATTTATTGTTCCATTTTCGTTCCTACGTTATCAAAATCGCAAGATCAAAATTTATTCAGAATATAGGTAATCATAAAAATCATGACTTTAGAGCCGACAAATAACTAATCCATTGCAAATTATAGTTTAATTCACAGTTCACATGCGCCAATGATTATTGCTAGATACCGGAGTTTAATTATTGTTCGCCAATGCTCTTACTATCTTAAAGTTTAAAACTATTTAATGCTTTCTATGTAAAAATTGTCGCAAAAATAATTCAAAAATTAAGTATATGCAAGTTATTCTTAGTATGTTGATTAGGGTTTATGCGGCATATATACATCCGTTGTTACATGCATCAAAGAAGAAGTACATTTGGTGTTGGAATTTTAATAACATGACAAGTTCATAAATTAAACACATAACCATCATACACATGCGGAAGCGTAGGATCAATTTAACACATAAAGAATTAACTGAATTTAAATGTAAACGTACCTTTTGATTCTAGCTAAACAAGAATCAACTTCAAGTATTCTTCAATGGATATCAAGAATCATAATTAGGGTTTATAAGTGGATTAACGAATTACCCCTTACCATTTTGTAATTCAATCCAAAATATTAACTATAGTGAGTTAATACCACGTTCTTGTACACATGTACTATTAGCTATTCAATGTGAATGCTAGTTCTTGAATCACAAATAAAACAACGGAACACAAAGTCCTTGTTTAGGGTTTACGTATCACAAGATCAAATCAAAGTGATAAAGGAAATATGTTCATGCAATTACATATCACATGCAAGTACACGTTAGCATGCATGTATATGCATTCATAACATATGCATGAATATAATATCTTACATTCATTCTGATTCTTCAATAACATAGGAATAAGGTGCAGTGCATTCATAGGGTTATTATTGTCGATCGGTTTGAGCTAGTCTATCCAAAACCGAATGAGACTAAGGGATGTATATATATATATATATATATATATATATATATATATATAATATATATATATATATATATATATAGCATTTAACCTTGTCCAACAAGTCTTTGCTAGCACCTCCTTAAGTTTCATAAAACGACACTCGGACCTTTCCTTTTTCCTTGTTCGACCGGTCGCAACCAACACCCCAAGGGTTTGGTTTTCGTACTAATAAGTCCCTCATCTATTAGTTACTTTATTTGTGATTTAATAATTAAATATAACTATTTATATATTAATTATTTAACATCGATTCTCATACGTAAAGTGTGCAATCTTGTAGTCTTGAGTTCGATCCTAACACACAACTACTAAATTATGTTCACAAAACTAACAGCTCCCACTTGGACATATTTTAATAGTGTGATCACATCGGTTAGCATCTAGCAACACTTTGATGCCTCTAGTACAACTCGAGTAAGGTCTCCTGAAAAAACCTTTTAGTGATTCATCATTATTATTATCCTTTTGTTACTAATACAGTAATACCACGTTAAATAAAGATATGGATTTAAGTAATTCTTTATTCAACAATTCTGTTTCTCGTTGTTTGTGATTGAACAGGATTACCAAATCTTTTGAACATTTCAAGGAAGATCTTGGGCATGGCCATACAAACATCTTGTCAACCCTATGAGGGGCCCAGTAGTATTAAACTTCAAAATAAATTTGAAAGAACAAATTCTATCTTGACTACAAGCATAACCCATAAATAAAACAATCCTTATGACTACCAGTTACGTATAGCGTTAAATTGTTCCACATAATGCACTACATTCATAACAGTTATCTGGTATCTCAAGTCTGAGGATAACTATTCATGATTTACTTAATAACAATATCCATAAAGTACAATCATGTAGTTTGGGATAAGTCCTATATTCAATTCATTGAATATCATGTGAATTTGCCATGTCAGCGCATCAATATACTATCAAGTATATTATACCAAAACTCAGATTTGTCTTAATTTAATGATATTCCCATATCATTAATTGACAACGGACGATTTAGAATAACTAAATTATTCACGGATTAAACATGCAAATATAGAACACAATTTATTATTAATGAAAATAAACGTACCAAGTACTTAAATTCATTACAGATAATAAATGTTTAACATCATTTATCCAAATACTAAATAGATCAATGCATAATATCTCTAGTTGATGAATTATGCCTCAAGTGATGATAATCAGACTTGTTGACAAGGCATAAATCATCCAACTTTGATCTATCAGAATTTTGAGAATACTTATTTCAAGAATTCAACTACTGAATTTCTTATATGTGTGCATTCAAATAATTTGATATTGCCACATAATATTTAATAAAGTGTGTGACAACCTCAATCACCAATTTATGATTATCAAACTTTCAAACATTTTTAAAGTTTAAAGTATTCTTATTCTTTTAATGTATAATGCAACTATGCTCTTAGTGAGCAAAACTAGTTCACATCTCCAAGGATGAATTCCTACCATGACTAGTATTGAGTGTCATCTCAATTAAACCAGCATCATTTGTAAACAAACAACAATATGCTCTTTAAAATTCCGTAAACTTGAATATCTATTGTGTAATGTTTGATGCCTTCCAAACTTTCAAGTTTGTTGGCTATGACATTTTGCACAACAATTGACAAATTGTTCATCTATAGAATCTGGAAGCTGTTCCAGGCTGAGGATGTAATTCTATTGATGCGTGGTTTTGCGACCTTACAACAGGTTTTACCTCTCGAGGGATCTCGAGAAGCTTGCAATCCCCACCAGGCAGTGTACCTGACCGATGTAGTATAGTGAAGTGGCAAGTACCGGGGGATTGATCGTTCTCTAGGGGAATAGTGTCGTTAGGATTGAAAAACTACTCTAATAGGTCTAAGGGTGAGGGAAGATTCTTTTTGTATTTTTATATTTTTATGAAAGCAAGTAAAATCTCGGGTTTGAAGGAGTGGGCGGAATTAGTTGCTAGTCAACTAACCCAAATAACTACAAATGCAAATAAAATAAAATAACTGAAAATGAAAAGGTTGGGGAACTTATATGGGGAGAAATGTGTTTACTTAGATTTCCTTACTCCCTAACTATCTTTTACCGGTTGATTAGTGTGTATTAATTGCGTGGATGACGGGTGTATTCCTTAATACCAATCGTGGGGTGGCGTACGTACTTCCCCAACTCTACAAGCTCCTACTTCACTCCTATGTCGAGCCGGCTAAGAAGCTCCTAACATGGGATCACTAGAATTTGCTCATGCATTAAATACAACCATAAAAACCTTAGTACACATTGGTTCATGTTTCTTAAGACGTTCAAGCAAATTACCGTATAGGAGGTTAGCCAATTTTCTTAAGCCTAACATCGATAAACAATCATCCAATACAATTAATAACACACTAACAACTAATAATCAATAGTTAGGTTTCATTAGATCTAAGCAAACACAAGATAAATCTAGCCTAGCATGTTAATTAAAAGACAAGAACAAGATATAATCAAACAACACATAGACATATTGATTGATTAAGTGATTACTTATCTTCAATTAAACATGGGAGATCCAAGGGTATGAAAACCCTTAAAAATGGTAGAAATTCGTCTTAGGGTTTCTCCTCACAAAGTTGCACACTAATGACAAAAAATTGCAAAACTATATATAGAACTTAGTAGCTGACGGCGTCACTTTATAGATCTTGACGCCGTCACCTCGCCGTGGCTAGGGTTCCCGGATGGTCTTCCTGACGCCGTCCCTCTTTAATCCTCCAAAATCCATCCTGGATTATCAAGGCTTGACGACCTTCTTGACGCCGTCCCCCTTTAATCTTCCAAAATTTCTCTGGCTTATCAAGGGCTGACGGCGTCACAATAGAGCTTGACGCCGTCACATGTACTTTCCAGCATATTTTTGAGACTTTGTCGTTTTCTTCACTTTTATGCTCCAAAAACGTCCAAAATGCTTCCTTTTCCAGATTTCTTCTCCAAAGTACCTAAAATGACAAAAGGAACGATTTAGGGCAATATTTGATCAAATAAATACGATTTAGGGCTTAAATGACCCCCTAAAAGCGGTACACTTTTCGCTTCATCAAATACCCTTACACTTGAGATTTGCTTGTCCTCAAGCAAATGCGCTTTTATTCTAATCAAAATACAAGTTAGAGGTCATTTAATGCTAATATAAAAGTAATTACAACAAATAGTCATTCCACTTTAATCATAATAAGCACGGAGATTACAAACTAGCACCTCACAAGTAGTGTTTAGATACTTACATCTCTCAGGTGTCATAAAAGTATATCTCATAAATGAAAACGGATAATATCTCTCACTACCTGTCATAGCAAATAGATTACCATAGGCTTGGGAAAGGATCGAAAACCTTCTCCACTAGGCGTAAGCACCTAAGATAAACTATCAAAGAGGGCTTTTACATGGGTTATAATGTGAGGTGTAGGGATATGATAAACACGGTTTTGTTGGATAAGGGACATTTTACTGGTGGCGAGTTAAAGATCTTGATTAATTACATGTACAATATGGCGTTGCTAAGCCAAGACTAGACTCGACTTAAGCTAAAAACAAAATAACAAAAACATAAAATAAACATAAAATGAAACGGGATGGTAGTCCGTATGTTTTTTCTACTTTTCTTTTTCTCATTTTTTTGTATTTTTCTTGATTTTTTTTTTTTTTTTTTTTTTTTTTTTTTTTTGTGTGCATACACTCTTGCCCTACCATCCAAAATAATACATCATAGGGGCATTGCATTCCCCTTACACTTGAACTTTTACATAACTTTACAATTAACTATTCTAATGACTCGAATTAAGATAATCGAAACACTTGGAGTACTTTTAAAATATTTAGCACATATGGGGGTAATAATGTTCTTCTTCCCCATTACTCCATTACACTAGTACTTTACCCATGAGTCCCAATCGTCCCAAAATAATATGTACAAGGATATGACTCGACTTAGCAACCATGTAATCAATTAGATAATTAACTTGGGGTTTAAATAAATGTTGTCACAATAATGCACTAAAAATGAGTGCATACAAGGTAGGCTAAGGCAATTTGGGTGTACATTTAAGTGGGGTGTAACAAATTCTTCCTTTAAGTAAAATGCTTAAAGGTTGAAACGAAAAGATAGGCTCTGAGGGGTGTACTAGGGGTATCGTGTACTAAAAATGAGTACAACGCAAAGGGTGTGGGAGAATTACTTGACCAATGTAGCCAACGTAATTATAACAAAAACACAGGTGTAAAACAATGGGTTAATCCTAATTCCTCTTATCATGTAGTAAATCTAACTACACGAATGTAGTCTCACTTGTGGCCTCGGAATGGTCCTAACGCAAGTTCTAGAATCTAAGTGCTACCGGTACACACATCATAGCATAAATGCTTTTCCTACCAATTCTAGGGGCGAACCTCACATATTTGGGGGTGGAAAATTTTTTAGTGGTACGGTTTTTGTGCTAGTCATATAACTCCTATCCATGAGACGCTCATTAAGATCAAAGTTTCACTCCTATATGTTGTAAAAAAAATTAAATTTGGCACTAAAATTGCCCTAACAGGTATTTATCTCAGTTTTATTACACATCTACCAGCAAACAAACAAAAATCAAGTGCACTTGTATTCTCTAAAGTATCGTACTTTACCCCCCCTTACACTTAAGATGAACATTGTCCCCAATGTTCAAATAACAAGATGTAAAAGTAAATAAGGTAAAAGAATGAAATCAAATACTCCCCTGATTCGCTCGGTGGATAAAGAGGTAACATGGTTAGATCTTCTTCCAAGAGAATGTAGAAGCTTCAAGACTAAAGCATCGCCAAAAGCTAGATTCCACATACATCTCCTTGTCCAAAATAACCTGTTAAATCTGAGAAAACAAACACGAAAACCTGCGTAACATCGGCGGGATAAATTCTATATAAGGATATAATGCTTGTGGAATGATAATTTTGCAGATTCCTGGAGTTTATAAGTTAGAGATTTAATAAAAACTTTTTATGAAAACAAAACTTTCAAAAATTTCAGAAAATTAAAACCTGACGCCGTCAGGTTGTAAGGCCTGACGCCGTCAGAAATGATCTGACAGAATTCTCATGTTAAGTTTCCGAAAAATTTCTGGAAAAACCTATACCTTACTTCCTGGAAATCCTGCAAAACATCATTATGACTCGATACAAGCATTTGACTCAAACAATTACTAATATGCATGTTAATTTATTATTATTATGATTCATGTTCATTTGTTCTAATAAACCGATTTGGATTTCCCTTACACTTAACTTTTGCAAAATACCTTTATATGTAGTTAAGACGAAGTTAAAAACAAGATAAAGCATTTTCACAATTTAGTTTTGAACATGAATCAATAATAATCAAAATTAAACATACATACGGAAGCAAATAAAATCAAACAAACAAATAAATAAACACACAAAGCAAATAAAGCTTGGGTTGCCTCCCAAGAAGCGCTTTTCTTTATTAACGAGTCTTGTAGCTAGACTCAAAGTCCTTCTACCCTATGTAAGTGAGTTCGTCATCGAGGACGTCTTTAGGGTTAAGCTTGGATTGAAGTTTCCTATTGGTCCGCTTAGTACAATATATCTTTTCAAACTTCTCTCCATCCGGGTCATACAATGTCATCTTAATATGCCATGACCCATCTCCATCTTTGGGTGGTTTGTCTCAATCCCACTTGTGATCATCGTCCTCACAAGTCCACTTATTCATCCCTAGGTTAATTGGCAAAACTCCTAGGAACTCAAACATCTTCCTAAAAACTAGAGGGTCTTCAAATGGATCCAATTCGGTGTCCCTAGCCAAGAGTTGCTCTACCGTATGTGTTCGGTTCACAAAGTCCTCTTCTAGGTAAAATGGGCGTTGGGGTCCTATGAAGTCTCTATCGATCCAAGGTCCATATCTAGATGGTCTCCTATTTAATTCTAACCAATGGGGTGTTGGTTCCTCACTAGTATCATAGGCATGTTTCTTCACATCATAGACTGACCAAGTATCACCTTCTCCTACCGCTATCTTAGATTCCTTACAATCAATCATAGCACTAGCGGTTGCCAAAAATCCTCTACCTATCAACAAGGGGCATGTAGGGTCACTAACCATATCAAGGACGTGGAAATCGGCTAAAATGGTTAGTTTTCCAATGTGTACTAACACGTCTTTGACTACTCCAATCGGGTAAGCAACACTCCCATCCGCTAAGCCTATTATCACCTCGGTTTCTTCAAGTTTTCCTAGTTTTAGAGAGGTGTAGAGAGGTAACGGAAGTAGGTTAAAGCTTGATCCAAGATCGGCTAATGTGTCATAAGCCTCCGAATTACCGATCTTGCAAGGTAGAACAAATAAGCCCGGATCATCTAACTTCTTAGGTAGCTTGTTTTGAACAAAGCCGGTCCCTTTTTCGCCTAACTTGAGCTTCTTCTCATCCAACACATCAATAACCGGACTTTCAAGGTGGAGCTCCTTGAATTCATTGTCAAGGTTTTGAGTGGGAGGTGTTTCAACTATGTTGTTGACCAATTTGGATATCATAACTTCTTGGTCATTTTGAACGACTTGGGTTTGTTTGAAACACGTGCTCATGGAATTGACCGAATAATATTGTGGACAAGAACTAGGAGACGAAACTGACGAGATGGCATTGACGTTTAGTTTCGGGTTCTTGACTGTGTTGCTAGGGAGTGCTCCCATTTCTCGGTCATTGAGGGCTTTCAACAAAGTGTCAATCTTATTGGTCATCTCGCTTTGTTTTTGTTTGAAATCGGCTTCAAACTTGGCCAAACGAGCTTCTTGAGATGCCATAAATTGGGACATCAATCCTTCAAAATTATTGGTACTACCATTGCTGGAAGGATTGTTGATGAAAGTACGGTTCGAGTTGGAACCGCTTGATTGGAAACGATTAGGTGGGTTGGAAGAATTGGTTTGTTGTGCGTTTTGGTTTTGTTTCCACCTAAGGTTTGGGTGATTTTTCCATGAGGGGTTGTATGAATCACCGTAGGGGTTTGGCTCGGGTTTGAAAGTGTACCACTTGTCTCACGCTCCGTCGGTACGCGAGGATGCGTAGTCCGCAAAAGCTTGTTCGGGGAGTTCCATGCAATCACGAGTGTCGTGGGGACCACTACATAATTCACATGAAGAAGTGATTTTGTTCACTTGGCTTGAAGGTTTAGGAGCCTCGTAGGATTTCATAAGAAACTTGACTTGGTCTTCAAGTTCTATGATCCTACGGTCGGAAGTGCTTGAATTGTTCGAAGGCAAAGATATTGCCTTGACCGTTTTATTCAAATCACGGGGATCACTCCAACTTTCGTTGTCATAAAGAGCAAGATCTTCTAGGAGAGCCCATGATTGTTCCGCACTTAGATCACGTAGCTTACCACCAGCCGATTGGTCAATGGTTTGCCTCGTGGAGAGATTGATATGGTCATAGAAGATTTGGACTTGGAGCCAAAGTTCTATGCCATGGTGAGGGACTTTTTGGAGTAAGTCCTTGAATCGAGTCCATGCCTCGTAGAGGGTTTCGCCTTGACGTTGTTGGAACATCAAGATATCATTCCTTAGCTTGGTAGTTCTTCCTGGTGGGAAAAACTGAGCAAGGAAACGAGTGGTGAGATCATCCCAAGAGGTGATGGATCCTGCGGGTAGACGCTCTAGCCATTGACTAGCTTGGTCCCGCAGAGAGAATTGAAAGAGACGCAGTCGGGTCGTCTCTCGAGTGGCAACATCAAGGTCTATGGAATCAACAATTTTGAGAAAGTCCTTGAGATGTTGATTAGGATCTTCGGAACGAAGTCCATGGAATGCGAATCCGCTTTGCACCAACCGGATGGTGTCGGATCGCAAGGGAGTGACATTGGCTCCTTGAGTGAGCTCAATGGTGTTTTGATAGCCATGGTGGCTAGGACGGGAGTAGTCTCCTAAGGTACGGGCTCTAGGAGGTGGGTGTTGTTGTGGTGGTGGGTTGTTGGGATCGAGGATATTACCACCTTCTATGATGTGGGATGGTAATGGTTACAAACAAAGAAACGAAGAAAAAAGATAGACTAAAGAAATCCTAGAAAAAATAAAAAAAAAATCTCACTAGAAAGGAATCCAGTGACTAGACCTAATAAAATAAAAATTCAACCTAAACAATAACTATTCCCCGGCAGCGGCGCCAAAAACTTGATGTGTGGTTTTGCGACCTTACAGCAGGTTTTACCTCTCGAGGGATCTCGAGAAGCTTGCAATCCCCACCAGGCAGTGTACCTGACCGATGTAGTATAGTGAAGTGGCAAGTACCGGGGGATTGATCGTTCTCTAGGGGAATAGTGTCGTTAGGATTGAAAAACTACTCTAATAGGTCTAAGGGTGAGGGAAGATTCTTTTTGTATTTTTATATTTTTATGAAAGTAGTAAAATCTCGGGTTTGAAGGAGTGGGCGGAATTAGTTGCTAGTCAACTAACCCAAATAACTACAAATGCAAATAAAATAAAATAACTGAAAATAAAAAGGTTGGGGAACTTAGATGGGGAGAAATGTGTTTACTTAGATTTCCTTACTCCCTAACTATCTTTTACCGGTTGATTAGTGTGTATTAATTGCGTGGATGATGGGTGTATTCCTTAATACCAATCGTGGGGTGGCGTACGTACTTCCCCAACTCTACAAGCTCCTACTTCACTCCTATGTCGAGCCGGCTAAGAAGCTCCTAACATGGGATCACTAGAATTCGCTCATGCATTAAATACAACCATAAAAACCTTAGTACGCATTGGTTCATGTTTCTTAAGACGTTCAAGCAAATTACCGTATAGGAGGTTAGCCAGTTTTCTTAAGCCTAACATCGATAAACAATCATCCAATACAATTAATAACACACTAACAACTAATAATCAATAGTTAGGTTTCATTAGATCTAAGCAAACACAAGATAAATCTAGCCTAGCATGTTAATTAAAAGATAAGAACAAGATATAATCAAACAACACATAGACATATTGATTGATTAAGTGATTACTTATCTTCAATTAAACATGGGAGATCCAAGGGTATGAAAACCCTTAAAAATGGCAGAAATTCGTCTTAGGGTTTCTCCTCACAAAGTTGCACACTAATGACAAAAAATTGCAAAACTATATATAGAACTTAGTAGCTGACGGCGTCACTTTATAGATCTTGACGCCGTCACCTCGCCGTGGCTAGGGTTCCCGGATGGTCTTCCTGACGCCGTCCCTCTTTAATCCTCCAAAATCCTTCCTGGCTTATCAAGGCTTGACGACCTTCTTGACGCCGTCCCCCTTTAATCTTTCAAAATTTCTCTGGCTTATCAAGGGCTGACGGCGTCACAATAGAGCTTGACGCCGTCACATGTACTTTCCAGCATATTTTTGAGACTTTGTCGTTTTCTTCACTTTTATGCTCCAAAAACGTCCAAAATGCTTCCTTTTCCAGATTTCTTCTCCAAAGTACCTAAAATGACAAAAGGAACGATTTAGGGCAATATTTGATCAAATAAATACGATTTAGGGCTTAAATGACCCCCTAAAAGCGGTACACTTTTCGCTTCATCATCTATATCCAAACATATTCCATTAGAATAATCATTATACTAGTTATCTAACAACTTTCAATTAGATATCAACATTGTCATAACATCTTA
The DNA here is from genome assembly GCA_021014915.2 of Artemisia tridentata subsp. tridentata. Classification (NCBI taxonomy): domain Eukaryota; kingdom Viridiplantae; phylum Streptophyta; class Magnoliopsida; order Asterales; family Asteraceae; genus Artemisia; species Artemisia tridentata. Next base: position 171,588,855 of record CP139508.1, on the reverse strand, counting down.
TAACAATTCGTTTATGTAACATGATGTTCATGAAAAATCTTCAAGTCATACTTATATTTCATTCATGTTCTATCTTATTTAAAAGATATGTATCCATTTAGACATTCTAAATGATATATCATGTTCTATTAGATTTATTTACCGCATATGTTTATAATAATAAACACACATTCCAAGATTATATGTTTTATTTCCTAAATCTTTCAAGTGAAGTTTCATTCCAAGTTAAGACTTAACATTTAACTTATATGAAATGTTACTTCCTATATGTTATCCAACATATATGATTTAAGAAAGTAAACATAATACTCCCACTAGCTTTCAGGAATACTTAGGAGTTATCTTATTTTAAATTATAAATCAAAACTTGGATTTAATCTTTAAATATAAGGCTCATTTCCTAGATGCATGCATTTATCCATACTTGAATTCTTGCATTTTGTATACTTTCAAAGATTATATGAATTCATAAAACTCTTAATTACTTACTGTCCTCGCTTAAGTAATTATACAAGAAAGAGTTTTATAATCCATTGCCAAATTTCATATTCATGAAAATAAGTATGACAATTACCATCTTTGTGTATTTAATGTGCTTAAAAAAGAATATTCAATCATAGTTAATTGCTTAAGTATGATTAATAATCTTGTCATGAGACATGCATTAAAATATGTGTACAATATTGTCCATATGATTTCTACACAAAGATTTAAACCACTAGGGTTACCTTATCTTTGAAGAAACTCATCTTCATTCTCTAGTCTAACTATTAAGAATTAAGATAAACCAATTTTCCATAAATTGATTATCTTCATGGACAGCATCTTTAACATTCATAGTATGAGTAATTTGTCCAATTCAATATTTGGTAATGCATCATAATATAATCCTCAGCATATTAATCAAATATTTGAGATATCCTTGTGGATCTATGAATGAGAATTCCATCATCTTGAGATTTAACATTAACATGTTTAACCTCATCATGACATTCACTAAGTGTATTTTTTGAAGATTATGTATCTTGTAATTTTATCTTTTCAAGATAAAAACTCTCACTTGCCTTTTGCAATTTATAGACTATCTATAAATACTTAGCAAGTAGAGCAACACCAAATTGTTCTCTTTTGGGATATTATAAATACACATTGACAGTTCCTGATATTAGTTAGTTACTATCTAGCTTCATCAAAAGTTTAACAAATTCAGAACTTCATTTTAAGACTTAATGTGATTCATCACATTCCATAATAAATGGTGTCTTATTAGTCTTCTAGGTTGGAGTCTTATTGAGTATATACAATCCATACTCAATTTTCTAACCTTGATAACTTTTGGAAGAAAAGAAGATATAGTTATCTTGAATCAAACACTACAACAAGAGTTTGATTTTCCTAATTGAACATACCATAATCTGGTATTTCATTAGAATTAATATTGTAAGACAATCTTACAATATGTATGATAAATATATTTCGTTTGGCTTATCTATTCACCAACTAAGTCAACTTAATGGTATAATAGAATTTTCAAGCCAATTGCATGCTAACATAAGTACTTTTTGACCAAGTTACTTCATTTCCATGTCTCAACAAGAAGACATAAACTGTTATAATCCCACTATACGTTATAAATCATTGATCAACTCAATGACTTCTTGTATATGTCTTAATAAAGAAGACATAACAAGTTAACGTCTTACTTTATATTATAATAAGTCTTGTAACAATTAAAATACTTCATATTTATAACTTTACAATAAAGTATAAACATGTATAACTAAAGTAATCATGAACACCACAATTTGGTTTCAATAGTAATTTCAAGTTAATTTATTACTTCATTTATTTATGACATTCCAAGAATACATAAATATTCAAATTTGAAGTAGTCTTGTTAATATTTTTACACATGTTCTAAACAAGGCGATCTTAATCCTTTAAATCATATTGCTATGTGTTGTACCTTGCACACAATAAAGATTTCTCCCACTTGTGCATGGAACAACATCATGTATCAGATAAACAACACGTCACTCGTTTGTTTATGTGATCAATATGATTGTGTCATAGATATTAGCATAATTAGTAGATATAGAACCACATTGTCTAGTAAGGAAACGTACATGACTATCCTTAAAAAACACAAGTGTCTACAATTGGAAAGTAATTATCTCAAGACATTCTAGAGATAATCTGAGTTACTACCAAGATGACAAAGCTTGTAGCTCCCACTGAATTACAGATCATTACAATAATTCATTATTCAGTAATTACAACACAATGCTCCCACTAGATTTGACAACATTGTAAGTGTTTTATAACCAGTAAAAGCAAATAGTGTGCTATTTACTTTCCTACACCTTTAAGAAAACTCATACGTAACAATTACTTAGGTATTAAAAAGTGTGTATTCTACTAGGTAGATGATGGACTATCCATCAATACAATTAACTTGAAAATTGGGCATGCAATTTCTTCCTTTAATATGTCTACCATCCCCACAATGGTATGTAGCACCTTTAAATGGTCAAAGCACAACAACTAGATAAATTATGCTAGTTTGTCTTTTACCATTTTGCGGTAATTAGTCTAGTTTGTAATTTAATAACTCATAAAATGTGTAATAATCGTAACTATTAAAGTTTGCTATGAGTTATGTATTTAGAATTTAGACAATTCTAATGTTCCTATTATACCTTTCTCATTCATGAAAAGGAATAGGATTGAGTCTCACTCTTCTCTCATGGAAATGAGACTAGGTTTGTTCTTTTAGTAAAGTTGACTCTAGCCAAAAACCCCTATGGGTGTAGATCAATTTACCAATAAAAGAATAACCCATGTTTACGGTTTAATGTTGCATTAATACATATAAAAGAATTTACAAAATTCAATTTTAGTATTTTCGATAATAAATCTTTAAGAAAATTAAATACTCATTGGTTAATATTCATATAAACCATAGAATTTCTTTAAAGCTAGGATCCTAATTGACATAGTACTATTACATCAGTTGATCTGCTAGTAATGATAGTATTCAACAAGGTAATTGTCGAACAATAATTGGCAAACAATTTCCAATTCCTAGATCTTAATGGAATTTACATTGCCAAACAATATTACAATATAAGCATGTTTTATTCCCATCTTATGCCTTGAGTCTAAGCTCTCACTTACAACTCAATTAAGTCGTCTAATTTAAAGAATTGCAAATTTAACATAGTTCCATTACATCAGTTGATCTGCTAGTAATGAAAGTATGAATTTACCTTTCCATTGCAATCTAGTCCAAGCTCTCACATGACGTAAATCACAACTTCAAGTGTTCTTTTAATTAGATGGCATTAACTTAATTTTAAGGGTACTAGTTTTGATGTTTATAATCAAAATATGTACGAAGAAGCATGCACACATCTTCGTATCATAAGTTTTTCAAAACCTTTTTATTTACCAATTTAAGCTAAGATTAAATCAACAAAGTTTTAATTGAGGTATTGGGTTCACCAATCAAAGAATTACATACAACTATCGCTCACTATATCCTACTACTGCATGAGTCACCCAAGTTATTCGGATAATTACCACAAAGTGGCATGTGGAATTGAGGTCAATTCACCCTTAAGATGATTTTGTACATAAAAATAGTCGTACTTGGTAGCTCCAATTTGACGCACAAAGGAGCGGAGAGACAAACTTCAGCACAAGTGCCAATTAAAAATGTGTCTCTTTTGGTTTTACAATTTAATGTCAATCCTCCTTAAACCCCTCTTATAATTTGTCAAAACTGGGTGAGCCGTTCTTACTATTGGTACAAAAACTCATCACTCAATTAAAAGTTTATGACTTTAAGTCTTAAAAAGCATGTTATAAATTATAACCTTGCTAGTCTTGCCTGGGAGCAAATTACCGTGCAAAGCGAATCACTATCGGCACATAAGACTTTGCAAGATTCATAATTTATCACATCAAGTTTCACCATTATTTAGTCAATTTATTTTGTATTCAAAAATTACTCTTTTTGCTTACAACGTGTCATACAATTAAACAAAAAACAAGTAATAATAAAAATAAACAACTAAATAATGTACATAACTTAACAATTAATTTATGTAAACAAATAGCCACATGCAAACTTTATTTGATAAAACCTATTAATAATCATTCTCTGTTTAATTATGTATATATTTAACTAAGACTATCACTTAGAAAGGTAAGTGAGCCACGTGCATCGACGTATCGATTGCGTTAGTCATAGCAAATATATACCATATTGCACATAATAGATTCATTAATATTTAATTGAGGTCTTCCCCAATTTTAGATCTATCAAAAAATTACATGTGATAAAACAACTTAACAATTAATCAATCATAATCCATGACAAACATGCATGTTTCATCATGGATTAACACAAGTCACAAGATACGCAACTAAACACATAAGCATGTTACAATTAGGGTTTCAAAACAACAAAACAATTTTTCTTTTTTTAAAATTAGGGCATCGCCCCCCCCCCCCTAAAAAAATTAGGGTTTTGATTTTTAAACCCTAAAAATCGACTAACATACAAACACAATCCAAGATTCGTTTTTTATGTGTTTCGATAATTAATTACATGTTAAAACGGCTCGTAATGCCACTGTTGGAATTTTAATAACATGACAAGTTCATAAATTAAACACATAACCATCATGCACATGCGGAAGCGTAGGATCAATTTAACACATAAAGAATTAACCGAATTAAACGTAAATGTACCTTTTGATTCTAGCTAAACAAGAATCAACTTCAAGTATTCTTCAATGGAGATCAAGAACCCTAATTAGGGTTTATAAGTAGATTAACGAATTATCCCTTACCGTTTTGTAATTCAATCCAAAATATTAACTATAGTGAGTTAATACCACGTTCTTGTAAACACGTACTATTAGCGATTCAATGTGAATGCTAGTTCTTGAATCACAAATAAAACAACGGAACACAAAGTCCTTGTTTTAGGGTTTATGTATCACAAGATCAAATCAAAGTAATAAAGGAAATATGTTCATGCAATTACATATCACATGCAAGTACACGTTATCATGCATGTATATGCATTCATAACATATGCATGAATATAATATCTTACATTCATTCTGATTCGTCAATAACATAGGAATAAGGTGTAGTGCATTCATAGGGTTATTATTGTTGATCGGTTTGAGCTAGTCTATCCAAAACCGAATGAGACCAAGGGGTGTGTGTGTGTGTGTGTATATATATATATATATATATATATATATATATATATATATATATATATATATGTATATATATCATTCATTCTGATTCGTCAATAACATAGGAATAAGGTGTAGTGCATTCATAGGGTTATTATTGTCGATCGGTTTGAGCTAGTCTATCCAAAACCGAATGAGACCAAGGGGTGTGTGTGTGTATATATATATAATATATATATTATAAAAAAAATTTAAAATAAAAATATGCAAAAATAAATTAACGTTCTAAAACCCACTTGGTGGAAGTGAAAATTATGCAAAAATAAATTACACGTTCGTCCCTGTGTTTGGTAATTTCATTCTAAGTCCCTTTTTTTTCTTGCTTTTTTCGTCCCTATATAGTTTCAATTGCACATTGTTGGTCCCTAAATCAAAATTGAGCTAACGTCGTCTGTTAACTACTAACTAAGCAAGGGTAAATTAGTCTTTCTACCTTTTATCATATAATAAAAGGGTTTCTTTATTAGTCGTAACCCAAATTCTTTCCCCCCCCCCAAATTTCCTTCACCTAACTTTTCATATTCCTTAAAAAATGAAACCCTTATTCTGAAAAGGGTAATGCAATGGTGGCATCGACAACCCCATGGTCAATGCGTCAATCAAAGGATGATATTGACGTCTATGAAGCTTACGGTATGATACGGTTTTTAAGTTTTTCCTATCAATATTTGAATAATTTTATGGTTGTTTCAATGTCATTTGATCATTTACAAATTATTATTGAATTTTGGAAGGAAAACACTAATTTCCCTCATTTTAACCAAACCCTAATTTTTTTATTTTTTTTTGTTTTTGATTTCTCAGCAAATAGAGAGGAAAACACAGATGCTCTATTTTCGTTGAAGCTTAATTATGCTGGGATCTTCACTGATTCACCTGGTAAGAGTTATGTAAATGGTGACTTTGCTTATTTTGACTGCATTGATATTGATGAGTTCTCAATACATGAGCTTAATGATATGGTTAAGAAATTAGGATTCAATGGTGAAACCATAATGTACTATAGTTTTCTTAGGTCTGATATGAACTTAGACAATGGATTATATGCTTTAGGAAATGATGATGATGTTAGACAATTGGCCGAGTACATTAGGGTTGGATATAAGCTGATTGAGGCCTTCATAGAACATGAGGAGACTACTGTATACACTTATATAGAGGCTGCCTTGAACACACCATCTAAAAGGTGTTTCATTGTGGAACTGCCAGATCATGAGAAACATAAAAATGCACAACCTAGTAACAAGAAACATAGCAAATCAGTTTCAGGGTCTTGTGCAAAGAAATTAATGTTAGAATGGAAAGAGGACAATGCAAATGTGACTGGTGAAGGTAGTTCTTGGAATGAAAATATAACTGACTTTGCCCAGGATTTATACTCTGTGCCGGATCCTTTCATGGGAGAAGATAATTTTGATCCTTTTTTTGGTTTAGATGATGAAGTAGTACCTGAAAATATGAGTGAGGAAGTAGATGTAACACAGGAAGTAGATGTAACAGATAAAGAGAATGAAAACAGTGATGGCGAAGGTAGTGACAATGATGTGTTAGTGGATGAGGAAAATGAGTTTGTTGATGTACAAGTTGACATGGAGGATTTTGACAGAACAAATGCTAAGACAATGGGAAATGAGTATACACCAGAATTTAATGTAGATGAGGAATTGGATACTAAGCTGGGAATTGATGGTATAGACAATGATGAGTTTGAGAGTGCTTCTGATGAAGATCCATTAGAAAGGATTAGGACAAGAAAACTTAAAAAGCTTAGGAGAACACAGAATCAGTTTGTAGATGGTGGACTTCAAAAGGTTAATTTTTATGTTGGGCAAGAATTTAGTAGTGCAGATGAGGTAAAAGATTTGATTCATAAACACTCTATTGAAACTAGGATAGAACTTTATCTAAAGAAGAATGACAAAGTTAGAGTAAGGGCTGAATGCAAAGGGACAATACTTGTGTTTCCAAGTAGTCAAGCAGAAGATGGGCCAAGTCAGGTTGGGCCTAGTGGTATTGGGCCTTGTATTGGATCAAGTCAGGAAAAGTCAAAAAAGGTAGGTGGGAAACCTAATATGAGAAAGCTAGCAGACAAGTCTTCTAGAGTTCGTGATCTCACCCTTAAGTGGAACCTAGAGAATCACTAAGAGAAATGGTACATAGAAGATCATTAGATCTGAGATTAGAGAACTTAGAACATAGAGAGAAGATGTGTCTAAGAGGGGTGAGAAACAAGAGAGAAATGACCATCTATTTATAGGGAAAATTGGTTACTGTTCACCGGATCCCTTCCCAAAGGGATCCAGCCAGTGTAAAGCCAGGGATCCGGCTATCTGGTAGTACCAGTCCAGATTTTGGGTTACAATTCCGGGTTTTGGGTTATGGGTTAAGGTCCATGGGTCATGTGATATCATGCATGATGTCAAAGACATCTTAGGTCATGGGTTATGGGTTTTACCCATTATGGATGTCATGCATGATGTCATGTAATGGGTCATGGGTTTTAGGTCAAGCTCCATGGGTCATGGGTCTTGGACATGGACTTTGGGTTTATGGATAGTCCAACATGTTTACATTACAAGTAATATTTTAGCTAGTATGTAATTTTACAAAATGTAAGTAACTAAAGTTACTTAAGTGTTTTATAAAAATGGTTTTGGTTTTATGTAAACTATTTAACTAAACATGTTTAACGGTTTATTTGTTTAGTGAAATGAGTTAGTAAACTTTTGGCTCAAAGCTTTACGTATTTTATTTATTTCGTTAAAATGATTTTACGTTTGTTATCGACAAAACATTAGAATATCATAAAATATAATAAACATTTTTATGGTTTATTTGTATTAACAATCTCCCCCTTTTGTTGATGACAAAACATAAAATTATTTTAACTAAAAAGTAAAATTCGTAAGTTTTTGAATTTAAGTTTTTACTTTTTTCTTCCCCTTTTTGTCGAAACAAAAAGTGCGTCAAAAATAAACTGTCCCAAATGCAAGATTTTAGAAGAAACAAATGAAAGAGAGATGTAGAATAAGATAAAGAGAATAAAGAAATGCATATTTGCTCCCCCTTGACGATTGCTCCCCCTTGGTGAGGGCGTCAAGTATCTGGGAAGGCTAAGACGAGATCATTGTAATTTTTGCAATGTTTTTGCTTTGACGAAAGCTCCCCCTTAATGAGGGCGTCAAGTACTCCAAGTGTGTTTTGAATATCTAAAAAAAAAGGTTAGATAGCAAGTATGTGGTATGAATTTTGCTGAGAAATGAGCTGTTTTAATGCTTTGTTTAGTTTTTGAGTGGCCGGATCCTTTTCAGAAAGGATCCACCGGGTAAAAGCTAAGGGATCCGGGTACCTGCAACTTGTTAGCAGCAGTAAAAGCAAAAATAAAGTATGAAAGACCATGAAATCAAGTTATATCCACACCAACATGCGCACATAATCAAGAAGCATTTAAACAAATAGATTCATTTAATGAAAAACAAGAGAAATGATACAACAATGGTCAATTCTCTAAAACTAAGAAAATGATCTAACATAAGAGAAAATCCTAATGACATAGGCTAAACTTAAAAATAGAGGAGAATAACCACTTGTGCTTGCACTTCAAGGTTTCTAAGGATGGTTAGGTTTGTTGACTTCATCTAGACGTTCAAGTAGGTGACTAAACATGAAACGCACCTCATTACGTACTTCATTAACCAATGTTTGAATATGTTGGCAATGGAAGCAATTCTCCTCATGACTTGGTTGTGGTGGTGATGAAGGTATATATGGACCTAGTATAGAAGGTTGTTGAGGCATTGTTGAAGTGGATGCACAACGGGTGTTGGTGGAGATTTGCGTGTGGGTAGGGTGGGTATAAGTGTGTCACTATCTAGGTTGTTTGGTTGAGATGGTTGAGGTGGTTGAAACCTTCTCATTTCCCAAAATGGGCCATTTGAAGGTGGAGAAGAGGAAGGCATGTTTGCTATTGGTGGTGATACATTGACATCAACACCTATGTTGTGGGATGAAAGTTGAGTAGTCATTCTCTCAATAGATGAGAATGTAGGCAATAGTGGTGGATTAGAAGGTCTAAGAGGTAAATCATCTAAGGATTTTATGAATGGGTGTGGAGAAGTAGGATGTATAGTAAAAGAGAGGAGTTGAGGTTCAATACGTGAAGCTTGTGTTGGTTGGGTAGAAATGGGAGTGACTTGAGGTGTTTGATAGAGTCGTTTTTTGATCAAAAATAATTTATAAGAAATGGAAAGACTATACGAACCTTAATACAAAAGTATCTTGGTAAGTATTGATCTCCCGAGTATCATTTCGAAGGAGTGGTGAATTGAAATACGTTGGTTAAGTTTTGTTTGATGCTTAGTTATCGAAATATTTTTGGTTTTATAAAAGATTTTAAAAGCTAAATTGGTTTTAAAAAAAATTAAAAAAAAAAAATAAAATAAATAAAAATCCTACAAGCAAAACAATAATATAATATCTAAAATATGATAATAAAGGATATGCTTGTCAAGTGAGGCGAAAAGATCATTAAGTGTGAATTAGAGTTTAAAGTGATGAATTAATACCCGTTAAAAGAAACTATTTTCTCAAAATGTTGGTTTATTTTGAAAACAATCCTTTCTATTAGTAATAATCACTATATTTAATTAATTGATTATCCTAACGGCATTTGCCCGTTAAAACAACCAACTACATAAATCTAAAATAATCCGGAAATTATTAATTATCAATCTTCAATACCCGCTTAAAGAAACTATTTTCTCACAACGTTGGTTTATTTTGAAAACAATTCTTTATCTTGGTAAAAATTACTAGATTTAATTAATTACCCTAACGACTTTTGCCCGTCAAAATAACCAAAATCAATCCAAGTAACCCACAGATTATTAATTAACAATTTATAGGTTTTCACACTTAAACCTCAATTCATAACTCACTTAACAAGCATATAGAAATCTACTTCATAATGCAAAATAAAACTAAACTAATCCTTAAACTAACAAACATGACAATAACAATTAAAATACTAAAAATAAAGAGATAAAAATGATAGAGATAACCAAATGAGATGAAAAACATAAAGAATGCGAGATGAGACCCATTCCATAAGCTCCAAAACATCCTCCATAAGCTTATCATTAACCCAAAATGTAACTAAATTAATCCATACTTGGTACCAAATGATCATTACTAATTTTTAGATAAAGTATGATGTTTTAAAAACAAAATAAAAGGACTTAGCAAAAGATTGTTAATAAAGAAAGGAAATGATCAAATATAAAATTTTGAAACTGACGCTATACTACAAAGATTTAAGCTCAAAAGAAATTTAGACTATGTCGATTAATTCAACAATAAACTTTCATAAACATTCGAAATAAATAAATTAGAAACTGACAACGTAACTTCAAACAAAATAAATTAATTTCAAACATTAGAAATAAGGACCCAATGATTGGTGACTAGTTGTGTATTTGTGATGGTGGAACCGACCCCCAGATGGGTGTCGGCTGTTGGCTCCCCTTTCTATGCTTGATCTTCCTGTAGGTTATAATCAAATTAAAATGGACCAGGCTTCTTGCTTGTTGATGAGCCGAATGGGGTAACAAAAAGAAAAATATATTGCCACTAATGTTGGACAAGTAATAAGCCTATTATGTGGGTTTGGTTTAAGCCTGTAATGGGTTTGAGCTGAGCCTATTTCCTCGGGCTTTTCTTCAAACTTTTTCTTCTTCAGGCTTTTCCCGGGCTTCAAAAAAAATCTTCAATAAATGCTTGAAAATCATGTACTTTTGCTCTAAAGTCCCCGTCTCGTGCCTACAATAATAAATACCAATTTTAAACAATATATGCTTTTAAAATAAACATTTTTGCTATTTATTATGCCATAAATGAGAGTTATTTGATACAAAAAATATGTGTAATTTAATGGATATCAGTGTTTGTTGAGGGGTAGGCTCAATGGGAGCAAGTTGTGGTGTTGGTTGTTTAATGGAAGGTGGAGTTTGTATGTAGTTTGGTGAGGGCTTCTTAATGGGTGAAGTTTTGGTTGAAGATATTTCATACAGTATATGTGCGGTTTTTCTAGGAGGGCTTCTAGTAGAGGATCGAGCACTTGGTGCCTTAGTCATTTTGAGAAGAGTTTAGAATGTAAGTTTTTAGCAAGAAGATGTGAGGTTGAGGTGTGAGTTTGAAGCACAAACACAAGTGGTTTAAATAGTAAGGGATCATGCAAAGAAATTAAAGCCTAAACCACTAAAATCCTTCAAATTATAATCATTTGCATGCACAAAGGTGAACTACAGGGATACATTGTTCTAGGAGAGTTATTAAAGGCAATGTGGAGTCTTGAAATGGGTAAAGGTGAGATTTGAGTGGCTACAGGTAAGAATTTCTGTCTCTGTTTGCCTGGATCCACCGGATCCCTTTCAAAAGGGATCCGGTTAGCACTAGCCAAGGGATCCGGCTAACTGAGATAGAAAAAAGGAAGGAAAGGTTAAGTATTTAAGAGTTATACCCTATGTAGGTTGGTGTTATGATTAAATAGAGGTTGCTTAAATGAAGGTAGGTCTGAGAGTTTAAGCTAATGATGAGAAGTAGTTCAATGATGAGTTTTGCGGAGAAATGAGACCAAGAGGATCAATAAATGATCAAGAGTGAAGATAGTTGGCTTAAGAGGTGTTTAATGAAGGTAGGAGTCAGATAGTGGTCAAGAGAAAAATTCAAAAATTTCTTAAAAATTATAAGAATTGAAATTTTGATTTTAGAGCATTTTGAGAGTAAAATGGTTAAAATAAATTTATGAAAAATATATTTATTGTGTAAGGAAGTGGATTAGGTTCAGAGAAAGATGACATAAGAAACGGAACGGAAAAGTGGGGAGTATTTTAGAAATGATAAATCATAAACATCTCGGATGAATCCTAAGTTATTCCTAGGAGGACAAGGTAACTACTAACACCAAGGACAACTCAATTGTGACTAATAGGACATGAACAACTAGTGTAATAGGGTATGGAAGGTTGAGAGGGATGAGAAGTGGTATATAAGTGTCTTAGTTTGCCCGGATCCACCGGATCCATTTTCAGAGGGATCCGGCCCGTTATATGGAAAGGATCCAGCTTCTGAGACATAAAACTTCACAGTGGGCTCGTAAAATCAAGCATACTTATCGAATTTCACATATAATGTTTCAAGCAACAAACACACATGGATACAAGTCTAGTAAAGCAATTAGAGCATGTAAGATACACATATAAGCACACAAATGAAAATAAGCTCAATATTTGATATATTATCAAATATGACAATCATTTACAGACATAATAAGCATGAATACAATCTTTCATGAAATGTTTAAAGTAATATAAGAAATAGACAACCACAAAAGTTTTCAAGATATTCATATGTGACCAAAGCACAACTTTCAAATCTTTTCACTTTTCTTCTTTCCCATGTTTGTGATGAAGTGAGCAAGACACTTGAACATTCCCTTTGTTTGCTTGAATTTTGGTTTCTTTGGGAAGTTGTTTTATATATGAGATAGGATCAAGACGGTAGTTTGAGATGGGATCATCTTCATTGGCTTCAACTTCGTTTGAGGAATCTGAGAGACGACGAGGTATTTTTCCTTTGATCATAAGTCTTTTGGCATGACCTTCGGCGAGGGGTACCATGATATGGTTTGAAAGGAAATGATCATTGGTGATTGGAGAAGGTTGTATTATACTAACATACCTAAAGAGACGTGTGAGGAGCATACCATAGGGAAGAACCATTTTGTCAGTTTTGAAAACACCAACCATCCTTTTGGCGATGTAGTATGCGAGGTTGAATGGTTTTTGATGGATGAGGCATAAGATCATTTGGACAAGACAAGCATTTGGATGGTCTTTGTTTTCGACCAAGCAAATGACATTCTCCTTAAGAATTTTCTCCCACTTTTTGTAAGATGGAAGTATTTCAAAGAGTTCCATTTGAAAGGGATCACGGTTGATGACTTCTTTGTTGCGGGTCATTCGAGTGGGTTCGACTCTTTTGATAAAGACGGAATCTCACACTAGAATGGGATCATCAAGAAGAGTACAATAGGTATGGTGAGAATCTAAGGAGAGGTGTTGATTAGCGATGGACCAATCGTTGGAGTACATAAAAATTCCATGGCATGGAATTTGAAGAATTTCGGAAAATGTGGTGAGACGCAAAACAATGTTTTGTTCGTTTATGATGAAAGAAATAGAAATGGTTTCATCATCGTTTTGGATAATCCTAACACTTTTGTAAAATTCAAAAATGAACACCAGACAAATTTGTTCATTAATTTTGAGAAGACAATCAAAATTGATTGCGGAGAAAACTTAAGGAATGTCGGTATCCTCAAGGAAAGAATCCTCAATGACACGTCCCTCATGAATAAGACGCTTTTGGAGCATTTTAAATGTTTTCAGTCATTGGAAGAAAGACCGTCTTTGCGGTGGTATCTAGGAATGTAATGAACGGTGTCATAATGGTCTTGTTGGGTGGAGTTAGCCATTTTTGATCCTAGAAAAACAACATTACATAATTAGACAATTAAGGTACTTTGATTAACAAGTGAATTGTGTGCGAGTTAGGAAGACACTAGTAAGGTGAGTGTTTTTAGTCGGAGATGTTTTCTGTACTTGTTGACCAAATGGGATTTTGAGAAAATCATAAGATGAATTGCGTTTTTATTTTATTAACAATGCCAAACACCATTTTTATAGCAAAAATGATTTATATGAGATTTTTGTGAAAACTAATTTAGGTGTTTATAGGTGAATGCAATCCTTAAGGAAAATTCTCTAGTTTAACAAAATCATTGGAGTAGTTTAATTAGTACAAACCCATTTGAATCAAATTTTAATAAACAAATCCATAGAATTAATTTAAAGAGAAAATTAAAGGGATTTATAAGATTACTTACAAGGATGATTAGGTTATTTTTGAAGAAGAAGAACCCTAAAATGGGATAATTTTTTATTGTGGTCGTTTTGGAGTGAGGAGATGGAAAAAGATTTAGGCTATTTAAGTTCAAAAATTATTAAACTGATGTCTGATGCGCCGGATCATTTTCAGAAGGGATCCGGCCCGTTATAGCGAAAGGATCCGGGAAGACAGTTGCTACAGTAATTTTAGATTGTTTGGTTTTTGGTGTATCGTTTGTCACTAGTTCTTATAATTTACTTGTTTTAAGGAAGATTATGACTATTGATCCTAAAACGTGAGTTTTAATGAGAATGGTTTAAATAAAAAAATTAGATAGCCAAACGATAGATCAAGACGAGAAAGTAATTATGCTCCTATTAAGGCAACATGAAGGTAGAAGGAAAAATACGAGAAAAGATAGGTTGTCGTGAGTGACTTTTAAGACAAGAATAGATAAATGCTGCGAGTGTGTTTAATGATGATGATTAAAAACGTAGGAGGTCATAGTTGTGTTTTCTTTATTACTTCTTTTGATGATGAGTAATGAGAATTAAGAAAGAACGATATAGAATACTATTCTTGACTATTGATGAGTGTGGGATTTAGTGAGAAGAGACTTTTGAAAGTTGTGATTTGGTATGATAAGATTTTTATGTTTAATATGACACTTCAAAAAATAATATACGTATGAAAGAGTTTTGAAAATAGATCATGTTTTCTATAAACATATCAAATAAGCGTAGTACTATCAATCAACACATTTCAATTACAGACAAGCAACACCTTATGTGATAGATGAACATACCTTTGCCACATTATCTTAGAGGGTATATGCACTCCTAGATGAGCAATACTTCATGAGATTTTAAAGAGCTTCCTAACATGAAGATTTCTTAAAGAAGATATGTTAGAATCATAATAGTGATTTTTAGAGAATATACTATGTATTATCTCAACTATCATTATCCAAAAAAAATATTATCCTTCTTGTGAAAATAATTTTTGATGTTAGTTTTTACAAGGATTTTACCTTCTTTGTAGTTTTCAAACATACACGGATCGTTTCAAGTTTTTAAAGTAAAATATACTCTATGAAACTTGGCAACGAAACTCTGATGCCAATTGTAGAAAACTAGAGGGGGGGGGACCTGAATAGTTTTACCAATTAAAACTTTGTTTTAAAACTTTTAGATCGACTTATGTCAATCTAGTTTTGACGTGTTGGATATTGATAGTTGTATAAGCATATAATCTAAGCTAAGAGATAGAGATGGAAAGAGACAACCACAACACAAGTATTTATAGTGGTTCGGCTACAAAGACTCCTTACTTGCCCTTCTCCACTCCCCGAGTACCCAACTCGAGAGTTCCGTAAATACTACACAACACGAACTCCTTTCACTGGAGGAGAAGCCTTCACAACATTGCTTACACTTTATTTGGTACAAAGCTAAATACCGGGTTCTTCACATAAGGTAGAACCACACCTTCGTCGCCTACACTTTATCCGGTATTAGGCTAGATACCGGGTTCCATTACAATGGAGGAACTACAACCCGAGCAACACCTACTTTCACAACACATCATAAGGAACCAACGTCCTACTACCCCGATCTACACAACACAACTATGACAGATTTGAGAAGAAGAAATAACAAGAAACACTTTTGTGATCTTGTTGAGATGAAGAATACTAGCAACCCATGTCTTGAGCGTGCAAGTCTTCTAGAGGTCGTGATCTCACCTTTAAGAGGAACCTAGAATCACTAAGAGAAAAGCAACATAGAAGATCATTAGATATGAGATTAGAGAACTTAGAACATAGAGAGAAGATGTGTCTAAGTGAGGTGAGAAACAAGAGAGAAATGGCCATCTATTTATAGGCAAAACTGGTTACTGTTCACTCAGATCCGGCGGATCCCTTCCCAAAGGGATCCGGCCAGTGTAAAGCTAGGGATCCGGCCATCTGGTAGTACTAGTCCGGATTGGGGGTTACAATTCTGGGTTTTGGGTTATGGTTTAAGGTCCATGGGTCATGTGATGTAATGCATGATGTCAAAGGCATCTTGGGTCATGGGTTATGGGTTTTACCCATTATGGATCTCATGCATGATGTCATGCAATGGGTCATGGGTTTTGGGTCAAGCTCCATGGGTCATGGGTCTTGGACATGGACTTTAGGTTTATGGATAGTCCAACATGTTTACATTACAAGTAATATTTTAGCTAGTATGTAATTTTATAAAATGTAAGTAACTGCAGTTACTTAAGTGTTTTATAAAAATGGTTTTGGTTTTGTGTAAACTATTTAACTAAACATGTTTAATGGTTTATTTGTTTAGTGAAACGAGTTAGTAAACTTTTGGCTCAAAGTTTTACGTATTTTACTTATTTCGTTAAAATGATTTTACGTTTGTTATCGACAAAACATTAGAAGATCGTAAAATATAAATAAACGTTTTTATGGTTTATTTTTATTAACAAAAACGTTGATGTCATTCCACTTAAGTGCATTTTGAGTCCTTACGACAATAATCGAATTCACGGTATTGGTTTAAGCCCCTTAAACAATTTTTTAAACGATGCAAAATAAAAATATAACATTTTATGGGTGTATTTTATTTTTGGAAATTTACTTCCTAATTATAAATTGTTTTGGGTCATTTTATGACAAAACGAGTAGTAACGGGTCGAAATTAGCAACTAAGGATCTTTGTGAATTATCAAATATGTATAATAAGTAAAATAAAAAAAAATAAAAAAAAATTAATATATATATATAAAAAAGAAATTAGTTAGATAATTACCAAATTCAAGTTAGCTTATCCCTTAAGCCACCCAAACACCTCCTTATCCCCTATTTATACAAACCAAACGAAACCCTACCCCCTTTGATGATTTTGGTTGACCAAGAAGAGGAGAAGAAGGAAAAAAAACAAGCTTAGGGTTTTTACGTTTTAAGATTTGGTTAGTTTTCACTCCCTAATTATTTACTTTGGAGTTTTAATCTCCTAAATTAATTTGGTAACTTGCATGGATGGATTAGGTTTTCAAATAAGTTAGTATACTTTAAATTTGATATTAGGGTTGAAAAAACATCTTTAGAAAACCTTTAGATGATGGTTAGAAGGATTAAACGCGTTAGGGTTCGTAGAACATTGAAATTTATTCGGACAGAATTTTAACTCAACTAGTTAGGGCTATAAATCGAGTTATACAAAAGATTTTTAAGAGTTTCTTGAGCCTGAAATTAAGTTCAAAGAGTTTACTAACTGACCCAATTGGTTTGGAGTCAATCTGAGTTGATTTGGTCATTCAAATAATTTAAAAGAAATCAGTGTCAGAGCTGAGGTTTTGGGACAAATTATGACTGAAATGTGGAATTTTGTTCTCATAAACTATAACAAGTTATGACCTATAAATTTAGCAGAGATATATATCATATGTCTATTAATTACTGTAATTTGTGTGGATTTTTCTGAAAGGTCTAAATATTTTTAATAAATGTAAACTTTCTGGGTGTACAATTAGGTCAAATTCTGACTAGTTGTGGTAAACGAATTTTATGATATAGTTGCACTAGTAGATAAAATCTAGGAAAATTACTAGAGATACTTAACTCATATCGGTAATTTTGATAAAAATTTGGGAACCTTAGGAGCTCGTTTGGTATTGTTCTAAAATTAGAGAAAGTGAACCAGAATCTGATAAAACAAGGTTTAAGCTATTTTAATATGGGCTTATAACTAAACACCAATACCTAAAGAATTTGCAAATGTATTCTTGGATTTCAAGTGGCATGACATAGGGAATGATTAGTTAAATGTTCCCAAATCTATCTCATGTGAGTTACAGTGATAGGGTTATAAGCCTTGACCACTTGTAACTTATACAATTTCAGTGTGTTATAGATTGCAAGTTTGAGTTTTATGCATCATAATTGTTGAGCTGTGAATCAAGGTGAGCTCTCGTGGCCACATTTTTACTATATTTTCCTGGGGGAAAATGCTACTCAAAGATTTTTCCAAGTTTTTTATGCCGTGCTTAAATATTGTTTTTATAACACCCCAACCCAAAAAGGGTCAAAATGCCACATTATGGTGTCAATCAAAACATACAAACGCAAGCGGAAGACTTATAAACATAATAATTACAAAGGTATTCTAAGATGATAATAAAATACTAACTCTAAACATGATGAGTTCCAAAACTGAAGTACAAAAACCAAACTAAATTTAACTGAAGCTATATCCAAGTCTAATCTAGAAGCAAATGGGTATCTATCGTCAGGGTGGTCCATTAAGAGCTCCTATGCGCTCTTCACTCAACCCAGCTTCCAACCTAAAACCTGCCGCAGGAAAAGAAATGCGGCTGAGCTTAAAAAGCCTAATGAATAGATATAAACAAAATGAATAATCGAACATATATAAGTATAGGGAAAAGGAACATAAGCTCCTGGTGAACGAATATCATCTGTCAAACAAATAAGAGATCAATGATCAACTTAACAAAATATCATATATCATAAGAAGCAAATCGTAGTGAAACATAAGGAGATCATAATGAAGTCAAGGAATCAATCAGAGACTCATAAACATATAACAGAACAGAACAGAAATGCCTACGAGCTTAGAAAGCATGCCACATGCTTAGTCACATAATCACATCATATCATATCCATATATCCGTCAAATAATAAGTTGGACAAGGAGGGGAGACCTCTCAAGTACCAAATGGAGTAGCTAACTCCCAGAAGTGAAATGGGGTGCATGACACGCACCAACCAATCACTAATCATATCCAGAATATAACAGAACAGAACAGAATCTAGGATGCATCCATACGCCCCCCCCCCTGCAAAACAAATCTACACGAATTAATGATCGTCTTATTATTTTGATCACCATTTCATAAGTTATTACTGATTCAGTACTTATTGTTGTTCAGATTGATATAATCAGAGTTTTCCTGCTATTTATAACAACTTTCCAAATTTAGTAACTTTCCATATTTAGTAAGTTTCCCGAATTAGTAACTTTAGAGTTACAAATGACAATTAAGTAAACTTAAGCCTTAATATTACCAATATCATAGTTTAGGGTTTAAAGTGACAATTTCCAAAGATTAGGGTTTAAAGTGAAAGTAATATCATTAATAACCAAATTAGGGTTCTAAATGTCAAATCATCAAAGTATAGGGCTTATTATGTCAAATATCAAAGTCTAGGGTTTAATATGTAATTAATCCATTAATGACCAATAGTATAGATTCCAATGATATATATTCACACGTTAAAAACCCTTTTAATCCGATACCAATACACATACACTCACACATACCAACCTAACCAACAAACTATATACTCGACCCATGCATACTTTTGGTTCACAAATACCCATTCACGTACATATTTTATGGTCCTTATTATATGATCATGTACCACAGATTTTAAAGTTTGTTTCACGGTACTCTATATGGGTCGACACAAACAAAAACAATTCATATGGCATATAGTGTTTATCATCGTTTGCATGCTTATACATACCAATGATTTATGAGACAACAACACGTATCCAAGCATGATCTCACGTGACATATAACCATACATATGTCATCATATAAACGATCACACCTCTATTAGATTGTTGTTCCATTGTTTATACATAAATATATATATTTCATATATCGATTTCAGTAAAACACAAGGACGATTTGTAGGAGTACCTCTAGGACGATAGATCGAAACCGAAACTACGAACACGAGCACAAGATTCCGCGAGGCATGATCGAACCCAAAACCTACCGCCTGAATCCCTTTCTAACCCAAATCGCCACACAATCCACCATGAGGAAACATCAACGAACCGATCACCACCTTGCTAAACACCCACGTACTTACTTGCTTTATTTGAGAGAAAAAGAAGCTGCCGTCACTTATGTTTTTAGGGTTTATGAGAGAGTGGAAAATGGTCTTCGGTTAAGAGGAGAATGAGCAAAAATAGGAAATATAATGGGGAGAAAGTGGCCGAGTAAAAAGGAGGGCTTGATGACTTATTCCTTTCAATATTTCATTTCAAAATTTTCGGTATAGATATATTCCTTAAAAGAAATCATGTATACATGCACAAGTGCTTTATGATATATGTTGTCTTATAAAGGTTTATAGTTTACTGTAAATAAGACTAGTATGATACCAAATTCAGTCCGTTATTGTGGTTTATGAGAACATCACAATAATAAACTTAATCTATATATTATTGGTATATCAGCACATGACATGTTATTTAAATTTTACAGTGCTTATACTGTTATAGCATTTAAAGCTTTAGACACAGTAGGTTTGTGGTCAAGTAGTCACGGAACCAAAGTACATTCCAAACTTACATATTAAAAATATCACCAGATACACAAGAGCTAGAAGTAGGTCCAATTTGATTTATTAATGTGTGATAATCCTAAATGAAATATAGGATGGGTCGAAATGTATAATCTTGGTTTAGTTATGTCATACTTGTGACTTAGTATTTTCATTTCGTATCTGAACTTATGACATAAACATTTAAGTTAATCAAATGTTCAAAAATCTTATGAAATATTCGTATTCAAAAGTTAAAAGGCCAACTCGTATTTTAGGTTATTATAATTCTTCCCCTCTAAAAAGAAAATTTTCGTCCTCGAAATTTGAGGTCGCAAAAGTTAGAAGGAGATGTACCAAATCACGAAAAGAAATGAAAATAAATAGCCTCACGCTCGGAGAGGTTCTTCCAAAAGAATCTTCATAAACGGAATAGTTTTATTTCTCAAGACTCGATCCCGACACACTAGGATAGCGCCAGGCTCTCCGCAGAACACAAATCATAACAAATCTGATTCAACGAATACGAAACAAATCTGTAGCAGATGATGGTTGTAATCTCACAAAGAGATACATGAAACACATATACACATAAGGTAAATACGGAGGTAGTGCTAAACGATAGGAAGACTTCATCAATTCTGCCTAAAATTCTTAATGGGCTAAGAGAACGTACTAACGATCAACGAAGCATATATCGAAATATCAAATCGTATCAAAATGCATAACGAGATGGGTAGCATATTCGTACTGACGATCAACTAAGCACATATCGGAGTATCACAAGGTATCAGAAAGCATAGTAGGATAGGTAGGATAATCATACGGATAAGAACGAATCTAAAGATTAACGTATCGCGAACTAAATCTTCCTTATATGCCAAAACGTCTAACGTTTCTGTACGAGGACATCATACGGAACACACAAATTCCCGGTCTAAAATTTCAATGTCTCTCTTCCACAATGATAACTGATCCATTAGTAACTGTAATCAACTCCGGACCTTTAATAAGTAGCTTCCCGACTTAATCCAACCTAAAGGTGTTCTACATCTCCGTTCATATAAAACTCTGAAAGGAAATCCTTGTCACTAGCATGCCATCTATCTTAGTGAGCAAACACAACCAGACCCAACACTTATCAAATTTTCCGCTCAACACATCTTCCAAGTTCGAATAGTTGTTCTGTCCGTCCATCCGTCTGAAGGTAAGATATCGTACCAAAATCCCGCGTCCAATACCCATAGTCTTCTGTATCTCTTCTGGAAGTGTGAAGTAAAACGTGATTCTCTGACACGATCACTGCAGGTGCGCCATGTAACTTGAATAATCTTCTGCCGAAAGAAATCTCTGCCAATCTTCTAAAGTGAGCCGACCTAGCCAACGATCCACTACAACCCAAATTGTATCATCCTTCCTAAATGTGCGCGAAAATCCCGTTACAAAGTTCCTGAAAATTTAATCCCACTTCCAAATACGAACATCCAAACTAAGGAAAACCACTTGTACACTAATGCTAAATCTTAACCTGTTGACACGCTAAACACTTTGTCACCAATGTAGTCACAATCTTATTCATACCATTCCATCACAATTTTGCTTCAAATCTCTATGCATAATAGTACAACTAAGATGAATAGAGCAAGTAGAACTGTGTGCTTCAATCAAAACTGCTTCCTTTAAGTCTTCTAACATAGATCATATTCCACCGTCTTGCTTCTGAGCTTCTTCATGTTTTTTACAAATCACTCCTAAGTCATGCGTCGGATAGTTCACTTCCTACGGTTCTAGCTGTATTGATGCATAACCAACAATCTTCCCGTGTTGCATAAGGACATAGCTAAGTCTCCTTCTTGAGTAGAGACAAATCTCTTTTCAGCCATTCAAAATTCTCCTCTCATTCTTCATCCCAATCAAAATTTTCTCTTCGGAAACATTACATAGAGCTTCTTCTGACGTAGAAATTTCAACACAGAATACGAAGATGATCCCCGTGTTTCTCTTTCGTCTCTGAATATACCGATATGTCATACTATGACAAATTGTCCAAGTATTCATGAAAGACACGATTCAACAAGTCCATAGGAACAATCGGAGCAATAGCCAATACAATTGGCATCACAACACTCATAGAGACCATAAGAATACGGAAAGCAATTCTAGGAACATCTTGCTCCTTTAAACGTAACTGAAAATAATCGGATCCAAACTCAATCACTGAGAAAAACTTCACACCCTGAAGTTGATTAATCAAATCTTCTATTCGAGGTAACGGATAACGATTCTAACCACAATACTATTCAGTTTCCAAAATTCAATGCACAACTTGATGCTGTCATCATCCTTCTTCACGAATAAAACTAGAGCACACTACGGAGACACACTTGGATAGATAAAACCACTTCCTAGAACTGGTCCTTCAATTCTTTCTCTTCAACTGATGTCGTTCAATACGGAGTTTTCAGAAAGAGGCAAAGCGACGCTCTTATACGGATAAAGTTTCTGAATCAACCAACTTACTATTCTCAGGCACTGCTCAAAATATCCTATGATCCCAATAAGTTCAAGTTATATGATGTAACTATTATCACGTTGGCCAGGCGTCATAATACTTGCATCATATACACATGCCTTTATTGCAATCACATTCTACCTCGAGTCGTGACTAAACAAATTCTCATAACCAGATTCAAACAACTTCACATTCAGATGGTAATCTTGGTAGTACATTAAGGAATACATCGCGAACATTTCAAACAACCGAATAACTCTCAAGGCAAGTTCATCAAACGAAGTATCTTCACAACCGCGAGGGATTAACGTACGAGTTTTTAAAGCAAAGGTGATCATAATTGTTTACCAGGTTGGGAACCATGGTACAAAAATTTTAAGTTTCTCAAATCGCCAAAGATGACAAATCTAATATGACCGTTGTTAGCATCTCAATGCTCAGTCAACAAATCCATATCCAGAATAATATCGAATCAAACATTCCCAAAGGAAACAGATTAGCAGAACGAAACTTATCTTCAAATATCTTCAAATTGTACGGGATAATTCCGATACTCGTGACGGATAATCACAATATTTCTCATAGAGATGGAACTAGGTATAGCAAATTCTAATAGTGCAGAGGGAACTTTAGTATGCTTAGGAATAGCAAGAGTCCCCATAGAATGTGTCGAACACATCAGATTCATACATATACGAATTCTCTGAACGAACGAAAAGGTATCTAAACGAATAACAAACGAATCAAAGATTGAAGTTCGAAAGAATGTGATAACCTCAGAAAGTGAAACCTGTAAGGCATTACTACAAAATTCTCAAAGCATTCTAAACTTATTTGATTACTAAACTTATGTTGCGTATTCTGATAAATTTCTAAATCTCCAGAATGAATGATCTTATAGGGGCTTAACTAAAAGCAGAGGCACAAATCAGAGTGGTGCAGAAGAAAGATAGGTAACCAATGCCTTATCACATAATCTACCCAATCCTCACAGGTCATAACTAAATTTCCTACGGGAAGAAACCTAAAGCAAATCCTTCAAAGGTCATTCCATAAGCTCCTACAGTGTAAACCTAAGGGTCCAAATCTTCACAGGCCATAACTTCTGTACTACAAGTCAACGCCTGAGCTCTGATACCATAATTGTAACACCCCAACCCAACAAGGGTCAAAATGCCACATTATGGTGTCAATCAAAATATACAAACGCAAGCGGAAGACTTATAAACATAATAATTACAAAGGTATTCTAAGATGATAATAAAATACTAACTCTAAACATGATGAGTTCCAAAACTGAAGTACAAAAACCAAACTAAATTTAACTGAAGTTACATCCAAGTCTAATCCAAAAGCAAATGGGTATCTATCGTCAGGGTGGTCCACTAAGAGCTCCTATGCACTCTTCACTCAACCCAGCTTCCAACCTAAAACTTGCCGCAGGAAAAGAAATGTGGCTGAGCTTAAAAAGCCCAGTGAACAGATATAAACAAAATGAATAATCGAACATATATAAGTATAAGGAAAAGGAACATAAACTCCTGTTGAACGAATATCATCTGTCAAACAAATAAGAGATCAAGGATCAACTGAACAAAATATCATATATCATAAGAAGCAAATCATAGCTAAACATAAGGAGATCATAATGAAGTCAAGGAATCAATCAGAGACTCATAAACATATAACAGAACATAACAGAAATGCCCACGAGCTTAGAAAGCATGCTACATGCTTAGTCACATAATCACATCATATCATATCCATATATATGTCAAATCATAAGTTGTACAAGGAGGGGAGACCTCTCAAGTACCGAATAAAGTAGCTAGCTCCCAGAAGTAAAATGGGGTGCATGGCACGCACCAACCAATCACTAATCATACCCAGAACTGAATAGAACAGAATCTAGGATGCATCCATACGCCCCCTGCAAAACAAATCATATATATACACCTGCTCATGACAGGTATATACACATATCATAATGGCCAACGTGCACAAATATCATAACAGAACAGAAGGGGATGCCGTGGATCAATTACACCTCCACAGAAAGTGTCATGCCATTGGTGCCTCAATAACATGGCTATGGTACCTCCATGGCTAGTTCAGAAACAGCTCGGGCAACAGAAGAGAACAAAGCAAAGTAAAGCAAAGCAAAGCTATCCATAATCATACTAGAGCTACTATAGCATAATCAATCAGAGCATATCAACAGAACAGAATATCATATCAATGAGATAATATACAAATCATCATACAAGAATGGATAGCAAACGAAATCATATCAATTGATAATATCAAACGGATAATATTCACGAATCATATCAAACGGAATCATATCAAAGCAAATGAATCAAGTCAAGGATCGAGAAGTCATGAGATCAGAACCCTTACTGAGAAAGGGTAGAATATATGTACCTCAAACCGCAAATGAAACCATATCAGAAAACACAAATATCAGAAGTTACTCTTTCTTCAGCGAATCTACACGAATTAATGATCGTCTTATTATTTTGATAACCATTTCATAAGTTATTACTGATTCAGTACTTATTGTTGTTCAGATTGATATAATCAGAGTTTTCCTGCTATTTATAACAACTTTTCAAATTTAGTAACTTTCCATATTTAGTAAGTTTCCCGAATTAGTAACTTTAGAGTTACAAATGACAATTAAGTAAACTTAAGCCTTAATATTACCAATATCATAGTTTAGGGTTTAAGGTGACAATTTCCAAAGATTAGGGTTTAAAGTAAAAGTAATATCATTAATAACCAAATTAGGGTTCTAAATGTCAAATCATCAAAGTATAGGGCTTATTATGTCAAATATCAAAGTCTACGGTTTAATATGTAATTAATCCATTAATGACCAATAGTATAGATTCCAATGATATATATTCACACGTTAAAAACCCTTTTAATCCGATACCAATAAACATACACTCACACGTACCAACCTAACCAACAAACTATATACTCGACCCATGCATACACTTGGTTCACAAATACCCATTCACGTACATATTTTATAGTCCTTATTATATGATCATGTACCACAGATTTTAAAGTTTGTTTCATGGTACTCTATATGGGTCAACACAAACAAAAATAGTTCATATGGCGTACAGTGTTTATCATCGTTTGCATGCTTATACATACCATAGATTTACGAGACAACAACACGTATCCAAGCATGATCTCACATGACATATAACCATATGTATGTCATCATATAAACGATCACACCTCTATTAGATTATGGTTCCATTGTTTATACGTAAATATATATATTTCATATTTCGATTTCAGTAAAACACAAGGACGATTTGTAGGAGTACCTCTAGGACGATAGATCGAAACCGAAACTACAAACACGAGCACAAGATTCCGCGAGGCACGATCGAACCCAAAACCTACAGCCTGAATCCCTTTCTAACCAAAATCGCCACACAATCCACCACGAGGAAACACCAACGAACCGATCACCACCTTGCTAAACACCCACGTACTTACTTGCTTTATTTGAGAGAAAAAGAAGATGCCGTCACTTATGTTTTTAGGGTTTATGAGAGAGTGGAAAATGGTCTTCGGTTGAGAGGAGAATGAGCAAAAATGGGAAATATAATGGGGAGAAAGTGGCCGAGTAAAAAGGAGGGCTTGATGACTTATTCCTTTAAATATTTCATTTCAAAATTTTCGGTATAGATATATTCCTTAAAAGAAATCATGTATACATGCACAAGAGCTTTATGATATATGTTGTCTTATAAAGGTTTATAGTTTACTGCAAATAAGACTAGTATTATACCAAATTCCGTCCGTTATTGTGGTTTATGAGAACATCACAATAATAAACTTAATCTATATATTATTGGTATATCAGCACATGACCTGTTATTTAAATTTTACAGTGCTTATACTGTTATAGCATTTAAAGCTTTAGGCACAGTAGTTTTGTGGTCAAGTAGTCACGGAACCAAAGTACATTCCAAACTTACATATTAAAAATATCACCAGATACACAAGAGCTAGAATTAGGTCCAATTTGATTTATTAACGTGTGATAATCCTAAATGAAATAAAGGTTGGGTCGAAATATATAATCTTAGTTTAGTTATGTCATACTTGTTACTTAGTATTTTCATTTCGTATCTTAACTTATGACATAAACATTTAAGTTAATCAAATGTTCCAAGATCCTATGAAATATTCGTATTCAAAAGTTAAAAGGCCAACTCGTATTTCAGGTTATTATAGTTTTCCTTTGGGCGAATTTTGTGTGTTTATAATTGCGTTAGGTGAACTAGTGATTTTGCTGTGTGGTTTCTTTCTGTGTGGTTATTGCATTAGTGGCACAAACATTGTGTGGTACTTTCTTCGTGGTTCTTACGGCGTGGTAGAATCCCACATAGCCGTGAAAAGTACACACGTTTTAGCTCCAGCTGGTAGGCTATGTGTTGATTACATGTTGGCTGCATGATTCTTTTTCGTGGTTTGGATAGTAATCGGATAACATTTATTAATACTTGCCCTACGCTATTATTATTATATGCACACATGTCGTACTCATATACTATGCACGGTAACCGATTTTGTTTACTTTAAACCCACGATCACACCAACGTTATGTTTACATTTTCGAGTATCATTTTCAGGTGATCGTCGTAGATTTTTTTTCGAAGGCACTTACATTGAAGTTATCAATTGTTATCAAAGACAAATGTTTCAACAAATTAAGACTTATGTTTTATTATCAGGTTTTTGGTACAGGCATTTATGCAATACTGTAAACTTTACTTCTCAAATTAAGTATGGTATTGTTCTTTATCTTATGCGAGTATGGTATTGTTCTTTATCTTATGCGATGTTCCCGAACCGTTTCACCTCGTGTTTTCGCTTTTAGCGGGATGTGACAAGCGCACCCAAAAATGCATTTAGATAGAACTTAATATTGACCAAATTGGCAAAGGTCTTTTTGGACATCCTACCTCTCATATCTTATTGACCAAATTACAAGTTTAGAAGCTAAGTCATTAATTTATACATCCTCAAACTAAGACAGTAAGACTCAAACATAAAACATAAAAAGTACTCGTACATTTTTTAGAATTTAGGGCCCGTTTGGTGTGTAAGTGGGTTTAGAATTAGATGAATTTTGGAACGGTTTGAAAGAAAAGTATAAGTGAGAAAATTAATAATTATTTAATTTATATATTTGTTTATATATATTATACATTGTTTTGAAATAAAAAATAAAAAATAAAAGGTAAGACTAATAATGATAAGAAAAATGTGTGGTTAACAATTTTAAAGGAATAAAAGGAATTATTTGATTGGATGGAATCATCCAAAGTAAGGTGTTGAGAATGGATTCAAATCAATGATTCTTAGCCACACCCAAATAACAAACTGCACCTTAGATATTGAAATGGGCCAAGGACCAATCACCAATAATCTGTATTTTTTGGTCGATATCATGCAGGTCAGATATTAGTTTTGGGGCAGTCCAAGGATAGAAAATGGGCGAGATATTGAACTGAATTAGGCCTTTAAGATAATTGCAATATTACAAAAGTCAAAAACAAATGGGATAATATATTCTTACTACCAAATTAACATGAATATAGTTCACTTGGTAATCTAAGGCAAATGGTAATTATGTTTTTTCCTGGGCCCAATTATAATATAAGGAAAAACTAAACTCATTAGTTATGAGTTTGGACATTGATTTTAGGTCCATCAACTTCATTTTCTAGGCCCAAACCATTAAAAAATTCATTTACGATTGCAAAATGGGATAATATATTCTTACTACCAAATTAACATGAATATAGTTCACTTGTTCTTTTTATGGGTTGGTTATACATACCGACATTGGCACCCTCCTTTTTTTTTTCTTTTTTTTTTTTTTTTTAATTATTATTATTATTTTTATTATTTTTGTTATAAAAACTATATAACTGAAAATACGGAACAAATAATATGAAGTTTAATAACCAAAAGTATTAAAAGACATAAAATACGAAACAAAAAAAGGGTAAAAAAATTGTATTTTACTGTCAGGAGAGTGGGTGAATGTGAGTGAAGGGTACCACTAACCACTAGGGGTACCAATAACAACACCCTTTTTTTATCACATTGATTAAAACGTACAAATTTAATTTGTCAAGAAACACAATAAATGGCCTTTACTTTTGATCTTATTCGCTTAACATCAAAAATCAAACCAATTTAAATAAGATACTCTAATCCGAACAATGTCGTGAACTTTTTAATTACAAGTAACTGTAAAATATGTGTTTTTTTTTCTGCTAGATTTTAATATCAATTCATGACGTTCAAATAACTCACAGTCATAATATGATAACACATGTTTAACCATTGTTTTGATTGATGATTACATGAAGAGATGAACCACAAGCCTTTTAACTGTAGAGAAGTATATTACATTGTTACATGCAACTATGCAAGTACTACTACATATTTACTACTGACCACTAATTAATCAGACTCTTTGTACGAATATTTTTCACTTGTTTTGCACTTCTGTATGTTGCAAGTATAAGACTGAAGGGAGTGGTGTTGCCGGGGGTGAGGCGACCAATCATTGGGAACGCCGGGTGGGGGCGGTGTTTTGGCCGGCGAACCAGGGCGTTTGTGTCGTTTTGTGTTTTGGGAAGTGGGAGTTTGTGTCGTTTTGTGTTTTGGGAAGAAGAGAGTCAAAGGAGGAGGTGGCGATCCAGGGGGGTCGCCTGGGGGTGGATTTTGGCCGGAATCGCCAGGTGGGGGTGGTGTTCACGGCGATAGGGGGCGAACCAAGGGGGATTTTGGCCGGAATCTTGGAGGAACGCCCGGTGAGTCGCTCGACTCCCTTCAGTCTAAAGGCATAAAAGCCCATGCCTTTGGACTTTTGGAGGTTCTTGCGGACACGTTTTTGGTTGATGATTTTATTCTTTTTTGTGGACCATTTTTGACTTCTTTATAAGTTGAACCATATTTTAATTCAAAGAAATAAATTGTTGGGACCATATAAAGGGAGACAAGATAATTATTAGATTATGTCAGGCAACAAGATGTGGATGACACAGTTTAAACCAACACAATTATTCATCAAACATGTTATTTGACTAATCATGTTGTGATTTTTTGATATTTCGTATAGTTATAGCATAAATTGTTAAGAACATGTAAAAAGCTTGAGTTATATCAGGAGTTATTGTTGAATATTGACTTGGTTTTAGTTAGTTTATTGCTTACATTTATCATTAGGCACGTGATATCCTAACACCACCAAAAAATACAAACTGCACACCCTCTAATTTTTGCATTTTTTTTATTATTATTATTATTATTATTATTATTTTTATAATTTTGTTTATATCAAAAAACTATAAACCTGAAAGTGTGGAACAGAAAATATAAAGTTTAATAAGTCAAACTCTTAAAACTGTCAGAAATACGGAACAGAAACTGACAAAAACTGTGATATACTGTAAACAAAAGGGGGGGACAAAGAGAATAAAGGACAAAACACCCCCTGATTTGACATCATAGTGGGTGTTTGTATATTAGAGGCCTTATCATTAACAATGGGGTTGTGTTATCCTAACACCCCCTACTATGTGAGACCTACACTATATTAATCAAATGTACAACTCATAAAGCAGACAATACAATAGCCTGATGCATCCAATGATTGCAAACACCCCCTGAAAGGGGTGTCACGATAACATCAGCCTTAACAATGTCTTTCTATTTTACAATAATCATCATGCTTTTGATTGGGAAAGGAAGCATCATTGTAAGGGGACCATATATAGACATAAAGGATTGGTTAGAAGCTTGTGGCAATGAGATATTGGATGTAACGTATTTCTAGTCGACAAAACTATTGATCATGCCTATTAACCGAACGTGACTCGTTTGACTAATATGTCATATTCTAATGATCACAAAAGTCGAAAAAGATATAGATGTTCATTTGAAAAGGACTTAAAAGTGTTTTAAGGCTAACACTCAGGCTTCTTACATTACTACTACCACGGTACTCGAGCAAAACAACAGGTTGAAATGCGAATGTTGTTGAACGATTTTTTTCTTTAATTTCTTTTTGGCGAATATTGTTTAACGGTTTTCCATAATTGTTAATAGCTTTTAGAAATTGTTTGTGCTGTGAGATTTTGAAGAATTAATATGACCTATTATTATATTCATATTTAAAAAGTTATAAATTTTAACTATAAATATATTAAATTCATTATAGAGTAAATTGCATAAATCATCTCTGTACTTTCTCCAAATTGCAACTTTTGTCCCTACAATTTTGAAAGTGAAGATACCGTCCCTGTGAGAAACTTTTGGGTAAGTTTTAGTCTCTGGTATTAACCGGCGTTAAGTGGATTCCGTTAGCAGTTACACATTAGCCCTTTTGGCTAACGACTGTTGCAGCGTCCATCCTTTAAACTAACAGACGTTTATAATTTAAAACTTTCGGTTTATTTAAAGCTTTTCAATTTTTTATATATGTTTTTATATGCTTTTATATACATTTTATATACGTTTTTATATATTTTTATATACGTTTTTATATACTTTATTACAATGTTGCAAAAATCGGTCAACTCGGCCGATTAATCGCCGATTACAAGGTAATCGGCCGTATACCTTGTAGAATTTTGAAAATCGGCCAAAAAATGGGTCTAGGCAAAAAACGGCCACTAATCAGTCAAAAATAGGCCAAAAATCGGCCGAATCAGCCAAATCGGCCAGCTTTAAAAAAAAATTAGGCATTCTACTTAATTTGGGGATCGTTTATTTCACTTATAACGCACAATGAGCCTCATAATCAGAATTGGAGCCTTTTATTGAGGTTTGGAAACGTAGTAGGCTTGGAATCAATTACGATATTTAGTTTGGTTTTCAGAAATACCCAAAACATGCAAAAAAATGCCAATCCGATTAATCACCGATTAATCCCCCCTTGGCCGATTAATCACTGCAGGGTGGTCGACCGCCCGGCTACCGATTCACGATTTTTGCAACATTGCTTTATTACAAAAGCATTCTTATCTACGTTTTTATAAACTTTCTAATATACTTTTTATACGTTTTATATAAGTTTTGTATACGTTAATACAAAAACGTTCTATACGTTTTTATACACATTCTTATATACCTTTTATACGTTTTTATATAAGGTTTTGCATACGTTCTTATACACGTTTTATACAATCTACTCTATAAATAACGCATATAAAAAGTAAATAAAAACGTATATATACGTTATCATATACGTTTTTATATACGTTTTTGTATACGTTTTTATATATGTTTTTAAATACGTTTTTATATACGTTATTACAAAAACATTCTTATATACGTTTTTATACACGTTCTTATATACTTTTAATATATACGTTTTTATACACGTTCTTATATACTTTTAATACATTTTTATATAATTTTTTTTATACGTTATTGTATACATTTTTGTATACGTTTTTATATACGTTCTTATATAATTTAATACATTTGTATATAATTTCTTGTATACGTTCTTATATACTTCGTATACAAGTATATAATAACATACATACAATAACGTAGATAAAAACGTATATAGACAAGTATATAAAAACGTATACAAAAACATATATAACAACGCATACAAAAACTTATATAAAACCCTATAAAAAGTATATAAGAACGAGTATAAAAACGTATTTAAAAGCGTATATAAGAACGTATATAAAAGCGTATATAATAACATTTTTGTAATATCGTATATAAAAACATATTTAAAACCGTATATAAAAACGTATACAAAAACATTTATAAAAGCGTATACAAAAACGTATGTAATAACGTATACAAAACTCATATAAAAATGTATAAAAAGTATATAAGAACGTGTATAAAAACGTATTTAAAAACGTATATAAGAACGTTTTTGTAATAACATATATAAAAAGTATATAAAAACGTATTCAAAACATTATATAAAAACGGATAAAAGGTATATAAGAACGTGTATAAAACGTATATAAAAATATATTCAAAAAGTTATATAAAAACGTATATAAAAGTGTATAAAACGTATATAAAAATTGAAAAATTTTAAATATACGAAAATTTTAAATTATAAACAGCCGTTTGTTTAAAGGATGGACGCTGCAATAGTCGTTGGCCAAAAGGGCTAACGTGTAACTTCTAACAAAATCCACTTAATGTCGGTTAAAAGCAGGGACCAAAACTTACCCAAAGGTTTCCCACAGGGATGGTATCTACTATTTGAAATGGTTGAGACGAAAGTTGCAATTTGGCCAAAGTTTATGGATGATTTATGCAATTTACTCTTCATTATATTAGTTATATTTTAATTGTAAAATCCAATTTAATGTGCAATAAGTGTATTTTTAAATTTTATTTTAATAATTGCTAACAATAGAATGTGTGTTAACTTAATTTTTTAAGACTTCTAAAAATAAAAGGTCCCTGGTATGTGTTAAATTACACATAGCTTTTACCTAATAAAATGGACCAAATAGACAAAAAACTAATCAAATATGCCAAATATATTGTGTTTTTGTGTTTATGCATGTGCAGGTACGAATATTGAGAAAATTTCCAAAAAAAAATCAATGAGAAAACGGAAAAACGAGCACGAGATATGGAAAGAGTGTGAAGGAGCCAACGCCGGGGAAGAAATTCACAAGTTTGATCACAATTAGGCCCAAATTGTCAAATTCAGTCCTTGTATCAAATCAAACTTCACAAATGGTCCCTAGATTGAATTTGCAATTCTAGTCCAAGTTTTGCAAAAATGGTCCTTATGCTAACTTAGTTAACCAGATTCATTAAAATAAAAAAATAAAAAATAAATAAAATAAAATAAAATAAAACCCAAAATCCAATCCAATCCACCATAAGCCCACCAAGCCCACCTTAAAACAAACCTGATCCCTTCTTTGAGCCATAACCCGACCCACACCTAATCCTTTTATTATAACCCGAGGTCAAACGATTATTTAATACCCGGTCAAAGCAAAGGAAAAAGGCGGGTAAAGCTTTGTTACTATTCACTTTCCCTGTCACTCTCACCCTGCTCCCAGACAAAAAACCAGCTCACCCCATGGTCCCCCCCCCTCCTTCACATGTTTCCTAGCCACCTCATCAATCCAAGTGACTAAAACCATCCTATGGCTGTGATTAAAAGAAGTGGAGGCCAAGTTTTGATCAAGGGCTGTGATGAAGCAAGAGGAAGCATAAGGCTGAAACTCACTCACACAGAAAGCACAACAAGAGTAAACCGTAGACCTCTCTCAGCTGCTATAAATACAGAGCTCACCTCCCACACACGAGTTGTCCAATTTTCATGTATTTAGAAAGTTTAGACCAATTTACTTATTGTCTCATTTAAATTCAGCATTTTTAATTCAGTTGTATTTCCATTTCAAGTATTGTAATTTCACTTTCATTAATATACATTCAGTTTGCCTTTAAAATTCTTGTTCAATCTACTTTTTATGCATTTAAATTCTCTCATTTAGTTTAAAATTGTTTTTAAAGCTCTTATTACTATTCCATCAAGCTTATATAAGCTTATTCTAGCTTGTGTAAGCTTATCATTGGTTTAATTCAGTTTTAATTTCAAAAAGTCAAAAAAGAAAATAAAAGTAAAAAATAGTCAAATAAGCGGGAAGGGCTTATTGTTGTCACTAGCTTGTCTTTTGACAAGCTAGAGCTTGTAGAGTAGCTCCTCGAGCCTATTTTACCCTATTTGTGCAAGGGTGTTTGTAAGTTTCCATTTAAAGTTCCATTTTAAGTACGTTAGCTTATTTTCTGCTTAATTTAGTGCTTGTTTTCCTTATTTGTGCTTATTTGTTCTTTTTGTTGCCTATTGATGTTATTTTGCTAGTTAGTGTAAGCTCTATTTACTTTTGTCCTTAAAAACCTCAAAAAAACCAAAAAAATAGGTTAATATAGGAGTAGCTTATTAGTGCTTATTTCCCGTTAAAATAGTGTTCATTAGGGCTTAATTAACTTAGATAATCATTTTTGTTTCAAGATCATAGCTTAAATTGGTACTTATTAGCTTAGAATTCTCAAACAGCCCCATAAGAGAGTGTTTGGCATTAGGGGTTAAAGTAGGTAAAATTTGAATTTACTGTTCATTTGCACTAGGAGTAAGTTTGATCTAGCTTAATTTAGTTTAAATAAGTTAATTGTAGGTTGATTTGATTTGTTTTGAAGGATTTGATAGCATTAAGTTTGATTTTTCTAGATTTAGGTTCTTAACTGCTCATATGTGCTTATTATAGGAGTAAGTTGATCTAGTGCTTAATTTTGCTATTTCTGTGTTCAATATAGGTAGTTAAGTGGATAATATAGAGTTGGACTTGTTTAATTTTGGTTTGAGTAGCTTTAGTCCCATTTATGTTAAACTGCCACATCAGTAGCATATTGTCCTGATCAGTTTTGTGCTTGTTTTCCAAGTCAGTTCTAAGTGTCCATTTAGGATCATTAGTGCTTAATTTTGTAAGTTATAGATAGTTTGAAGTATGAAGTTGATTTGCCTTAAGTTTTAGAGTCTGAGCTTATTGTTTCATAGCTTTTCTGTGAGCTTAAAAATACCATCCGGAGCCTATTTAGGCCTGCACATCAGATTCTGTTTGCTTCTTTTAATTTCAGTACTTATTGGTTTATCTTCTAGCTTAATCTGATTTCCTTTGTTTCATTTAGATTAGTGTTAGTCTAATTTAGCTTATTTTGATTTTCTTTTAGCTTAAAGAATGCTTATTAGCTTAATTGCTTTTAGCTTTAGTCCTTATTTAGTCAAAATCCATTACTGATCTGATTTCAGTTGCTAATTCTGTGCTTATTGTTAAGTTTCAAAAATCATTGTTTTTATAAAAGTAGCTTATTTTATTGTGCTTAATAAATTTTTAAAAGAAAAACAAAAAAATAAAATAAAAATAAAAAGTGCAAGACCAGGGGTTCGAACCCTGGTCTATAAAACCACACCTCAACCCAACACCACACAACCAGCAATGCCCTTGGGACTTTTCTGTCCATTCTTCCTTCATTAATCCTTTTAACTTCTATTTCTTCTTTAGCTTATATATTCTGTGTGGCTTATAACTGCTTATTTTTAAGAGCTTTTTCTTCCAATTTATTTTTCTTTTATTCTTTATTATATTAGTTAGTTTTTATAAAAATTTTAGATTTTTCCTTAATCATTTAATATTTTTAAACATTTAAATAGTTAAATTTAGTTTTCAATTCATAATAAATAAAATATAAATAAAAAAATAATAATTTTCTTTTTTCTAAAATTTTCTATTTTCATTTAGGACTTAGGAAAAATAGTTTTGCGTTTCTAGGGCTAGTATTTCTTAGTTTTCACTTTTAAAGCTCGGGATTAGCCCTGGTTTTGCACGTTTTTAGGTTTCCTTTACGTTTTTGCTTACGTGTTCCTAGCTTATTTGTTTTACTTGCTTATTTACTTGTTTTTAGTTTATGTTTATAATTTTTAGCTTAAAAATCCAAAATCTCTCTTCTATCACTATTCACGACACATTTCACGACCCGAATTCACAAAATTCCATTCATCCTTTGACGGGGAAAACGACCCGGGAAATACATACTTCCTTTGTAATACCTTTGGTATACTATAATTCAACAATCAATTTTTAGCGCCGCTGCCGGGGAAGCTTTGAAGTGAATTTTTGATTCCTGTTCGACGATTCGTGTTTTGAAGACCCTTCCTCGTGAAGTTCTCATTTTCATTTGTAAATATTTTCTTATTATAAAAAAAAAATAAATATATAAAAAACCAAAAAGATTTTCTTTTCAAATTTATTTTCCTTTTTCTTTTGTGTTTTTCAATGTTTCTAAACTATAAAAAACCAAAAATAATCTTATTTGTCCTCTCAACCATTTAATTCTATCTTCTTATCCCTCATATTGTTTAATTCTTCAAATTGTTCGATTATTTGTCCCATGATCCTCGGACCATGGAAGATTTTTATCGTTTGACACTTATCAGTAGAGGAGGACCGATCGCTCCGACAACAGATTTTGTATTGAAAGATCATATGGTTGAGCTTATTAGTCAAATCTGCCAATTCCATGGATTTGAAGATGAATATGCTAACTGTCTTTGGATAAATTTCTATCGATCACTCAATTCTTCAAACAAAACGGAGTTTCTCAAGACAGCATCCGTTTGAATCTTTTTCCCTTCTCGTTAACCCATGAAGCTGAATCTTGGTTTTACACTCTTAAAACCCATTCAATTCATACTTGGGAAGGGATGTGCCTCAAGTTTCTTTCAAAATACTTTCCATACTTTAAAACGATGCAGTTTAGAAGAGACATTCTAAATTTCCGACAATTGCACAAGGAATCAGTATTTGAAACTTGGGAGAGATTCAAATATTTGCTGCAGAGATGTCCGAATCATAGAATTTTGCTCCTTGATCAAATCTTAACCTTCTATCATGGCATAAATATGATTGATCGAGACAAAATCATGTTGGCTGCCGGAGGCAATCTCATGCGGAAGACTCCTCAAGAAGCTTATGATTTGATCGAGAATATGACACAACATCACTATCAGTGGGATACTAGAGCCCTTTATGACTCTACCACTGTTTTGAGTGATCATTATTCCGATTACATTCCCGCTGAGATTGCACAAATTGGGGTCATTGGCAATCACAAAAGTTATACAAATCAATATTGCCAGCAATGACCAAGTCATCCTAACACTATCCACTTTTCATACTCCGATGAAAGTGATGAGGATGATCCTTTTGATGAAGAGAAATCAGATGAGGACCCTTCAGATACCTTTTTAATGGGGGACAAGGAAGTCGAAATCAAACCTCTTAAGGAAATTGATGACCTTGTTCCAATCCCAAGGGTATCCGAGGAACCTTTCGATCTTCCTGATTCTACTTCCCAAACATTCGATATGACTATCACAAATCCTTTGTTTGATTTTGATTCTAAATTTACTCTAATTTCAGAAAATCAAATTTTTGATATTCATAACAAGGAAAGTGATGAGTCAGATACGGAGACAATAATGAACGAGGTGGAAACTTCTAGCATACAAAGTACAACACATGTCCCACCTCCGTATATCCTTCCAGAGCCCAAGCTCAAAGACGTACTTCATAAGAGTGATTATCTTCTCGAGGAGTTCACCGATGAACTCACTCGCATCGATCCAATCCCACCGGGGGATGAAGATAAAAACTTTGATTTTGAATCAGATATGAGAGAATTGGAATTTTTGCTTAGTCATGATCCGTCAACTAATTGTGCCTCTAGTCTGGGGGAGTATGCTGATGAACTCTCTCACATCATATCTCCGCCGGAGTATGATTACTCTAAGGACTCGGAGGGAGACGTGATCTATAGTGAGCAGTTTCTTATTAAAGACACTATCCCGAATCTCCCTCCTGAGGTGCTTTTAGATCATGACCTTAAGAGCTTAAACGACAAACTTGATATTAATGGAGATTTTCTCCCAATTACTATCAGAATCTTTCTTCCTTTTCTCACATATGATGTGATTTCTCCTCTTCTTCATTCCTACGGGAGTGAAGATACCATCTTTAACCCCGGCATCTCATTCATAACTTCTATTTAGAGCCGTGGGCATCTCATCGGAGTGGAACTTTCAAGCACTTCAATGTTTCTCCAAACATCTTGAATGAAAGTCCGATGGAGATTTCCCTTTCCACATGCTCCCCAAAGAACAATAAATTCGGGGCGAGTCAAGCTATATGACTCGTTAAAAAACAAGCGCT
Organism: Artemisia tridentata subsp. tridentata; assembly: GCA_021014915.2. NCBI lineage: Eukaryota > Viridiplantae > Streptophyta > Magnoliopsida > Asterales > Asteraceae > Artemisia > Artemisia tridentata. The sequence goes on along the minus strand of CP139508.1, from coordinate 171,549,933 downwards.
TCATGGGAGGCACCCCATGCTTATCATTCTATCTTCTTTCTATTTTCTTTCTAATAAGTGTGACGCGAGGAGATCTACCTCTTCCATTTCTCGTGTTTTGTGGTTGTTGTTGTTTATGTCTAGGATTTGCCCCAAGTTTGAAGACTCTCGTGCTCATGGTTTTGTCTTTCTCCACTCGAGTCTCATCCTTCGTTGCTTTTATGGGAAATTCGATATCCTAAATTTTATCGACTAACGTTTATCTTTTGGCGTAATTAATAAACGGCCTTAGATTTATGTAGGAGAACCCTTACCTTTAAGACATTGAGGACAATGTCTCGTTTTAGTCTGGGGGGTAATCTTTCGATTTAATTTTTGCCTTGCATTTGTGCCTTGTACTCTCGCAACCCCGTTTTTCCACCAAAAATCCAAAAAAAATGAGAAAATTTAAAAAATTTTACAAAAATATCATAAGTGTTTTGACACATTGTTGGCTTTCCGCTAGTGAGAGTAGGAATAAAATTTTGACTTGATCGGGCGTGTTGAGCCCTAGCTTGTCCCCTTAACCTTCATAATCAATAAGATTTTGCTAGTCTTTTATACAAGGAGCAATAAAACGCGAATTCTTTTTAAGAGTTTGCAAGTTCCCATAATTGACTTTATATATGCATGGCTTGGTTACTTGACTAAGCATTAGCGGATCTTATTATTTAAGATTTTAAATTTGCGGAGAACGAGAAATGATAGAGTTAAAGATAAGTTAGATGCTAAGCGTGGAGTAGATGGATCTTTTTAGAGCCCATCGGTGTTATTTGTGACTTTTTGCTCCCATCAGTTAGAAAACCCAAAAAATATAAATTTCTAAATAATTAAAGGTGCACGGTTTTGCCGATAATTAGTTTTTACTCCTTCTTTAGAGAATCCTTGCTTATAAGAGTTGGGTACACATCAAGGTACTGTCAGTATTACGGTGTAATAGGCAACTGATTCCTGATAGTATGTGCTATTGTTTCTATTGCTATAAAAGCCGTAGGATGATGAACTCAAATAAGTACATTTTTTTTTCATCATTTATCCTATTTATTTGACTTGTTTTATTATATTATCTATGAGAATCGATACATTAATGTTTACTTTAGTAATTCTCAGGTAAAAACAAGCATTATGTGAAACTAGGCGATTTTGGACTAATTATGGAGCAAAACAAGCAAGATGTCAAAAGCCTACTGAAATCCAGAAGATCAAGCTCGTTCTACTCCAGATACGCCGCAGCATACTTCTAACATACGGCGTATCACTATCAAGATTTCACAAGTTACAATCCAAGAGAGCCAAAGTACATGCGCCGCATACAGAGATCAAGATACACCGCATCTAAAGGCGGTGTACGAATATTCCTGAATATATTAATTTTGGACCCCACGCGAAGTTAAGTCAATGCGCCGCATCTATCAAACTCTATGCGCCGCATCGACCCCTCAGACAGAAACTATAAATACCCCAAGGACAGACGAATTTGGAGAGTTTTTGGAGAGACTAAGCGTTCGAAGACCGAAGACCACAAAACCCTAGAGCCGAATTCAGACGACCAAGCAGCACAAGACACACCTAAACGAAGATACAAGAGCTGTAAGAAGGTCCTGCATGTATTCAATTCATTAAGTAGTTTTGTTTTATTGTATTAGTACACTTTAATTCATCAGGATTGATGGGCTTGTGTCATGTGACTACGGAAAATCATGCACTCCCCTTAATATTGCTTTCCCATTAATTAAAGTTTATATGTTGATGTCTTTGGTGACTTTTATTAGTGCATTGATAACCTCTGTGTCTAGCTGAGCATTGCTTGGGTCGCCATGCCCCTTCCTCGCCTATCTATTCTAGCGTATACGAGACGTGGGCATCACAAATGCCCAATACTCTAGAAAAGTAGGATAGACATAAGTAATCATTAAGGGTTTACTCGCCGATAAGATTAGAGCCAACGAGAAAGGTTTAATTATATACACTTCATATAAAACTAGCAATAAAACAAGTGACAAGCTACTTAATCATCAGGACAGGTCTTCTTATTGTCTCGAGTATCTATATGTGTACGTGTGTGCTAATCGCTGATTCGTGCTCATTAGTTTAGTTTACTATTTAATCATAACCAAACCGTGCCAGTCTCTCAGGCTGAACCCCCTTGCGTTAGATTAGGTTGTATAGCTAACTTAGGATATTAAAATACTGATTAGAATAACTAGATAATACGTTCCACTCTTAGTGATCGACACTCTACTTACCATTATATTCATACTGACCGGGTACACTGTTCGTTAAGTGTGTGTGTTATTGATAAGTTGGCTAAATATAAATTTAAAACTTGAGTATGCATTAATACTGCTAAACCGCAACGACATGCACCCCCATCAAGTTTTTGGCGCCGCTGCCGGGGAGTGAATTGTTATTATCTGTTAATTTGATTAGTATTTTAGGTTTTTCTTTTTAATTTTTAGATTCTAACCACTAACCCTGTTATATATTAGATAAATTGCATTCATTGTATAATTTGCATATTTTCTGTTTTTGTGTGTTTTTGTTTCTGTAATTTTTGTTTCTTTTTGTTTGTTTTTATTTTTGTTTTTTCTTTTCTGTATTTTTCTGCATTCTGCTATCGTTGTATTGCTCTGATACAAACGATACGACGCATCTGTTTTCACAGATACGGCGTATTGCGTTTAATTTTTATAAAATACAACGCGTTTAATAAATTCGAGTACGACGCATCTTTCCCCAAGATACGGCGTATTGTGTTTTTAATAAGAAATTTTTCTAAACCATAACGCCATACGACGTATCTGTTTTCACAGATACGGCGTATTTTCTATTTAAATTAAAAACAGTTTTTCGAATTTTTTTTAAACAAAAGCAACGCATCGATCTTTATCGATACGGCGCATCTACTAAATCAAAAATCTTGTATTTTGAAATGTAACGAAAATACGGCGCATTAGCTTTTGTTAATACGACGCATTTAATTTTAATAAATATAATCGATTTTTGATAATTTTGACTGGATACGGCGCATTCTAAAATTATAAGCGGCGTATCTGTTTTCTGAATAAAAGTCTGATAAAATTTTAACGTAATAAGATACGGCGTATCCAACTTTTTGGATACGGCGCATCGTCCGCAGATATCCGCAACTTTTATTTTTCGTATTCCGTTTTCGTTGTTAATTTTCTGATATCATACTTTCTTGAACATACCCTACTGATGCTTTTGTGATGGTTTCAGGAAGTGCATGACCAGGAGTTCAACTAAGAACTTGATTAAACCTTACGAAGATCCTAAACGAGCCTTACATTCGCTTAAAAGGCTTTTCAACACAAAAAGCTTTGAAATTTCAAGTTCGTTCGAGCTTGATTACTTTTCTGAAAAGAAGGAGGAAGAAGAAACAGAAACAATGGCGGAAAACACTACTATGGAGGAATACATGAACAAAACCCGTGCTGATTACAGTTCAGGAGTTGCTAGACCGAAGTTTGATGAAAAGTCAAAGTTTGAGTTGAAGGGTCAGATTCTCAAGGAGCTAAGAGAAAATGCTTTCAGTGGAACAGAACATGAAGATGCTAATGAACATGTTGAAAAAGTCCTCGAGATTGCAGATTTGTTTACTACAGAAGGAGTCTCTGACGATCAACTTATGCTAAGAATCTTTCCAATTTCGCTTAAAGGAGCTGCTAATAAGTGGCTAAGGAATGAACCTGCTAGTTCAATCACAACATGGGAAGATTTGAAGAGCAAATTCCTGAAAAGATATTGTCCACCTGCTAAAACTGCTAAAAAGATGGAGGCTATCAACAGTTTCAAGCAAGAGCCTGATGAAACTCTTTATCAAGCTTGGGAATGATTTAAAGACTTATTGATGAAATGCCCTCAACATTATCTAAGTCCGATGCAGGAGATAATATTGTTCTATCAAGGATTGGACGTGCCTACTAGACAAATCTTGGATGCTAAGGGAGCTGTGCCTCAAATGAGTGCAGCCGATGCTAGAAAAGCTATCCAAGAAGCTGCTGATCACTCTCAAAAATGGCACGACGGAACCTCTACTAGATCTAAGAGCAACACTAATTTTGACGGGTTTGCTGCAATTCAAGCTCAATTGGATAAAATTAGTAGAGAGATGAAGAAGCGTGATGAAAAAAGTTTATGCTGCCCAAGTTGGATGTGAAAAATGCGAAGGACCTCACTACACTAAAGATTACCCTAATAAGAATGAAAGTGAGACTTTTGAAGAAGCATACTACACACAATTTGGACAACCATTCCGACCTTCAGGAAGATTTAGGGAAGCTGCTCCGGGATATTATCAAAAGAACAACTATAATCCCACTTTTCAAGAAAGGAGGCAGACTTTGGATGACACTCTTAAGCAAATTATGGCCGATGCTACTAAAAGACATGATGAGAACACCGCTATGATCAAAGAAATCCGAGCCTCAACGGATACTATAACAAGAAATCAAGGAGCTTCGATCAAAGCATTGGAACAACAAATCGGACAAATGAGCAAGGTTCTTCAAGAAAGGGGATACGGAAGTTTACCTAGCTCAACTGAAACTAACCCAAGAGATCATGTCAAGGCCATATGCACTACTGAAGAAGTCACGCCTAACATACCTTTTCCTAGAAGATTGATGAATGGTAATGATGCTGCAAAGACCGAATTTTTCTTTAATTCTTCAATCAGTTTAAGGAGGTTACTCAAAGAAAAGGCAAAGATTGAAGAGGAGATCAAGGCTACAATGAAAGAAGAGAGCTCTGCAACCGACTTACGTGCCTTGCCTCATAAAGAAAAGGACCCAGGAAGTTTTACTTTACCTTGTTCAATTAATGACTTATCTTTCAATAATGTATTAGCTGACTTAGGAGCTAGCGTTAGTGTTATGCCCCTTAAGACATTCACTACCCTAGAACTAGGAAAATTAGCACCAACTAAGCTGCTTATTGAATTGGCTGATAAAACGGTAAAACAACCTGAGGGGATTGCTGAAAATGTGCTAGTTAAGATTGAGAAGTTTGTTTTCCCCTTAGACTTTGTTATATTAGATATGCCCGAGGATATTAAGATTCCTTTAATCCTTGGAAGACCTTTCTTGTCTACCGCCCATGCTAAGATTAATGTGTTTAAAAGAAAAATCTCATTAAAGGTAGGGAACAATAAACTAGTCTATAAGTGCCAAAATCCTGCTAAGAGCATAATTAGAGGCATCTATGTGCTAGGATTAAGAGAACGTATGGACCTCGATCTAGAAGCTAGGTTTATGGGAGAAACCTTGGTAAATAATGAATCACTTGAGACCTATAGTGGATACTACATTGAATTAAATGATCTTAATTTACCAATAGGAATCAATGATCAATTTATGGAGGATTTTGAACCCGAAATTGAAGAAGGAGAAATTATGGATGAACCTAAAATCAATATGATCAACACTAAGAATTATGATGAATTTGAAGGATATCTTAGTTTCTGTGATTATGGTAGAAAGATCCATGTAGATTGTGCTTATAATTTACAATTTCCTTGCATGATAGGATTTAAACAGGTTAGTGCCAACTTTTTCCCTATTTTACCAATTAATGTAATGTCAAAAGATTTCTATAATTCTATAATGAAAAACAAAATTGAGTATAGAGGGAAAAACATAGTTGGAATATTCATGAATGTACCTATTTTTGTCAGGAATTTAACTATTGTTACAGATTTCACCGTGGTGGAAAACATGGATGCTTATCGTGATGTTGAAATGGGTGACGTGATCGTTGGGAAACCATTTTGTAAGGAGGTCGAAATTAACGCTAAAAGATTTGAAGGAAAGATCACCTTTAAAAGTGGAAGCAACGTCATCACTTACATGATGCCTCGTGCTCACCCAAGGTTTAAACATGCCCCTAACGAATTTTGTTACAAATTTACACCATTTCTTTTTGTAGATGAAAATGACGTTGAGAAAGGGATCGAGTATCCGTACCAAAAGATGAAAGGATTCTACAAAGGTGTACTTGAATTGGAACCGGAATATGTTCGTGACGAAGTAATTCACAACTACATCGTGCACGGACATGTGGGGATCAATAGAACAAAATAAGGAGCTGAACGTGAGTATAACTTGAAGACTCTGGAATAAAGACAAGTGCTGACCGGGAGACAACCCGGAAGAAATTTTTTACTTTTATGTTCTGTGTCGAGTCTGTCAGACCTGCAGAAGATGCGGCGCATCTCCATAATAGATGCGACGCATCACATGCACTGGTCATATCTTATTTTATTTTCTGCATTTCTATTTTTGACTTTAAAACTTTTTATCAGTTTATTTAATGCGGCGCATCCCTGGTTAAGGATGCGACGCATCTTTTATTCTGATTCGTATTTATTCCAGGCTCGATACGGCGTATCTTCTTCCATAAGATACGGCGTATCGACTGACCTGATGATTTACAGATTTAATTTTTTAGTTTTTATTTTTACTAACTACTAATGTATTATGCAAGTTTGAACCTTCTTAACTCAGGTGTGTTAAAGTCTAAATGGTATTTTAGATTCCTCCAATTCTTGTGGATACATCATCTATGAAGCTTAAACGTTCTAATCCACAAGAAAGTTGATTTTTGCTCTTATACGAATAATGGAGGATCATACCGAGCAAATCTCAGGGGAGTTTTTATGTTCTAATTCTTTTATTTTCCAGTTTTTAACCTTTGACACAAACAACGAGGACGTTGTTTAACTTAAGTGGGGGGATTGGAGAATTAGAACACTTACTTGTCCTAAACTTTTTCAAAATATGCTTAAAATATGCGCTTAATATATCAAAATTTAAATTTTTTTAGCATGTTTTTGTTTAAAGTCTAAATTACATAACCGCACACATAACTCTATTTTTTCAAAAATATTAAAACTTTAGTGTGCTGGTGACTTGTAAACTTTAGAACTTGGCTTGTATACTATTCGAGACCACCATAATAAGTATTATCTATATAATTGGAGTGACTTGTCTAAATTGGTAAATTTCTAGGATTACACCCAAATAGCCTTTATATGTTATGTGATATTAACTAACTACACTGGTTAGTTAACCCCCGTATAAACCCTTTGTTACTCTCACTTTTATAGTAAGATACCCCTAGAAAAACCCTCAGAGCCATTCCTTTCGTTTCTTACACCTTTGTTATAATGTTTCGATACACCCTTACACCTTAGCCTACCCTGTAGATTAAAATCCGTGGTTAATTGCTTTAGGCAAAGTGTGTTTTCTTACATTACCTGTGTTCGCGTGCGTAATTCATTATCTTTGGTTAGGTCAGAAAATTGCACAATGCAATTGGTATGAAAGTAAATATTGTATAACTTTTAGTTTATTTTTCGTGTGTTTGCTACTTTCACTATTATAGTTATTTCTGAAAGTATGAAGAGTATGGAAAAATTATCCGGAAAAATAGTGATAGAAAAGTTGTGAAATTTTACACATATATGTTGATGTTAAAAAAAAAAAAAAAAAAAATCGAAAAAAATAGAAAAGAAAAAGAAAAAGGAAAAGTTGGAAGTTTGTTTTAACCAACTTATGTAAAGTCTTGTATTAAGTGGGAGATATCACCACTATTTGTTGTATATTATATTTATGGATTGAATGGGAGTTGGCCGTTATGGGAACGCCAACTAAGGTTATTCTTTGATTGAGATCTTGTTGAGTATAATTCGTGTCTACCTAAAGCATGTGTTTCAAGTGTTAAAGCGTGAGTTATTCAATGATATGAGTCTTATTCATGGGATGGTTGGGAAAGTGATTAACCACACTTAGGATTTTAATTTATCTGTTTTGTTTATTTTTCATTTTACACCAATTTGTTTCTCGAATATTATCCATACCCTATATCATTCTTCATCCAAACCTTTGATTTATTGAGATTAGGGATTTGAGCAATCTTAAGTATCGTAGTCGTGGATTCGACTATGTATTTATGATTTTATCGCCCTTTTTGATATAATATTATTGGTGAAGATTACTTGGTCCTATCTTTAGCTTATTCGAGTTAAGGATTTGAGCAATTGCAAATATCATGGTCGTGGATTCGATCATGTATTTGTGATTTTGTCGCCTTTTCTGGAATATGAGATCGATAGAGATTAAAAAGGATGATCAACCCTTAAGCCTCAAAACCCTTTTTACCGCTTTAGACTTGTTATTCCTTGGCTTTAGTGGGGGAGATGCGTATACTTGCCAAGCCTATGATAGAATATTCGTCACGACTAAGCAACTAAACGATTTAGAATTGTTTTACATTAAAAATTATTTTGGTTTCTACTTCGTTAAGTGTTTGGTTGTGTGATTATGACAAAACGAATACGTGCTTGAATATAAAAATAAATCCTAATATCTTTTAGGATTTATTTTCATTTGATTAATTCTAAGGTTTACTTGAGGACAAGTAAAGTTCAAGTGGGGGGATATTTGATGAACTCAAATAAGTACATTTTATTATCATCATTTATCCTATTTATTTGACTTGTTTTATTATATTATCTATGAGAATCGATACATTAATGTTTACTTTAGTAATTCTCAGGTAAAAACAAGCATTATGTGAAACTTGACGATTTTGGACTAATTATGGAGCAAAACAAGCAAGATGTCAAAAGCCTACTGAAATCCGGAAGATCAAGCTCGTTCTACTCCAGATACGCCGCAACATACTTCTAACATACGGCGTATCACTATCAAGATTTCATAAGTTACAATCCAAGAGAGCCAAAGTACATGCGCCGCATACAGAGATCAAGATACGCCGCATCTAAAGACGGTGTACGAATATTCCTGAATATATTAATCTTGGACCCCACGCGAAGTTAAGTCAATGCGCCACATCTATCAAACTCTATGCGCCGCATCGACCCCTCAGACAGAAACTATAAATACCCCAAGGGATATATGAAGTTCGTTCTGTTCCTCTATGCATCTCTATGATGGGTAAATCTCCATGAAAAAGGGGCAACTTTCGTGTAGTTTGTAATTGGATGTAACTATTCATATTTTTTCGAGAATAAATCATTCTCTTAATAGATCTCGTCTTGTTCCTCAATCTTCGAAGAATGCGGCGTTGTATTATTGTAAGTTCCCAGTTCCAAACATTTCCTTCAGTGGAGAGTTTTTTGAGAGACTAAGCTTTCGAAGACCGAAGACCACAAAACCCTAGAGCCGAATTCAGACGACCAAGCAGCACAAGACACACCTAAACGAAGATACAAGAGCTGTAAGAAGGTCCTGCATGTATGATATGTGTCTAAAAACACATATAATTTACCCGGTTTAAACCCACATAAACGTCCAAAAACACACAAATATTATAAATATCATTGAAAATGTGTTTTTATCTGTTTCAAATGCAAAATGATTGAAAATAAGTGAAAACGAACCAAGTTTGCATAAATGGCAAGTCTAGTCCCTCAAGTTTCAAAAGTTGTCAAATTTAGTCCTCGAGTGTTTTAAAAATGGAAAATCATGTTTTAAACCCTTGTACTATTAATACTTGGCAAGAAATACCCTTGTGATAACTTTTGAGAATTTACAAAACAAGTCCCTCAAATATCCAAATTTACATATTAGGTCCTTAAAGTTTTAAAATAATAAAAAAAATACAACTTTGGTCCTTGTATAATTATTTTATGGCAGGTTTAGTCCTTGGAATAAAGTTTGGGAAGATGACAACTCAGCCCTAAAGTTTCAGTAAATTACAAGAATGGTCCCTATGATTATCTAAAATAAAATCCGGATCAAAACACTACCCATAAAATCCAAATAAACCCAACCCTTTTATTATTTACCCAACCCAATCCTTATACCCATTTACCAAGCCCAAACACAAACAAGCCCAACCCTTAACTGAGTTAACCAAACTCAGTCAAACAAACCTTTGACCCGTCTCTTTCCCACTCACCCCGCCATAACCAGTCATCCCCCCAGCTGGCTTAAACACCTCATCCCCCTCCTCCTACAAGTCACCTAACACATCCAAAACCAATTAATGCTTTCTTCCCACTCCCCACTAGCAATATCAGAGGATTTAGTCAAAATCCTGTTTTCCCGCCAAAATGCCAAGTGGATGAACAAGATGAAATTGAGCTAATTGGATGGTAGGGATGCATTGTGGATGTCGACTAAGTATTATCCCAGTTTAAAGTTAGTATAAATAGTGTGTAATGTAGCTTAAATAAAGTGTGTGGAAAAGTAGTATAGTCAAATTTCCATTTCCAGTAATTGTACTTTGTAATTCCAAATTCCATCAATCAATACAAGTTAAAATTAGTGTATTTATTGTTGTTATTTGATTATTGTCAGTAGTGTAATATTTATGCATTGTTCTGATTTTCATTGATACTGATAATTAGATCATTGTTAAGTAATATCAAGAATAGCTTCTCAGCTGTTTTCAATAGCTTATATAAGCTTCTCATAGCTTATCATAAGTCTATTGTAGTGTAACTTGTTCTTAAATCCAAGATTGGAAGATGGTCAATGAAAGTCAACTGAAGGTCAATAAGCTATTTCTGGATGATTAAGCTAGTTCAAGAAGCTTTTCTGGGTTATCTAGCTTGTTTGTGACAAGCTTGATTGGTCCTTGGTTCCTTGTTCTTTGTGCATCAGTTCATATCAGTTGTAAGCTTTTCTAAATTTTTGGCATTATTTCCATATCACTGTGCTTGTGCTTATCATTAGCTTATTATTATTGTTTTAAGCTTTTTATTAGTTTATAAGTGTATTTGATATATCTTTTCAGTAGTTGCATAGCTTTTCATTACTTTGCTCAAAAATCTTATAAAAAGCCAAAAACAGTCCACCCTAGCATAACTGATTAGATTGCTTAATTTTGTGTTAAAAGTTGTTAATCAGTAGTAAAATAAGTTAGTAAGTCAATAATATATAAGCTCTTAGTGTAAAATTTTGATTTCCCTTTGAAATTCCAAATCAGTCAATCCATAAAGGACTGTTTGGATTTACACAGTCAATAGGCTAGTACTGTAGATTGGTCATAAGTTCACTTTTGAACTAGCTTATCTCAGTCCTAATAAGTCATTTTCAAGCTTTGATAAGTCCCTTAGATCAGTTAAGCAAGTTTTCATTGTCCTTGTGATTTTCAGTCCCTAGAAAGCTCAAACCTGTGCATATCAGCTACTAGCCTGTTTTGACCCTTTCTTTGGTATTTTTGTACTCCTTTTGGTTCACTTAGTCAGTCCACACAAACCCCAAACCTGTGCACAAGTGGTGCACAAAAACACAAACACAACAGACAAACAGCACACTCAGTGTGTACTGAGCAGCCATTGCTGCTGATCTAGGCCCAAATTGGATCTCAATTGGGATGTTATTGATGGGGCTTTTGTGATTTTTAGACACCCAGTAGTTCAAGCTTGCTTTTGCCCCCTTAGGTTGCCTTTTAGACAGCTTATTGAGTGCTTAAAGTAGTCTGCAAGTCTGCTATTTATCTGAGTTTTCTGTGCATAGTTTTCAAATCAGCCCATTTGCTTTTCAACTTATCTTTAGTGCTTATTTGGATTATTAAGTTGTTTAGTGCTTAAAATTGTTGTTTAATCCATTCCTGAACTTTTGGGAATTTTTGGATTCCATTTAGCTTATTTTGGGCTTATTAGCTTATAGCTTATCTGCCCAAATCAGCTTATATAGCTTAGTGAACTTTTCATTTTATTTTTCCCAGCTTCCTTATAATATTTTAGCATTATCTGTAATTTTTCATAATTTTCCTAAGTCATTTAATATTTTTAATCATTTTAATTAGTTTATAATAGTATTTAAATCATAATAAATAGAATAATAATCAGAAAAATATAATTCCAATTTTCATAATTTTCTTTTGTTATTTTTAATCTAGGAAAAATATAAAAATATTTTTAGGCCTTAAAAAAATCAAAAATAGAAATAAAGTGATAGCTTCTATTTAATAGAATTTATCTTTTTAAATTTTAATTAAGTAATTTTCATTTTTATAATTTTATTAGTTTCTATTTAGTTATTAATATTTTTAGAAAAAGTTTCATATTTTTCTTAGTTCATTTAGTATTTTTTAGCAATTTAAATAGTTTAATTAGTAATTAAATAATAAATAATTAATAATAATTAAATAAAAAGTGTAGAAAAATATAATTTAAGTTTTTAAATAAGTTTTAAGTAATTTTACATTTTTAGGATTTAAATTTCATAAATTTTAATTTTAGTCCCATTTTAGCTTTTTCGTTACGCGTTTTAAGTTTAATTTATTAGCATTTAAATTTCCTGTGTATATCTGTTTTTTAATTTGTTATTTAGAATTGTTAAATAAAGCAAAATCCAAAAATATCTGAATCATCAATCACTTTAATCCTAGCTTTGCACAGTTTGTCAATTTCACACCTCGTTGGGAAACGACCTGGGTGATCACTTGCCCAGTATACACACTACACACGAACATCCAGTTCCGAGTCTGCATTTGTTTAAATATAAGTGTTGGTTCGGGGCGGATCAATGTATTCAATTCGTTAAGTAGTTTTGTTTTATTGTACTAGTACACTTTAATTCATCAGGATTAATGGGCTTGTGTCATGTGACTACGAAAAATCATGCACTCCCCTTAATATTGCTTTCCCATTAATTAAAGTTTATATGTTGATGTCTTTGGTGACTTTTATTAGTGCATTGATAACCTCTGTGTCTAGCTGAGCATTGCTTGGGTCGCCATGCCCCTTCCTCGCCTATCTATTCTAGCGTATACGAGACGTGGGCATCACAAATGCCCAATACTCTAGAAAAGTAGGATAGACTTAAGTAATCATTAAGGGTTTACTCGCCGATAAGATTAGAGCCAACGAGAAAGGTTTAATTATATACACTTCATATAAAACTAGCAATAAAACAAGTGACAAGCTACTTAATCATCAGGACAGGTCTTCTTATTGTCTCGAGTATCTATCTGTGTACGTGTGTGCTAATCGCTGATTCATGCTCATTAGTTTAGTTTACTATTTAATCATAACCAAACCGTGCCAGTCTCTCAGGCTGAACCCCCTTGCGTTAGATTAGGTTGTATAGCTAACTTAGGATATTAAAATACTGATTAGAATAACTAGATAATACGTTCCACTCTTAGTGATCGACACTCTACTTACCATTATATTCATACTGACCGGGTACACTGCTCGTTAAGTGTGTGTGTTATTGATAAGTCGGCTAAATATAAATTTAAAACTTGAGTAGGCATTAATACTGCTAAACCGCAACGACACGCATGCGCACCATAGGACTCGGGGTTTGGCGCCAAATATATAATAAATAATAATAATAATCCAAAGCCGATAAAAGTTTTCTGTTTCCTGACGGTTCGCTCCCGTTGACTCAGACTTCAAAAAGGCAGAGGAAAAATATCCAAGGTCAAAATAAGACTTCCGATTCTTGACGGTTCGCTCCCGTTGTCTAGGTTGTTTAAAAGGCCGAGGATTAATAATATGTGCTTAATAATGTTAATAATGCCAGATTTCGACTCCGGGGATATCCTAATAAAAGCTTATGTCTCTGGACTCGTAGATGAGTTGTTTCGGTCGTATATAAAAGGGATATCCCCAAAATCATGTTAAATCAGAGACCTTGATGTGGACCTCATTTTTTGTGGGCAACGATTCTCGAGTGAAGGATTTTAAACTAGTTAGCGTCTAAACTTAGTTCCTTTATCGGATTAAAAATCTATGAAAACCAAGAAAAAATCATTTTTCCATAAAATACTTAGAGGAAAATAGGAATAAGGGAGCGAGAAGTTCACACTTAGCATCCATGGGTAGTGTTGGCATCTAACTTGTGTTTAACGATGATCTCGTTTTTAAGCTTAGTTTGGGGACTCATGAAAAATCAGAGACGATAAATTTTATCCGTATGGTCACTTCTTTATGAGTTGTGTAAAACCCTAAAATCTGAAACATGCAAAATGACCAAATTGCCCCTGAAACTTTAAAATTTAATTAAAGCTTACATAAATTGCCAAATTAATCCCAAACCTTTAGTAATTAACAACATTTGAAGTAAGGTATTTTTATAGCAATCTTCTAATATCCTACAATGTACAAAAAATTCATATCACACATTAAAATGTCACAAGGGCCGAAAATAAAACAACTACACATGTAAATAAATTGTTTTGTAATTTAAATCTTTCATTTAAAAAGATAAGCACAAGGTTTAAAAGGAAAGTGATCAAATTCTGGAAGAATTGATTTTTGCCAGCATAATATGGGCCGAATAACCCTCCCCCCCCCCTTTGACCACACGTTTTTCCTTATTTCCTTTTCATTCTTATCGCTAAAAACCCTAAACACACAAACAAAACTCTCTCTTGGTCATCCAAATTTCTGGAGGCTGTGGCATAATTTTCTGGTGTTAATCTTCATCCAAGGAGGCTAGGAAAAATAGTCTTGGGGTTGTGGAGCCGTTCGTTTGGTCGCTAGGTTTTTTTCCTTGGTCGATATTGCATCCGAGAAACATAAAAATCTCACGACTCATCTACACGTTCAAATCATCATTTGGTATTTTTCTTATGATCCTTATATTATATATGACTCATATAAAATTTTGGATTCGAATCATGCAAGGTTAAATGGGTCGTATGAATTATAAACGTCTAAAATGGGCATAATATCTAAAATATACCATACGAAGTTTCTGGACTATGTTATTAATTTTTATGGGTTTCTTGATCATCATATAGGTCTGGAAGAATATTGGTTCGAATTGTTGTAGCTCATATTGATCGTTTTGATTTTAAGTGGTTAAAACATACGTAAATTCTAATATATGTAATACAAATTTTTTGGCTGTGAATCATATTTTATTTGGACTCTATATAACATATATGACCTGGAAAAAATGTTGGAATGATTTGTTGAGGCATAGAATGGTCATGGTTAATTTTTGTTTCAATCGGGTTTTTGTAATTCGAAAGTAAAATTTTGAAACCCTAAGTAGCGAATTGGGAATTAGGGTTTTGGATCTGAATTTGGTTAATAAATAATTTAATTATTATTTACAAATGATGGCCTAATGATTGGGAAAGATTAGGGTTAGGATTTTGATTTAAAAATGTTATACGATTTGGGTTTTTAAAATATAAGGGGGTGTTTTGTCATTTCTGAAACTTAAAGGTTATTTTTATAATGTTATTTAGGTCAGTACTAAAGTGTAAAAAATATAACATGAGGTCCTTATGTGTAAAAATTGCAAGATATGGAATTATGTGTAAATTTAGGGTTTCGAATAGAAATTAATTTAATTGAGGGGTTAAAAGTGTAAATACTGAAACTTTATGGACTAAAGATGTGATTCTGAATAAATGATGTATTTAAAGTAATAGTTTGCAATATTTTCATTTAAGACCCCTAACTTTGGGATAATTGCAATTAAAACCCTAATTTATGGAAACTTGTCATATTTAACCCTGAACTATCATAACTTGTTAAAATCTACCCTATGTCCATAATATGCTTAAATAATGACTTAATCTAAGTTATGATACTTAAATCTTTCTGATTATGGAGACTTTCTAAAAATGGAAACCTGCTAATTATAGAAACCTACTAAAAAATGGAAAGTTACTAAATATGGAAAGTTACTAAAACTGGAAAGCCGACTAAAATAAGTAATCTGAATTAAATAAGCTTTTAATAAGTTAGTTATTAATTCGTGTAGATTCGCCGAAGATGGAGTTTGCCTCCGACCTTGATATTTCTGTTGTGTTTTTCATTTGCTGTATAAGGTACAGATATTCTGACCTTCTCACAGGTTTCTCATGAACCCTTTTCTTTATATCTTGTTGTTCCCTTGAACCTTGCTATGTTTCCCCTGTTCTGTGAACTCTGATATGATTCCTTTCATATTCTGATCTGTTTAGCTTCTGATTTGATGCCATTGCTATGAGTTCCTTTGCTTTGAACCTTTTCTATTGATTCCCTTGTTATGACCTCTGATATGAATCTATGTTGTGAAAAACCTTTTAAATTATGACCTGGAAATGTTTTGAGAAGAGTTATTTATTTAAAATGATGTTTATACTTTTAGTTGAAATTCTACTAACTTTTATGAAAACTATTTTAAAAACTATCTTTATGAGAAACCGTTTTGAAGGATCATTTTTATGAAAACAATTATTAAGGGATTTCTTAAAATGGACTTTTGATAGAAATTTCTGAAATGAACTTTTGATCTGAACCTTGACTTGATTATTGATATAAACCTTGATCTGATGAACTCTGATTTGAACCTGATTTATTCTGAACCTCTGATATTTAATTCTGAAATAATTGACATGAACCTTATACTATGAACCTTCTGATATGACACTCTGATTTTGACCTGATACTTGATACTTGACCCTGACCACGGTTTGATACCCGAGCCACCTCACTAGGCATGAGGGTTTCATGTCCATGTCATTGATGCACCGATGGCATGACTCTAGGGCAGGAGAGTGATGACCTATCCCGTCCCTGACTTTATCTGATTTGGTGTGTATTGGTAGACTCTGGCCACCTGGGGCGTATGGATGCATCCTAGATCTGATCTGATTTCTGTTATCTGTATCTGTTTATCTGTTATATATATCTGGTGACTGATGGTGTGTGCGATACACGTCTTTCACATATCTGGGAGCTAGCTACTCCATTTGATACATGTGGACACCCCTCATATTATCTGGTTACTTGAGAGGCATCCCCTCTGGATTACTGATATGGCTACATGGTTATTATATTATCTGTTCTGGGCTCGTGGTGGATTACTGTTCCTTTTTCTTTTTCCTTTACTCTTATTCCTTTACTTATTCCTTAACCCATATTACATCTGCATGACCTTTATTTCTGTTACGTTGTACTTTTCTTCACTACTGCTTTGTTATCGTTATATCTGTTCACTGAGCTCTCGTAGCTCAGCCGCATTTCTTTTCCTGCGGCAGGTTTTAGTAGGAAGCTGGGAATGAGTGGAGAGTACCTTGGACTTAGAAGACGTGATAGCTATTCTGGATTAGAAATAACTAGAAGTTATTATTCTGTCAGAATTAGAGTTTATCGGAAGTTTCATTTGTAACCTTGTAGTTTCTGTACTGCATTTGTAACCTTTGAGAATTCTTGTATTACTATAGATGTATGCTTTGTTTTGATCTGATATGAAACCATTATTGTGATATCTTTACCCTTATCGGGTTGGGGTGTTACAAGTTGTGTTTCCTGCTCCGTGATCCTAAAAGTTATTGTGAAATAATGAAAGTCAACATCCCGTCACAATGAGAAAAGTACAAAAAGAATTATATATGAATAAAATGGACAAACGGGCCGTTTTTAGGACTTATTGATTTCGTAATCTCTTTTGAACATTTTGCTACTTTTCAAAGTTAGTAAAAAAAGGTTTGAAATTTTTGGTTTCAAAAGCGTGAGTTGATGACATTGCGTGAGGACACGGCAATACCTTAGTCTGGGGGATTTTGGTATGTGTTAAATTACACATACCTTTTACCTAATAAAACGGACCAAATAGACCAAAAACTAACCAAATATGCCAAATATATTGTGTTTTTGTGTTTATGCATGTGCAGGTACGAATATTGAGAAAATGGACAAAAAAAAATCAATGAGAAAACTAAAAAACGAGCACGAGATATGGAATGAGTGTGAAGGAGCCAAGGCCGGGGAAGAAATTCAAAAGTTTGATCACAATTAGGCCCAAATTGTCAAATTCAGTCCTTGTATCAAATCAAACTTCACAAATGGTCCCTAGATTGAATTTGCAATTCTAGTCCAAGTTTTGTAAAAATGGTCCTTATGCTAACTGTTAGGAATATAAATATTCATGTGAAGACTCGGTCACCCCGAGTATCTGTTAGTATTAACTAGCTCGTAGGATTATTAGTTTTATTATCATTAGTTTAGTTATTTATGTATACGTGGAGTGGGTCGGGTCTTTACCCTCTGTCAGCTCTCTCCACAGCCCACACGGGGGCAACTAATATGTAAGTATAAATACCCCTCTCCCACCAAGGGAGAGGGTTGGACCTTTCATTCACCTCAATCTAATATTTCCTTCTTTCTCTCTCTAAAGGTTCCACTTCCTCTCATCTCTTTATCTCTCTAAAGATTCGGCCAAGAATCACAAGAACCATAAGTGTTTAGTGTTTGAGTATATTACAATTGGTATCAAGAGCCTTGGTTAGGTTCGTTTCATTGAATACTCACGGATTTGTAGGTTGTTTTTGTGTTTTTTGGTTCGAATAGTATCTTAAGGAAAACACTTTGATTCGACTTTGTTTGTGGTTAGTGTTGTTAAAAGCTTGTACTTTCTTGATTAGGGTTAGTATATAAGCTTAGTTTAGTGTTTGGAAAGATTTTTCTATTCGGTTTGTGGTGTTTTTTTTTGGTCAATTCGTGGGGTATTTAAGGTTTGTTCTTGGTTGCGATTTGGCATTCGGTAAACGTTTCTTGCCTGCGATTTGAGGTGTGTTTGGAAATTGGTGGTTGCGATTTGGCATATTGTGTTTCTGCGATTTGTGTCATTACTTTAAAGGGAAAAGAAGACAAATCGCTAGAAAGGGACTGTTTTGGAGTTTTGTGTGCTGCTGTTTGACCAGAAAACGACTGTTCTGTCATTTTGTGATTGCTGAGATTTGAGTTTGGTCTGCGATTTGGTTGTTACGATTTGGGTAGTCTGGGTTGCGAATTGATAGTTGCAATTTGAGCACTCAAGTTTGTGATTTGCTTAGTGCGATTTGAGCATACACAATTGCTATTTGAGGAGGTGACTTGCGACTTGAGTCTTTGCGATTTGATCTTTGTGATTTGACTCACAGTTGACAAATTACGATTTGATTATTTGCGATTTGGCAAGCTGCTATTTGACTTGTTGCGATTTGACAGATTGCTATTTGACCTGTTCCGATTTGACGTTGCAAGTTAACACTGTCTGCGATTTGACTTGTTGCGATTTGACAATCTGTGACTTGACCTGTTGCGATTTGATCAATTGAGATTTGTTTTTCTTTGAGAGTTGAATTTTGAAGATCAGCTTTGCAATTTACTCTTGGACTATGGTTTCTCTTGTTGATTTTAGAAAATCCCGCGAAAGAACTTATTTCTTGGTTTAAATCTCAAGAATTGTAAAATCCCGTATACAGTATGGCAAGCATACCAAGCATTGCATCTGATGACATTCAAGCAGCTGGGTCCGATACCCGTCCTCCTATGCTTGATAGGACGGACTATGAGTCGTGGGCACAACGAATACGGCTTTACTGCTTGGGCAAAGAAAATGGATTTAATATTCTCAAATCCATTGATGAAGGACCACTTCAGATGGGCACCACCAGAGATGTTGTTACTACTGGTGATGACGGAACTGTCACTTTGGGAATCGACGGGCCTCGAACTTACAATGATCTTAATGAGGAAGAAAAGAAGAGGTATGATGCAGATATTAGAGCCTCAAACATTGTCATTCAAGGTCTGCCCAAAGATGTTTACAAACTCATCAACTTCAACACTGAAGCAAAAGCAGTATGGGACAATGTAAAAATGCTGCTGGCTGGATCAGAACTCACAAAGGAAGATCATGAGTCGTAACTGTATGATGAGTTTGAGCATTTTAAGATGAACCCTAGTGAGAACATTACAGACTACTATGTGAGATTTCATAAGTTGGTAAATGACATGAGGATCATCAGAATGACTATGCCCAACATCCAACTTAACTCAAAGTTTGTAAACAACATGACTCCAGAATGGGACAAATTTGTTACTGCAGTAAAACTCAACAAAGTTCTGAGAGAAACAAACTAGGAACAGTTGTATGCCTATCTACAACAACATGAGAAACATGCTGCTTATGATCGTCTGTTGAGAGAAAAACTCAATCCAATTGCATCAAATGATCCACTGGCATTTGTTGCAAGTGCTCAGCCAATCAACCAATTGTTATCTGACCAAGCTTACAACCATCCCTATTCATCACCATTTGCTATGAGTCCACAACTGGATTCAGGTTACACTCACACCGACAAAATGATTGATAACCTTACCAACTAAGTGTCCTTACTTGTTCAACAATTTAAAGCAACACTCCCTCAGACTAACAATCAACTCAGAATCTCATCAAACCCACCCAATCTAGCAACGGTGGAAGATGGAAGAATTGTAGTTCAAAATGTTCAGGGGAGACAAAACTTGAATCAAAGGAACATGGGTCGAGGTAATGTGCAGATCAGAGTAGGGAATGCAAATCAGGGGCAGGGGAAACAACCTAAGTGTTATAACTGTGGTGGACTTGGACACATTGCCAGAAACTGCAATCAACTAAAACGTCCTCAGAACTCAGACTATTTCAAGGACAAGATGTTGTTGATGCAGGCTCAAGAGAATGGAGCTGTGTTGGACAAAGAAGAAATGTTGTTTCTTGCTGGCGATGGGGGAAATACTTTTGATGCCGATGTGGACGAACAGCCAGTTCTGGACCTTTCACTTAATGATCCCAACATTTTCAAAGCTGATGATTGTGATGCTTTTGACTCTGATGTGGATGATGAACCAACAACTCAAACAATCTTCATGGCTAATCTGTCCTCTGTTGTCTCATCACCTCAACAAGCTGGTTCCTCCAATGCATCTGTGATTTCTGAGGTACTAAAGCTTTATGACACATATGACGTGGTTGATAAACAAAAGATTCCCAACGAAGTACAACAGACAGATGGGGTTGATTTAGATACTGTTGACATGGGTAATAGTAATATTATTCCATATGAACAATATGTGAATCACAACAACGTGTCTGATGTACAAGGTGGTGCATCTTTTGTTGAAAATATTGCTTGTGTTGTAGATAATGCCTGTGTGGTAGATAATGCTTATGAGTGGCATGAAAACACTGAGTTTGTCCCTGATGACCCCTTGACCACTAGACTAAACATATATAAAGATCAGGTGGCAATTTATGAACAACGTGCTAAATTTGAACTAACTGAACGTGAGCAGAAAATGGATAGTCAAATGCGTACACTTATAACTGAGTGTAACTTAAGGGAGGAAACATTAAAACAAGAGTTGAATTCTTTACAAAAACAGCTCGATCAGACTGTTAAACAAAAATAGGAGGCCCTAGAGCATGTAAATACACTAAAACAAGATTTCAAGGAAAAAAAAACACAACTCTTAAATGATTTCTCAAGACTTAAAAACTTAAAGAATAATCTTGAAAATAAGTTGTACACGCAAGACCAATCTAGACAAACGGTTCAAATGCTTCAAAAGCACAAAAAGTTGTGTGATAAGCACAGTGTAAGTAATGTAGGTGAACCTAAATTAGCTCTCCTTAGGAAAGCTAAAGTGACCCAACCTGCCTTATATGATGCCAATGTGATGATTGTGCCTAGCCATGCCCCACCTGATGTTTCATCTTTAGAAGAGAGTAATGAGATAGATGAGAGAAATAGAGAAAGAATGAATGAGAAAATGAAGGATCCCAAATGCATAGCCAATCGAATAATAGTCAAACCCCATGATTATTATGAGGAGAATCGATTGATGTGTTTGCACCTCAAAAGAAGTTAACGCCTGAACAAATATTTTGGTCTATAGATATGGAAAAGAGAAAGGCCGATGAGCTTGAAGCCAAAACTTCATCCCTTAGGAAAATTGCAGCTGCGACGGTGTATCCTCCCAATACACCTAGGCATTTGGTTCCTTTGACTCTTCCTACTAAATGTAAAACCTTAATTAGCATATATGTACTTTGTCAACTATTTGCTGATTTTGATAAAACATGTAAGAAGAGAATTACACCAACCGAAATTACTGAGGGGGAAAGGGGTTTTGAACAGACAAAAAGGTGTTACTTAACTGAGGTCATTCCATTCTTTAAATTACTCAAGGAACAGTTTGAAGGATTGCAAAACGCCCTTGAAACTGAAGTAAATGAAATGAAAGTAATGTTTAAAGATATGGAAAATGAGGTAGCTCAAAATGCGATAGAACTTAAGAGCCGTGAGATCGAGAGAAAGAACATTCTCATCACCAATGAGAATTTGATTGCTAGATGTATTGCACAGGATATATTTTATACTGCCACTGATTCTGCTTTAACTGCCTGTCAATTTCATGAGTATTCTATTGCATTGAATGTTACCCAGAATCGTGATGACCATGATAACATGGTCAAGCGTTTTTCAAAACTAGAAGTTGATCATCTTAATTTACAATTAAAATATCAACACTTAGAAGAAAAATGTAAAATATCAAATGCCAAGACATCTCTGGATGCTCCTGAATTTGATACATATTTTGAATTGAGTAAACGTGATGAAAAAATTCAAGCTCACACTAACACGATTCGACAGTTGAGGGCTCAAATTGCCCAATTAAAGTCAAATAAGAGTGAAGCAATTGGCACCAATAAACCATCGTCTTTGGATTCTCAGAATTTTCACTATCAGGACACTATCAATAAGTTACATGGTGAAAATGAGTGTTTTCGAGCTGAAAATTCAAAAATCAAACAACATTACAAAGAGTTATATGACTTAATTAAAGTCACACGAAACAGTCATAATGAAAAAATAACTTCTTTGTTAAATGAAATTGAGAATCTCAAGACTCAGGTGAAAGGAAAATTGCCAATTGACACTTGTGATAAGGTTGCTCCAAAGGCTTCTGTTGTTAGAAAGTATGATGTTGATGTTGTGCCTATTCCAATTCCCCTTAGGAACAATAGGTCTGCCCATCAAATTTATCTTAGTCACCTTAAGGATAGCTTGGATATACTTCGTGAGATTGTAGAGGAGGATAGGATAGGAAAACCACTTGATAAAGCAGTTGTGGATGCCTGCTTCTTCACTAAAAGGTCTCAGGAATTTTTAGAGTACGTCATTGGCACTGGCCCTAAGATTGATAACAAAAGAGATAGATTTGTTGCATCATCATCTACGACTAAAAACAAGCAAGTAACCTTTGATCTACCACTGAGAACATCAGAACCCAGCACATCAAAGTCAGGAAAGCAAATGACAGTAAAACAAACTAATGTTCCCATCATTACTTCTACAGGAGTAAAATGTGACACCAAAGCTAGCGGGTCAAAGCCTAGAGGCAATGCAAGGAAAGATAGGACTGCGCCGGCTAAGAGTGGTCACGAGAAGAAAGTAGAAGCCCAACTTAAGAACAATAAGTTTGCAATGAGTAGAATGAATCGTGTTGATTCTAGTATCAAAGGTACTGTAATTAATTCGAATTCTAATGTTGTCTGTAAAATATGTAATAAATGTTTAATTTCTGCTAATCATGATGATTGTGTTGTGTCATTTTTGATGTCTCCTGTACAACCCCATGTTAAGAATGTTAGAAAAACTGAAACAAGTAAGAAAGTTTGGAAGGCAACAGGAAAAACGTGTTGGAGTATGCTCGTGTCATAATAAATAATTATATGGCTAGACATATGTGAGCCTATGGGGTCACACACTTATACACAGAGACACCATTTTATAGATTGTATTTATCGTATTTACAATATATAAACGACTACGTAACTCGGGATCAATAACGGGCCATTAAATACTATGTTAGACTTAGTGTTTTTGGATTGGACCAACAATGGGCAAGCCCATTGAAGGCCTAAGTCATGGCCGGCCTACCCAAGGGGTAAAAGGAAGTGATGAAGCTTTTGGAGGGGCTATGTGTAATATGTTAATGATAAGACCAAATATGATTTAGTCTTTGATTGATGAGATAAACATGGCAACCAACTAAAAACATTTTTGCTCTCTCTCCCTCTCTTGGTTTTGACGGCAAACAAACACACCCTTCTAGGGTTTATGTTTTTGATCACTTGTTGGCTTCATCCATTGTAGATGAATCAAGAATCATGGTTACGTGCTCAAGACTAGCATCGGGTGGTGTTACATGACGTGTAGTGTGGACATATCATAGAGGTGATCTACTTTGATCACTTGGGTTTCATTGGTGAATTCATGTGCTTTGGTGATAGTCTCCATTCGATTCAACCGATCACGCTACAAAGGTATAATTGTTATTATTATTATTGATTGATCATATGGCAATATGGATCCTTGTATGGTGATGTTTTTCCGCTGCGTTTATAATATTAATTGTTAATTTATATTTTACATCACCTATAGTGGTATCACGAGCCATCATATGTCGTCATATGATCATCTTGTATGCGTAAAAATGGCTAAAAACGTTGTTTTTTAATGGATTTAAAGGTGTTATTTTAAAACAGCCCCTAGGGCTTAAATATTATGAATAAGTCGACCTTAATAAGGTCTTAAGATTTGGACTTTTTGATCCTATAGTCATTTGTTATGCATACATCAATTGTTTACTTGATCGGTACCCGTAAAATGGCCTAAAAACGCGTTTTTTGAAAGATTTCTAACCCGATTTCAAATCAGCCCATGAGGCTTATTTTTCTGTGGTAAAATGGTGTTAAGAAGGTCCTAACATCATTGAGGTTTGAGTCTTTGGCCATTTGTCACGCGTACCATTCGGGGTTTTAATTCTTGTTAATTATTTCTTCGATTCGTTGGCTAACAATTTATTTCTTGTTATTTATTTTGTTATCCATGGCAAATACATGCATGTTTGTCCATGGAGTTAGCCAACACCATGTAATAATCTTTATTTGAATGTATTATTATGTGTTCATATGCAAAGCCGATGAAAACCTAGACCACTTATGCGTTGTGATTGTGATTGTTGGTTGGTTTTTCTTGTTTTGGGGTTTGCCATTGTTTCGGCACTTTTGTAATGTAATTCATCTTTGGTGTAGCCAATGTTTGGGCATTTTACAGTAGATACAAAGTAGATTAGTTGTATTTTACTTTATATGTATTGTAAACAAGAGCTTGGAAGCAAATGGCGAAAGATTGAAGAGTTGTAGACTGAAAGTTGCTGCTGGACACCTGTTGGGAAAACGTGATTACCTGCTGATTGGTAAGGTATTTTTTTCTAAAATTTTTGGTGCAGGTCCACAAGACATAGGGCTACAACTTTGTCAACTGGGCCGAATCATGAGGAGGTGATCTTCCTGGGCATTTGGGCCTTGCAAAACAGAAAAACTGGGCTGACAGAATCTGAAGTTTCATGTACATTATGGGCCTTTACTTGCTCATGATTGTCTTGGAGCAAGTGGGAGCCCTCCATGTGGTTGTGATATATGTCCCTAGTTGACTCTTGGTTCTTGTGATGGCTCACAAGACCAAGCATAGGATTTTCATCGGTTGAGGCTTTGCATATTGTGGTTGAATGTTTGGTTGGTTGTTTTTATGTATGTTGTGACTACATGTAAAACGAAAAATGTTTTCTTAAAACTTGAAACTAAACATAAACCATTTTGAACTAAGTCTTATGATTTAGTTTAACTAAGTTTAAATATGATTTGAAACTTAAAAATCATTGTTTTCAAAATAACACTTAAACTAGTTAAGATTGTTTATTTATTGATTTATTGTATTGTCCATACTTAATAATCCACTTAGGATATATATTAGTCTTGAAAATAGACAACTTGACACACATAAATTAAAACAATGATTAGACTTAAGTTAAGAAAAGTTTTTAACTTGTGCTACGAAGAATGAATGCATGCTTCTTTCGTACACGTTTTTGATTCACATCAAAACTATTTACCCGTCAAAATTTAAGTCACGCTGTCCAATTATGAGAACACTTGCAATTACCTTTTAGCATCTGGTCAGACCTAGGCTGAATTGTAACCCAAGGTGACTATTGTCCATGGTCAGACCTAGGATTATTCTCACAGTTTTCAAATTGGATGACTTAATCGAGTAGTGTGGTCAGACCCTTACCCGAGGCAAAGATGGGACTAAACATGCCTACATGACACTAGTTGTTTGACACTAGATGCCATGAGTCCCATAAGGATCTAAGAGTTGTACATGTAATACAATTGGTGATCGTCGCCTACCTATTGAATCCACCATTTCTAGTAGATCAACTACATTAATGGTCGAACCTCAATGAGGATCTTAGCCTTTTCGTAAATTAATTGTTTTAAATTATAAACATGGGGTAGTTAATTTATAAAAGGATAATTATCGAAAATACTAAAATTGAACTTTGTAAATTCAATTAATGCAACGCATACCGTAAACAAGAGTTTGTTCTTTTCTTGTTAAAAGGACGAACTAAGTCGATCTTTCCTTGTAAGAAAGAGACTTATTCCTATCCTTTTTCTTTATGACGAAAAGCCATAATAGGAATATTTGAATTTTCCTAATTCTAATCAAACTCAAGGAAAACCTACTCTAGAAATCGTGATGTCTTGTAAAAGTCAAAACGGTTAAGTATGGTTCCACATCTTATTCCTTCAACGTTGTTTAATAACCCTTGTTTCGGTTTTGAAACATTGAAGAAATATAAGATATTTGGACAACCAAGAACACGTGCACTTGGCTTGACCTCTTTGGTCAGACCTTAGGGCCATTTCAACCCATGGCGAATTTTGCTCATTGGTCAGACCTTTGGCGATATTTGCATGTTCTTGCTTGGTCAACCTATTTCGTACTAGCTACCAAACTAAAACGAGTTTAAATAATTAGAAGACGGAAGTATCAATAAACCGCAATGTGGTAAAGGCAATTACTAGCATGATTACCTAGCAGTTTGCCTTAACCCAATATGCCTACTAAGGTCCTACATACCCTTGTGGTAAAGTAGACCAATTATGGAGGAAATGCATGCCTATTTTCAAGTTAAAATAGCAATGATGGCTAGCCCATCATCTATATGTTAGAACTTGATGCACTTTCTTAAATACCTAAGTACATGTTTACTAGTCAAAGTGACTCACATTAGCAATAATGTGTAGATATTCAAAGAAAGATGGAAAGTATCCAATCGCTACTCACTCTCCACTGGTGACGTAACACATTGTAATGTTGTCTAATCCAGTGGGAGCTACGTGATTATATTACTGGTGACGTAACACATGTAATGTTGTCTAAACCAGTGGGAGCTGTAAGCTTTATTACTTGCAAGTTGCCCATCTTATTTCCAGATTGTCTTGAAATAATACATTACTTTTCACGTGTTAAGCATCATAGTTTATATAAGAACCATTGCATAAGTTTTATATGATAACTTGTCGCGTTCCTGATGTTGCTTCCTGAAATGTTATCTATAAAATTGTTATGCATGATTCATTATTCAAACGATAAAGTTCTACATATCTATATTTTGATTTTTGCCTAAAAATCATATGTTATCTTATACATTGTCATATTGCTCATACAAACAAACGAGCGTAGTGTTTTTTGCATGCTCTCACGATGTTGTGCCATGCACAAGTGGGAGAAATCTTAATTGTGTGCAAGGTACAACATATAACAATATGACTAATAGTTTTTCTTGACTGCAAGGTAAGAAACTAAAATTCTACTAGGACTTCTACACATAAAATGTATGTTGCCCTAATTAGAACAAATATCAAGATAACATGAAAAGCTACTTCAACATATTCACTGAATTGTTTAGTAAATATGATTATGTCTTCTTGTAAAGTCATAATCATGAAGTATGAAATTAACTTGAAATTACTATTGAGGCCAAGTGTCGGCGCTCGTAATTACTTTAGTTGAATATGTTTAGGTCTCTTGTAAAGACACAAACATCAATTCAGTTAATTGTTGAAAGACAAATAACGTAAAGTAAGACGTTGATTTGTTATGTCTTTTTGTTAGGACATGTACACTTACGACGTATAATATTAAATGTTTATTTTTTCTAGTCAAAACATACACATGAAGTAAAGTATGCAATAGGCTAAAATTACTATTGATACCATCTGGTTTGACTTGGTTGGTGGATATGTAAGCCCAAAAGTATAAGTTCATCTAATGAGTTGTGTGATAGTCTCACAACATTAGTCCTCATGGAATACCACAACTTTATGGTATGTCCATCATGGAAAATCAAACACTATTGATATTGTTTGATCTTTGATAACTTAAACTGTTTTACCTCCAAAGCTATCAAGGTTAGAAATTGGATGTGCCATGTGCACACTCAATATGATTCCAACCCAGAAGGAATTTAAGACACCATTGTATTATGGCATGGGATGAATCTCATTATGTCTTAGTTGAAGTTCTTAATTTGTTAACTACTTAAGAGTAAATAATTAACAAACTAGAGTCAAGAACTAACGGTGTATTTTGGATGTCCCACTTGAAAACAATTTATTGTTACTCAAGATGCTTAGTATCTAGAGATTAGTCTCTACATACAAAAGCAAGTGGGAGTACCTTTAGACCTTGAAGTTGTTCAAGAACTAAATACACAACCTTCTGAGTACACTTGCTATTGTCATACTAAGGTTGAACATGGATATGTTAAACCATAGATTGATATCTCTCATTCATAAATCCACAAGGATACCTCTTGCATCTGAATGATATAGTTTTTATACCAATGCTGAGGGACATAAGTTAGAGGATCATGGTGAACCTGCTAACTACTGAGATGCATTATCAGATATTGTATCTGATGAGTAGCTCAAAACTATGAATGTTAAGATGCAGTCCTTGAAAGACAATCACTCGTGGAGTTTGATTGATCTCTTACTAATCAGTTAGACTGTGAGGTTAAGAATGAGTTTCTTGATGAGAAGACTCAAAAGGACAAACTTGTACACACATTTAATGCACGTGTGGTAAATGGAGTTTACTCATACTCAATAAATTGACTATGATTAAATCTTCCTAGCTACAAACATTAAATGTATAAAGACGATTAATTGTCATACCTGATTTCATGTATATGAAATATGACAATAGGATATCAAAACACTTTTCTTGTTGATTACCTTTGCGAGGACGATGAGTAATCAAAAGGGTTTATGAATCCATGTAATCTTTATTAAGTATACAAGATAAAAGAATCCATGTGTGGATTAGATCATGCATCTAGGAGCAGAGATCTTGTGTTAATCATAAAATCATTAACTTGATTTTGATTAATAAGATTACTCCTAAGTACACTGAGAGCAAGTTGGAGCATTTTATTTATTTTCTTAAATCTCATATGTCATTGACATATTAGAAACAATATTCCACCTAAGCTAGACTTTAATCCTTAGCTTGGAATGAAGTTTCTCTTGAGGGATTTATAAAATAAAACATATAACCTTGTTATATATATGTTTATTAGAATAAACATAAGCGGTTATTAAGTCTAAACACAATATGACACGTTATTGAGGGGAGTCTCAATGATCAATCTTACTTGATGAGATTGAACACATGATTGAAAATCTTAAGTTTGACTGAAGGATTCATCATGTAAGTCATATTAAGTATTGGACTATATATTTATCATTTGCATGAATGCAAGATGAGTTGAAAACAACCAATATCTAAGTGAAAGTCGTTAGATAATTGTTAAACGAACATTATATTGGACCTACATAGGACCAAAGATATGTTCAAACGTTTACGGATATATGAGGAACTCTGTTTTGTTTGCATATGCTGATGCTTATTTAACTAAGATGATACTCAACCCTAGTCGTGGTAGGATGTCATCATGAATGATGAAATTGCTGACTAGATGTGCTCGACTGAGAGCATTAATGCGTTATACATTAAAAGAATAAGAATACTTTATAGTTTGAGAAACTATTCAGATGACTGTCTAAAGTAGGTGTCTTGCTAGCTTCAAACACCCTATGGAATGTATTGTTGCAAGACTCGTCTTGTACTTGATTGCACACATACAAAGGACAATCATCATTCAAACCTTTCATGAATTTTGAAAGAAGTATTCTCAAAGTTTACTCAGATGACTACTTGTTGCCTTGTACAACATGATTCGATCATGGTGGGAACATCGGATTCCGACCTATGAGTAGTCTTATGCATATCTGTTTTTAGTATTTGG
This sequence comes from Artemisia tridentata subsp. tridentata, assembly GCA_021014915.2. Taxonomy (NCBI): domain Eukaryota; kingdom Viridiplantae; phylum Streptophyta; class Magnoliopsida; order Asterales; family Asteraceae; genus Artemisia; species Artemisia tridentata. Next base: position 171,519,929 of record CP139508.1, on the reverse strand, counting down.
ATAATGGAACTGTAAGCAGTCGTATTATAAAATGAATTGATATACCGGGTATGATCGTCTTCATTTATACTACTGTGTTCTATATTTGCATGTTTAATCCATGAATAATTTATTTATTCTAAAATTATCCATTGTCGGTTGACGATACGGGAGTATCATCAAATTAAGACAAATGTGAGCGTGTTGGTGATTTATTTGCCACACTAACATGTTGTTCATTGGGATGAACATTGGATTGACCCAACCTACGAGAATTCACTACATGGATCGTCGTCAATAGTGAATCTCGCAAGAGGTTATGTCTCTTATCCTCAGACTTGAGATGCAAGCAGGTCTTGCATGTGTGGAATTTCATTCCTTGATATGGTTAAACGCTATCCTGAATAAGGTAGTTATAAAGGCCATTTTCAGGAGTGATATGAAGCATGTGAATGACACGTGTAGTCAAAATGGGATTTGTTCCTCCACTTGCTTTGGAGCTAGATACTATTGGGCCCCTCGATGATTTGAACAGATGTTTGTATGGCCATACCCAACTGGGATTAAGATGAATCTTAAATCCACTTGGTAATCTTGTTCAATATCTATATCGAGAAACATAATAGTTGAACTATTAGAATGACTTTTGATCCATGTCTAATGTTCAACACGGTATCTGTAAAAAAAGGATAGATGACATATAAACCATCTGAAATGAGACGTTTAAGAAACTACCCTCACATATTTCTAGGGGCATTGGCGTGTTGCTAGACGCTAACCTTTGCTTGTATAATTACTTGATTATTATGACGTCGCAAGTGGGAGCTGTTGGAGTATGCTTGATATGTGTCTAAATACACATATATTTACCTTGTTTAAACCCACATAAACAGTCAAAAACACTTTGAAAAGTCTCAAAAAGACAGAAAAATATTTAGACTGTGTTTTATTCATAAATTGTCAAATCTAGTCCCTAGTTATTCAAAACATGGAAACTTTTCATAAAAGGTCCTCAGGGATTTTCAAGTTGTCAAAATTAGCCTTATAAAGTTCAGTTTTGCAAAACGGCAACTTTAGTCCCTGAAATTTCAATGATTGACAGAATTTATCCCTGGACATTTTAAATTGGAAAATTAACATTTTTGGTCCTTTGGAAAATTAAAATTGTCAAAATTGGTCCTTATAACAAACTTTGGAAAGTTGTCATTTTCAGTCCCTAAAAATCCAAAATTGCACAAATGGTCCTTGTGCTTATTTAAACTAATCCGGATCAAACTAAATCCAAAACCCAACACTACATAACCTTAACCCCATTTACCCAACCCAACCTAAACTAAACCCAACCCACCAAAGCCCAAAATAAAAACACATAACCCGGCCCACACTTTTGTTTCTTAAATAATCCCAGGTCAAACCAGGGTCAAACACCACCCTGGTTTACCTTCTCCCTCACAATTAGCCCGCCAATACCACTTCCAAAACCACCACCACCTGTCCTCCACCTCTCCACCTTTCCACCTCAATCACCAGCTGTCTAACTACCCCCCTCCAATGCTAATACTTCACAAAATATCTCCCCTGTGTCGACAACAACTCACATCCACCTTTCCCTCCAAAAAGACAAGTGGAGGGCTTGGATTAATTCAGCTTAATTGGACTGCTGGGATAGCTTCAAAGAGATAAGAGAGATATTTGGGAAGCATAAAAAGACCACAAGACAGAGAGAGGAGAGTAGTGGGTGTTAGAATAGTGTAACTTAGTTTAGTTTAAGTCGTAGTTATATTTTTGTTGTAATTTTAATCTGGGTTTCTTAAATTCTGTACTAGATAAGTTATTTAAGATGTAATTCAACCTTTTAATTAAAGTTTAATTCAAGTTTTAAGCAGCAACAAATTTTCCCGCCATAATTGTTCATGATCAATTTTGAAGTTTTAAGCTGTTATCTTTGATCAGATAAGTTATTTAGAGGGTATTAAAGCTTATACAAATCACATCTGTTGTTAATTCAAAATTTTCACAAAAAGTCAACTTCGGTCAAAGTTACTGTAGCATAGCTTATTTTTCAGCTATTTTCTTTCTGTTTGGTCCTTTGTCTCATTTTAAGTATTTCTAGGCTATTTTCATAGTTAGTAGCAGTTTAAGTCCATGTTCAGTTTTTAAAACTCAAATCAGTCAATAAGTCAAAGTTGGTCAAATAGCTTATTTACAGTTTTTTGTAAATTGAAACCTGTATTCCTTAGCTTATTTAAGTTTCTCAGTCCTCAATAAGTCCAGATTGTAAGTTATTGTAGCATTTCATAGTTTAATTCTCAAAATAGCCAAGATAAAGGGGTGTTTGGTTATTGGGTCAAACTGGGTCAAATTCGACTTGCACTGTTCCTTTACCATTTAGTCAACTTAGATTGAGCTTATTGTAACTTGTTTAAACTGTTTTTAGCTTGTTATTGCAGTTTTGAACCCTATTGCAGGTTTTGAGCTTGGGGCTGCTGTCACAAGCCACCCAACTGAACTCACAAGCTCCTATAAGCTTGGCTAATTTTTGAGTCATTTTTGCATTTCTCAGGTACTTTATAACTCATATTCGGGCTGCAATTGATGTCCATAGGTTTAGTTCTTAGAATCACTCAAATCAGTCAACCATTTCATATCAGACATAGTTTTTTTGGTTTTTCAGACTTTCAAGGTTTTTCTAGATTTTTTATAGCTTTCATCTTAAGCTCTTATTAGCTGAGATTCTGGATTTTAAAAGTCCCCTAGCTCATCTCCATTAGGTAATTTTTACAAGATTTTTAGGATAGCTTAAGATAGCTTGTCATTAGCTTAAAAGTACCCATTTCTGCCCTGCACCAGGGGAGTAAGGCTCATAAGCCCATTTTCTTAAGCTTGTAACTTGTTCTCTACTGCACCTTAATCTTTGATTTTTGTTGTTTTGAGAAGCCCTCCTGGCCAGCTATCTTTGCATGTATTTGTTTTTCATTTTCTTGCTTATTTGGGTGCTTAAAAATAAGCTAGAAGTAGGGGCCATTAGGCTTCTTTTATGCAAACTGCTCATTACTCGAATCGGCTGACGGCCAGGGCATATCTGAGGTTTTTCAGTTGAATTGAGTTTTTTTTAGTATATTTCACCTTCCCTGAGGTTTTGGTGCATTCTAGTGCTTATTTGCTTATTTTTAGCTTATTTGTAAACTGCTTATTTAGCCCATTCTGCTTATTATGGGTTAGACAGTTCTTATTTTATTTTTTCTAGCTTTTAAATATTATTTTAGAATTACTTGAATTTTTTCAGATTTTTCTGTTTTCATTTTCTATTTTTAAATCATTTTATTAGTTTAAATAGTTTTTAATTCATAATAAAAAATATAAAAGTCAGAAAAATATAAATCTTTTTTCTAAAATTTTATTTTATTATTTAGGATTTAAGAAAAATAATTTTGCAATTGTAGGATTAGTTTTCTAATATTTTAGTTTTTAGCCCGTTTTCGTAAGCGGCTGCTTTAATCTGCTTTTTTATGTGCTTATTTCAAGTTTTCAAAAATATTGTCTTTTATAAAAAGTGCTTATAATTAAGTACTTTATCAAAATAAAGTAAAATGGAATAATAAAAAATATATATATATATACGGCTCGTTTTTAGTTCGTACGTAATTTTTATTTAACATACGCGTTTTTAGGTTTTAAACGTTTCTAAGTATTTTGCTTTCACGTACTTGTTCTTATAGTTTCTTTAAGCTATTTCCTTTTATATTTTCTTAGTTCAATAATTCCAAAACCCTTTTCCGTTCAATTATCGCCCGATCACACATTCGTTTTACTTCAGATTTCACACCTCGCTGGGACTTAAACGACCCGGGGATAAAACTATACTCCTTGGATAATTGCATTGTGTTCTCAATTGGTTTGACTTTGTTTGACCACATTCGTGGTTGATTTAAGTTGACCGTTTGGAACCAATCAAATTTTGGCGCCGCTGCCGGGGAGGTGTGCTGCGTTAAACGAATTTGAAGCATCAGTGATTGTTGAATATACACCCATTGTATATTTACCATCTTTGTTCATATTTCCTTATTTTTATATAAAACCAAAATAATCGTGAAGTTAATTCGTTTGACGGATCGATTACCAAAAATATTTTTCTTCTTAATCTGTTTTTCTCAAAAATACCAAAAATATTCATCTTTACCCTCCTACCTTTTTAATTCTTTATCCCTTTACCCTCTATCCATTTGATTCTAAACTTCTTATACCTTTCTTCTATGGCGTCTCTCGGGTACAAATGTTTTGATTGTAAAAACCCGTTGATTGACAGCCTTCATTGTTCTAAGTGTGCATGTGAGCGGTGTGGAAAGCATGCACCAAAGGATCGTGGATCTTGTTATTGGTGTGAATTATCCACTAAAGAGTCTCTCAAGGATTCTCAAAGTCCTTCCTACTACCCTCCACAGCCCGAGATACGTGCTATTAATGACAAACCATCGAGAATCGATCCTAACCTTTCAGGATTTACGGTTAAAAGTTTGTCAAGCAAACGTACAGAACTTAGAACAGTGACTAAAAAGAACGACTTGCCTAATCTTCACGTTTATCAAAAACCAGAGACCATAACGGAAGTGGTGGAAATTCCTAGCTCTCAGAGCACTCCACTTGTCCCACCTCCGGATTTTATTCCTTGTGTCGGTTGTGGTGAGTCGCTTTTTGGTTTACCATGTCGTTGGTGTACATGTGAACAATGTGGTAATGATATTCGAGACGGAAGTTGTTTGTTTTGTGGTTCGAGGAATTCATTTTCTTATGATCCTAATCCGAACTCATTCAACGACTCTTCAAATTTTTCCAACTACCCATCACATTCATACGAGCAAGAATCATGTTATCCAAATTTCAATGATGCATCGTATCAAAATACACCAAACTTTTCCTGTGAGTACTGTGGAGGTCCACATTTTAGCTCTGATTGTCAAGCAAGGAATCCATTTCCTTGTAACAGTTATGACTATTCGTGTCAAGACCAACCTCTACAGTACCAAATGTTTCAAGCAACTCCTCAACAAACTGAACAAGATTTTTTTCTAAAGACTCTAGAGTCATTAAAAGAAATAAATGAGGAGTTAGCTAATACACCATTTCATAATGCATCAAGTTCTTCTTGTGCATTTTGTGGGGGTCCTCATGATGATAATCAATGTCAACCTTCTGGTTTTGACAAATCCCCACCCCCGCAATTTTCATTAATTCTAAATTCACATGAGAAATCCATGGCGGAATTATTGACTAAAGAGCAGGCTACTAAAATAGATTCCCATGATGCCTTTGAAAAAGCTGTTATGGAATTAATTGCAAAAGAAAAAGCAGCCAGATCTAGCTCTCAGTTCTGTTTTATTCCTGATGACAGTGATGATGAAGATACACTTGATATCCTTCAATTCTATAAAGATTCATCAAGTTCATCAGTTGATATCCCAGTAGTTGAGATTCCATCTCAAACAACTACTATCACACCCGAGGTTCACACTCACTCTCTAAGTATGGGGGATGAGCATCTTGACACAATTCCTGCAAAGGAATCAGACGTATTCATAAAGTCTAGTGTCGAGAACCTTGTCCCAATCCCAAGAGAGTCACAGGGAATTCTCGAGCATTTGTGTGATATCCCTCCTCCTCTTATCTTCCCAAAAGATCATGTTGAGATGTTCTCCGATTCTAATGATGACGATTCGTTATCTTGTGGAGACATCATTTATATGGAAGAATTACCTTCTAAGCTAGTCAGCTTAGAAGAAGAGAATAATGAAGAAATTGACACTGAAATCAAAGATGAAGCTCTTCGAGCAACATTATTGAATGTCAGTCTTCTCGTTTCTAAAATCGAGGCTTTCAAGGAAAAATCCATTTCATCTCCTATCCCCATAAAGGATAGTGACATATTTTCCGATGATTCTATTCCGGAAATGGAAGCCTTCTGTTTTGATCAGATGGGAGAGAAAATTAGTGGCAACACCACTTCTCATTCTCATAATTCTCTCCCCGATTATGAATCATTCACCTTTGAGGAGTTCTCCAGTGAACTCATTCATATCATATCTCCGCCGGAGTATGATAACTTCTACTTTGATCTTGACAAAGATTATCTTTATGTTCCGGAGGGAGATGTTCTCAACACTGAGAATTTAATTAATATCAAAATTCCATCTCTCCCACCCAGAATATGTCTTGATCAAATGAGCTTAAATGATGAGATTCATGATACTGAAAGCATGAATTCTCCTTCTGATGATGATGAGTTAGTCATGATTTTTATCATGACTTTCTTTCTTTTCTTCACCTACACGGTGACTTCTCCTGTTCTTCACTCCTTCGGGAATGAAGACACTATCTTTGATCCAGGCATTTTCATTTATCATTTGTGAGCCGGATCTGTGTATATCTCATCGGGGTGGAACTTTCAAATACTTCAGTGTTTATCCAAACATCTTGAACGAAAGTCCGATGGAGATTTTTTTTTTTTGTTCCACGTGCTTCCCCAAGAACCAATGAATGCGGGGTCGAGTCAAGCTAGTGACTCGGTGAACAAAAACATTAGTACAACATGGGTTTTCACCCATGTCCCTGACTTCTTTCTCTTTTCTACCACCTAAGTGTGGGGGAGATGCCCACATGTTGTATATATGTACATTTCAAGTTAAAAAAAAAAAAAAAAAAAAAAAAAAAAAAAAAAAAAGTGTATATAATGGCTATTAGTATTGCCTTTTTACGTTCTAAGTGTTGGTTTAACAACCGGTACTTTGAATATTGAGGGCAATATTCAGTTCTAAGTGTGGGGGGGAATTCTGGCGAATTTTGTCACATTGTACCTTCTAGTGCCCTATTCCCCCATTTTGGCCAAAATTTTAAAATTTTTTCTCACTTAGAACGCAACAAATGGTTATCAGTCCACCATGTCTAACCCACATTAGGACTGGCTAATCCTGAGCAAACGGCTGCAGGTAAAGATACATCAAATCCGTTTATGGCTTGCAATTTGCCCAAAATTGTATGGTATTCGACTCACCATATCTTTATAAGTGAAGAGTTGGCTAGCCCGCAAGGTTATGGCTTGTGGTAAAGGCAAGTGGAAAAACCATAATTGGTAATCAGCTCACCAAAGATAATAACTGTATTTTATCTAAGAGTTGGCTAGTCCAGAAGCAAACGGCTTCTGGTAAAGACAAATCAAAACCGTTGACAGCTGATGATTTGCTCAAAATCATTTGGTTATCATTGTACCAAGGTTCTTACTTGAACTAAAACAATTGGCTACTCCAGAAGTAATGGCTTTTGGTAAAGAGATAAAACCCATTAAATTTTCAAAAATATTGCTAGGGACTAGCAATAGTTTAGTGTGGGGGATTTGATATGTGTCTAAATACACATATATTTACCTTGTTTAAACCCACATAAACAGTCAAAAACACTTTGAAAAGTCTCAAAAAGACAGAAAAATATTTAGACTGTGTTTTATTCATAAATTGTCAAATCTAGTCCCTAGTTATTCAAAACATGGAAACTTTTCATAAAAGGTCCTCAGGGATTTTCAAGTTGTCAAAATTAGCCTTATAAAGTTCAGTTTTGCAAAACGGCAACTTTAGTCCCTGAAATTTCAATGATTGACAGAATTTATCCCTGGACATTTTAAATTGGAAAATTAACATTTTTGGTCCTTTGGAAAATTAAAATTGTCAAAATTGGTCCTTATAACAAACTTTGGAAAGTTGTCATTTTCAGTCCCTAAAAATCCAAAATTGCACAAATGGTCCTTGTGCTTATTTAAACTAATCCGGATCAAACTAAATCCAAAACCCAACACTACATAACCTTAACCCCATTTACCCAACCCAACCTAAACTAAACCCAACCCACCAAAGCCCAAAATAAAAACACATAACCCGGCCCACACTTTTGTTTCTTAAATAATCCCAGGTCAAACCAGGGTCAAACACCACCCTGGTTTACCTTCTCCCTCACAATTAGCCCGCCAATACCACTTCCAAAACCACCACCACCTGTCCTCCACCTCTCCACCTTTCCACCTCAATCACCAGCTGTCTAACTACCCCCTCCAATGCTAATACTTCACAAAATATCTCCCCTGTGTCGACAACAACTCACATCCACCTTTCCCTCCAAAAAGACAAGTGGAGGGCTTGGATTAATTCAGCTTAATTGGACTGCTGGGATAGCTTCAAAGAGATAAGAGAGATATTTGGGAAGCATAAAAAGACCACAAGACAGAGAGAGGAGAGTAGTGGGTGTTAGAATAGTGTAACTTAGTTTAGTTTAAGTCGTAGTTATATTTTTGTTGTAATTTTAATCTGGGTTTCTTAAATTCTGTACTAGATAAGTTATTTAAGATGTAATTCAACCTTTTAATTAAAGTTTAATTCAAGTTTTAAGCAGCAACAAATTTTCCCGCCATAATTGTTCATGATCAATTTTGAAGTTTTAAGCTGTTATCTTTGATCAGATAAGTTATTTAGAGGGTATTAAAGCTTATACAAATCACATCTGTTGTTAATTCAAAATTTTCACAAAAAGTCAACTTCGGTCAAAGTTACTGTAGCATAGCTTATTTTTCAGCTATTTTCTTTCTGTTTGGTCCTTTGTCTCATTTTAAGTATTTCTAGGCTATTTTCATAGTTAGTAGCAGTTTAAGTCCATGTTCAGTTTTTAAAACTCAAATCAGTCAATAAGTCAAAGTTGGTCAAATAGCTTATTTACAGTTTTTTGTAAATTGAAACCTGTATTCCTTAGCTTATTTAAGTTTCTCAGTCCTCAATAAGTCCAGATTGTAAGTTATTGTAGCATTTCATAGTTTAATTCTCAAAATAGCCAAGATAAAGGGGTGTTTGGTTATTGGGTCAAACTGGGTCAAATTCGACTTGCACTGTTCCTTTACCATTTAGTCAACTTAGATTGAGCTTATTGTAACTTGTTTAAACTGTTTTTAGCTTGTTATTGCAGTTTTGAACCCTATTGCAGGTTTTGAGCTTGGGGCTGCTGTCACAAGCCACCCAACTGAACTCACAAGCTCCTATAAGCTTGGCTAATTTTTGAGTCATTTTTGCATTTCTCAGGTACTTTATAACTCATATTCGGGCTGCAATTGATGTCCATAGGTTTAGTTCTTAGAATCACTCAAATCAGTCAACCATTTCATATCAGACATAGTTTTTTTGGTTTTTCAGACTTTCAAGGTTTTTCTAGATTTTTTATAGCTTTCATCTTAAGCTCTTATTAGCTGAGATTCTGGATTTTAAAAGTCCCCTAGCTCATCTCCATTAGGTAATTTTTACAAGATTTTTAGGATAGCTTAAGATAGCTTGTCATTAGCTTAAAAGTACCCATTTCTGCCCTGCACCAGGGGAGTAAGGCTCATAAGCCCATTTTCTTAAGCTTGTAACTTGTTCTCTACTGCACCTTAATATTTGATTTTTGTTATTTTTGAGAAGCCCTCCTGGCCAGCTATCTTTGCATGTATTTGTTTTTCATTTTCTTGCTTATTTGGGTGCTTAAAAATAAGCTAGAAGTAGGGGCCATTAGGCTTCTTTTATGCAAACTGCTCATTACTCGAATCGGCTGACGGCCAGGGCATATCTGAGGTTTTTCAGTTGAATTGAGTTTTTTTTAGTATATTTCACCTTCCCTGAGGTTTTGGTGCATTCTAGTGCTTATTTGCTTATTTTTAGCTTATTTGTAAACTGCTTATTTAGCCCATTCTGCTTATTATGGGTTAGACAGTTCTTATTTTATTTTTCCTAGCTTTTAAATATTATTTTAGAATTACTTGAATTTTTTCAGATTTTTCTGTTTTCATTTTCTATTTTTAAATCATTTTATTAGTTTAAATAGTTTTTAATTCATAATAAAAAATATAAAAGTCAGAAAAATATAAATCTTTTTTCTAAAATTTTATTTTATTATTTAGGATTTAAGAAAAATAATTTTGCAATTGTAGGATTAGTTTTCTAATATTTTAGTTTTTAGCCCGTTTTCGTAAGCGGCTGCTTTAATCTGCTTTTTTATGTGCTTATTTCAAGTTTTCAAAAATATTGTCTTTTATAAAAAGTGCTTATAATTAAGTACTTTATCAAAATAAAGTAAAATGGAATAATAAAAAATATATATATATACGGCTCGTTTTTAGTTCGTACGTAATTTTTATTTAACATACGCGTTTTTAGGTTTTAAACGTTTCTAAGTATTTTGCTTTCACGTACTTGTTCTTATAGTTTCTTTAAGCTATTTCCTTTTATATTTTCTTAGTTCAATAATTCCAAAACCCTTTTCCGTTCAATTATCGCCCGATCACACGTTCGTTTTACTTCAGATTTCACACCTCGCTGGGACTTAAACGACCCGGGGATAAAACTATACTCCTTGGATAATTGCATTGTGTTCTCAATTGGTTTGACTTTGTTTGACCACATTCGTGGTTGATTTAAGTTGACCGTTTGGAACCAATCAATGCTCGTGTCATAATAAATAATTATATGGCTAGACATATGTGAGCCTATGGGGTCACACACTTATACACAGAGACACCATTTTATAGATTGTATTTATCGTATTTACAATATATAAACGACTACGTAACTCGGGATCAATAACGGGCCATTAAATACTATGTTAGACTTAGTGTTTTTGGATTGTACCAACAATGGGCAAGCCCATTGAAGGCCTAAGTCATGGCCGGCCTACCCAAGGGGTAAAAGGAAGTGATGAAGCTTTTGGAGGGGCTATGTGTAATATGTTAATGATAAGACCAAATATGATTTAGTCTTTGATTGATGAGATAAACATGGCAACCAACTAAAAACGTTTTTGCTCTCTCTCCCTCTCTTGGTTTTGACGGCAAACAAACACACCCTTCTAGGGTTTATGTTTTTGATCACTTGTTGGCTTCATCCATTGTAGATGAATCAAGAATCATGGTTACGTGCTCAAGACTAGCATCGGGTGGTGTTACATGACGTGTAGTGTGGACATATCATAGAGGTGATCTACTTTGATCACTTGGGTTTCATTGGTGAATTCATGTGCTTTGGTGATAGTCTCCATTCGATTCAACCGATCACGCTACAAAGGTATAATTGTTATTATTATTATTGATTGATCATATGGCAATATGGATCCTTGTATGGTGATGTTTTTCCGCTGCGTTTATAATATTAATTGTTAATTTATATTTTACATCACCTATAAAACGTTTGCAAATGTCGGGTATCAATGGAGACCCACTGGAAGGAAGCTCACTTTAGGAGATCAGTGCCCCCTTAACTAAACTGAATAACCATAAAGTAGTGAAGGTTAAGGAATGGAGATCAACTGGTCGAATGTTGCCTTTAGTGACACAATGCCCTACTACTAGGTCAATTGCTTCCTCTAGTGTAATTTCCACTGTAAATACAGTTGCATCTATGAAACCTGTAGTTCTAGAATTTGTGTGAGCTAACCAAACGGACCCCAGCTATACGTGGGGATCCACATTTTTTAGTTATCCATCGTTGTCTGTTTTCAAATGCAGGTCGTACAAATCGTCCTTTGGTATTTGGACTCAGGCTGCTTAAAACATATGACTGGGGATCGCTCACGGCTCAAGAATTTCGTGAAAAAGTTTATCGGGACAGTTAGATTTGGGAATGACCATTTTGGGCCAATTATGGGTTACGGAGATTATGTGTTTGGTGACAGTGTAATTTCCCGAGTATACTATGTGGAAGGACTAGGACATAACCTGTTTTCTGTTGGTCAATTTTGTGACTCCGATCTTGAAGTTGCTTTCAGAAAACACACTTGTTTCATCAAAGAGTTAGATGGTGTTGATCTTCTTAAAGGCAGTCGTGGTACCAATTTATACACCATCTCAATTAAAGAAATGATGAGGTCCTCTCCTATATGCTTGCTTTCAAAGGCCTCGAAGACTAAATCATGGCTTTGGCACCGTCATTTGAATCACTTGAACTTCGGCACCATAAATGACTTGTCTGGCAAGGATCTTGTACGAGGCATGCCCAGACTAAAATTTGAGAAAGATCATCTTCGTTCTACATGTCAATTGGGAAAAAGCAAGAAACATACTCACAAACCCAAAACCATCAATACCATCATGGAAGTTCTTCACACCCTTCACATGGATCTGTGCGGACCAATGAGAGTGCAGAGTATCAATGGAAAGAAGTATGTTCTGGTGGTGGTCGACGACTACTCTCGGTTTTCATGGGTAAAGTTTTTGAGAACCAAGGATGAAACTCTAGAGGTTATCATTAAACTAATCAAGCAGTTACAAGTAAGGCTGAACAAAACTGTCAGAATCATCCGGACGGACAATGGAACTGAGTTTGTTAACCAACAACTCAGTCAATTTTATGAAGATATTGGCATAACTCATCAGAAAAGTATTGCACGCACTCCTCAGCAAAACTGTGTTGTTGAAAGACGAAATCGTACTCTAGTGGAAGCTGCAAGAACTATGCTAATATATTCTAAGGCTCCGATGTTTCTTTGGGCAGAAGCAATTGCTACTGCGTGCTACACCCAAAATCATTCCTTGATACACACTCTTCACAACAAAACTCCTTACGAGCTATTACATGGGAAGAAACCAGATCTTTCCTTTCTTCGAGTGTTCGGTGCTTTGTGCTATCCAACAAATGATGGTCAAGATTTGGGAAAGCTAAAAGTTAAAGCAGACGTAGGTTTCTTCGTTGGGTATGCACCAGATCGCAAGGGGTATAGAATCTACAACAAGAGAACCCGACAAATCATGGAAACTATTCACATTACATTCGATGAGCTGACTGAGCAAACGGCTCCTAGACAAACCAGTTCTGGACCCACACCTAATCTATTGACACCTGGACCAATTAGTTCAGGTCTTGTACAGAATCCCACGCCTACAGTTCCTTATGTACCTCCCACCAGTGAAGAGTTGAAGAAGTTATTTGATTCGATGTTTGACGAATATTTTGAGCCACCAACAGTAAATACCACAACAGAAGTTCCACTTGTACCTCCTGTTGCTGATGCTCAAATTCCACAGAACTCAGAAGGTCCATCTGTATCTGTATCAATCAGTCAAGTTGCTCCCCCTGCCAGTCAATCACCCTCATCATCAAATATTCAGTCTTCTTCGGTACAACAAGGTTCTGCAGAAAACAATTCTTTTGAAGTTAATCATTTTGCTCCTGTTGATGATGTTCCGTTTGAGAACATATTTGCTCCTGAGTCTTCAACTGATACATCTTCTTCAGGAGATCACAACACGGCAACATCAGTTCAAAACCCTCAACCCCACGATCATCTCAGAAAATGGACCAATGATCATCCAATTGACAACATCATTGGTAATCCTTCGCGTCCGGTATCTACACGAAAATAACTTGCCACTGATGCACTGTGGTGTTTCTTCAATTCCGTACTTTCCAAAGTCGAGCCAAAAGATGCTAAAGAAGTAATGTCCAAAGACTGTTGGTTCAACGCTATGCAAGATGAAATTCATGAATTTGATCGACTTGAAGTATGGGAATTAGTGCCTCCTCCAGAGTGTGCAATGATCATTGCTCTAAAGTGGATCTTCAAGGTGAAACTCGATGAGCATGGTGATGTTTTGAAGAACAAGGCACGACTAGTTGCAAAAGGGTATCGACAAGAAGAGGGCATCGAATTTGAAGAATCTTTTGCTCCGGTTGCACGAATTGAAGCCATTAGAATCTTTCTCGCAAATGCTGCTAGTCAAAATATGATAGTCTACCAGATGGATGTTAAGACAGCTTTCTTGAATGGTGACTTAAAGGAGGAAGTCTATGTGAGTCAACCAGAAGGATTTGTGGACGTTGATCATCCCACTCATGTCTATTGCTTGAAGAAGGCCCTCTATGGCTTGAAGCAGGCACCTAGGGCGTGGTATGACACGCTGTCCAAGTTCCTTCTTGCAAACGGATTTTCCAAGGGTGTTCTTGATCCCACGCTATTCACCAGGAAGGCGGGCAAACATCTACTTCATGTTCAGATAAATGTAGATGACATTATTTTTGCCTCTTCTGATCCTAGTGAATATGATCGGTTTTCAAAGGAGATGAGTTCAAAGTTCCAGATGTCGATGATGGGACAAATTTCATTTTTCTTAGGTCTGCAAATCTCTCAAAGTCCCGGAGGCATCTTCATTAATCAATCCAAATATGCAAACGAAATTTTGAAGAAGTTTGGATTTGGTTCAATTGATTCTGTTGACACTCCCATGGTTGAAAGATCAAAGCTGGATGAAGACCTCTCTGGGATCCCGGTTGATCAAACAAAGTATAGAAGTATGATTGGATCCTTGATGTATCTCACTGCTAGTAGACCTGATCTTCTGTTCGCAGTATGTATGTGCGCTCGGTACCAATCCAAGCCTACCAAAAAACATCTGGAAGCAGTGAAAAGAGTCTTCAGATATCTTCAAGGAACTGTTCATATGGGTCTCTGGTATCCTAAGGACACTGCAATGGAACTCACGGCTTATGCTGATGCTGATCATGCCGGGTGTCAAGATACTCGTCGAAGTACTTCGGGGGGAGCTCAGTTTTTGGGGGAAAAGTTGGTTAGTTGGTCTTCTAAAAAGCAGATGAGCACTTCTATATCTTCTACAGAGGTCGAGTACATTGCTATGTCTGCTTGCTGTGCTCAAATCCTATGGATGAGATCACAACTTTCGGACTATGGTTTTGCATACAACAGGATTCCTCTGTATTGTGACAACAAAAGCGCTATTGCTCTTTGTTGTAACAATGTCCAACACTCCCGGTCAAAGCACATCGATATCAGGCATCACTTCATAAGGGAACAGGTTGAAAAAGGGATTGTTGAACTATACTTCGTTAGGACGGAGTTTCAGTTGGCTGACATCTTCACCAAGGCACTTCCGAGAGAACGGTTTCAGTTTATTATTCCTCGTCTTGGTATGAAGAGCTTGACACCTGAAACACTCAAATGTCTTCAAGAAGAGAAGGAGGAGTAAAGGATTGGCTTCACATATCCTTGTATATACGTGTATATATCTTAAACCAAAAAGAAAATAGAAAAATATAAAACCTATAAAAGCCCTAAAAATCAGAAAAACATAAAATACCAAAAATAGTTCTTCTAGGCATGTCTTCTGTTTATCAATAACATTTACGGACCTAGAAATGTCATTCAATAATGACACGGGTCTTTAAATGAAGCTCGAGCAGAATTTATACTAACCGGTTAAAACATGTCTAAATGGCTTGCAATTACTTCATACTGCAACCCGCGCTTTATAATGGGGAAAGCATGTCGCCAAAAGGACGGTTGTTCCTCCAACTGGGTGATGTTCACCTGGGCATGGATTACTTTATATCCATGTTTCTTCGAACTGATGTACGATTCAGTGCATCATTTCTTGTATAAGAAGAGAAGTCTTCTTTACACCACAAACTCTTTATATTCTATGATTCTTCAGGAGAGTTTTGGTGTTTCACAAGGTGGTAACTGGACATAAATTTTCACAAATACTTCACACTCAATTGAATTACTACAGCTCTTTAAATAGAAAACGGGTCATTAATTGAGGGAGAGAGTATTTGTTCAAATTTCTGACACCTTTTTAAGCATTGTGCTACATCAGCAGTGACACTTTCTCTCGTAGTTGAAGCCTTGAAGGGGGAGCATAGTATGCTCCATAATCAGAATACATTTAAACCTGACCACATTTTCTCCCAAATTTTCTAAACATATTTAAATCAATTGGGATCACAAATCTCAAATGGTTTGAAATTTTTGATCGGGGGAGAGAATGTGATTTAAATATGAAATTCTGATAAAAATGTGATTATTTGGTCTTAAATGTAAGCTCTCCCATATGTGCTAAACTCTTTTGTATATCGATGCACATGTTGAGGGGGAGCAAATGGCACTACAGGAAAAAGGATGCGACATCTCATGTGACTCAGACCTTACCAATGAATTGACGAAACACCAATTGTCATTAATCGAATGGACATATCCTGGCCGGGTAATAATTTCAAGCTGGTCTAACCAGTGATGTAAGCGTGTCTCGAAGAAGATATGTCTGAGTAGAGTGTACCGTTTCGAGAAACTTTCTGTGGACGTGACTAGGCCGGGTAATAATTTCAAGCTAGTCTAACTAGTGATGTAAGTGTGTCTCGAATCGGTCATGTTCACTGAAAATGGATCAATTCAAAAAGTGCAAGCTCTACCCAACATGTGCAAATTTTAAATTAAAACATATGAGCACATGTTAAGGGGGAGCATTTGAAAAATACAAAACTCTCAAAGTGTTAGCAAAATGTGTTTCATAATCATGAACACTT
Source organism: Artemisia tridentata subsp. tridentata (assembly GCA_021014915.2). NCBI lineage: Eukaryota > Viridiplantae > Streptophyta > Magnoliopsida > Asterales > Asteraceae > Artemisia > Artemisia tridentata. The sequence goes on along the minus strand of CP139508.1, from coordinate 171,503,586 downwards.
TGAGAGATTTTTCAAAGATTTGGTAAATGGCAACATAGGATAGTCATGAAGCTATAAGGTGGCTAAGGTTAGGAAAACCGTCCTATGATCCGCCAGATCCGGAGGGATCTACCCAGGGACAATACCGAATAGTTAGTATTAGAAAGTCCTTAGGTATGATTATGAAAAAAAAATGGGGTAATATGAGAAGGGAGAAAGAAGGGGTTGAAGGATTAAAAAGAAATGAAATGAGAAAGGGTGAAAAGAAATAGCCCTCCAATTATTCAACCTTAGGGCAGAAACCGGGTTCAATTCATATGCTACTGGTGGTTACTAAGGTAACACCGGTATTGAAGACAAGATGTCATGGACCCAGTGACGCACTGCACTAAACCTTCTGAACCACTCAAGTTCTCTTAAAAGGACTTGTTTCATTCTCACGGGGAACCCTGCATAATCTATTGACTGCTCATTACGAGTTATGTTGATATTGAGACAGGAGACACCGCTCCAGTCTCCGACTACGAAAATTGCACTTATCGAGTCTAGAGCCACGAGATGCATTATAAGATCTCATAGGAACACGTGTTACTTCTACACTGGTTGTTCAACATTAAGGACACCAGTTGTAAACTTATGAGTCCAACGCAGATCTTAGCAATCTGCCAGAACATTTATGAGGGAATTTACAAATGTAATTCTCAGTGATTGAATGGAAACTCCTGCCAGGGTCAACATCAAACAGCCCTGAAAGCAGGTCACTTCGGTAATTCCTTGTGAATTACGCTTAGTGGTCGCAGCGGTTTCAAACGGTCTACAGTCGTGGATTGAACTCCAGCGACTCACCTTGATAACGCTCATTTTGAACATGTTTTTATAGCGTTATTCTTATGATTATGCATGTTATTTGGTTGTATTTATGAACATATTATGCTTAAAAGGTGCAAAAGATGTGTTTAGGTTCAGGTACAACTATGTCGAAGGAAATAGAGAAAAAGATGAAGAAAAGTCGACAAAATCAAGTAAATATGCGCGAAGTAAAGTTTTCTGTTCAAGACAAAGATTCATGCTATGATTATGTCCAAGTTCAAGAGAAATATGGGGAAATGAAGTCAAGAATTAGAGCCAAGAAGTTTGTCACAAGTGGGAATTATATGTTAGCTTTGAGTTGAAAGTTATGTTCAAGACTTGGTCTAAACCCGAGGTTTCAGTTTCTATACCCAAGGTTTGCATCAGGGAAGCTCATACCGGAGGTATGGAATTCATACCTGAGGTTTAGCTAATACCCAGGGTTTACATTTCCATACCCGAGGTATGCAGAAAGTTGACATGAAGAGTTGCATTTCAAGTGAAGAGTTAAGTACCATTATCACCAAGGACGCCCATTTACTTCCATTAACTAAAGTTCCTACATCATTATGACACTTGGAGCCCAAGATGTTTGCTTGTTGGCCAAGAGGAAGTCGCCATTTATATGTGAAGAAAGAAGAACAAAAATATAACTACAATCAAGATACAACAAACTACAACAAAAATTCTATCACTATTTTTGGATGACAAGAGGAGGAAAACGCTGGAACAAGAAGGCTAAAATCTCATCAATCATTACTTCAATTACTTACGGATCGTTGTTGATTATTGAACAAGTGTTCTTCATTATTTGTAATCATCATTACAACATTTTGTAAGACTATTCAATCATGTTTACTAGTTATCAATTTCCTATGATTATTACTTTGTTTACCATGAGTGGCTAAGTGCCTTATGCACTTGCCTAGATGATGTTTGAATTATGGTTCACTTGATTGGTTATGACTTATTGGTTCTAATATAAAAGAAAAGTTAACACTAAGAACGAATTGTGCTATCTTAAGTTTTCTTCACCAAAGAGTTATTAAGTTTGGGTAATTTCTAATGATGTATTGGGTTGAAAAAGACATTGTTAGTAAGTTGGTTGTAAACCTTTGTCTATGAGGGTTTTACCTTATGTATTGACCATTTCATAAGAAACTTAATTTAACTTGGAAAGCTAAATAGTGTGGTTGTTAATTATTTGTGAAACGAAAGTGAATCGGGTAATTGAGTTGTGTTAATCTTGGATTGATCAATTCTTAAATATTGTTTTTATAATCCCTAAATCTTGACGAGGATTGAAAGTATTTGAAACAATATAATTAGTACACCACTAATCGAATTAGAACACCATCTAATTTGTTGGTCATAATCAAATGGAACCAATGTCATAATCATGTCAAAGGAATTGTGCAAACTAGTCTAGGCAAGTGTAGTCTTTAAATTATTGAATTTCCATTACCTTTATTTGCTTGCTAATTAGTATTGCTAGTTGGATTGCTATTTATTTGCAAAAATTCACATCACACAAACTAAACAAATCCTAGTGAACGACCTCGGCTTACCTCCTTTATCTCTTACTACATACGGACGAGTATACTTGCTCGTATGTGTTTCGTTTGAATCTTTGGTAAATCGTGTTATAAATTTTAAAACTTGGACTCCTAACGGGTATATCCCTTGAAACACATCAAGTTTTTTGGCGCCGCTGCCGGGGATTTGAATCTCGTTTGAGTGAGTTTTGCTTACTGTAATTCATTAGTTCTAATCTTGCTAGTATTGTTACTCTTCAGCGTATTCTTTAGGTCCTCTCTAAAAAAAAAAAAAATCCTACAATTTTCTTCCATACCGCCGGTATAAATCGAAACCGGGCGGTATAATCGTACTGTTCGTCCATACCGCCGGCCAGAAAAATCAAACCGCCGGTATCTCGATAAAATTTAAAAAAAAAAATTTCTAAGTCCGAAACCGCCGGTATAAATCAAAACCGGGCGGTATAATCTTTCTGTCTCACATTTCCTTTCCGAAGTTGTCCATACTGCCGGCCGGTAATTCCATACCGCCGGCCCGTCCATTAAAAAAAAATTTTTTTTTTAGTTTTTAAATTCTTTTCGATAGGCTCGTTTTTCTCGTGTATGACCACTCGTTCTTCTAACGAAGAATTAAGTTCGCCATTGTCTAATCCCGAACGTTTATTTCGTAAAAAGAAAAATCCATTCATTCCACCCGATCAAAGAATTCCAAAAACCAAAAATCCACCATTTGAAAACCTTTCCGAAGTTCATCCAATCGTTAATCTTTTTCAAGAAATACCATTTCCAATGGCTGATGATCAACCCATGTGGGGTACCAATAGGGTAGTAGCTCCTGCGCCCGAAGCTGCAATTATTCCTGTGAATCTAGGAGAAAATTTTACTATCAAAGGTCATCATCTCTCTATGATTAAAGACAACCAATTTGATGGTAGAGTTAAATCTGATCCACATAAACATATTGCCGATTTCCTTGAAATTTGTGACATGTTTCGTTATGGAACTACCGATCCAAATTCAATCCGACTTAAACTTTTTCCATCGTCTCTCACCGGGGAAGCGAAAATTTGGTATAATGAATTAAGCCCCGGAGTGATTACAACTTGGGACCAAATGAGAAGAGCGTTTGTTGGACGTTTCTTTCCACCAGCCATGTTTGATCGACTCTTGGGTGAAATTCGTAGTTTTACTTAAAAAGAAGGAGAAAATCTTGTTGAAGCTTGGCTTCAAATGAAAAACATGCTCCGAAGTTGTCATGGGCATGGATTATCTCATGGTAATATTATCCAAATCTTTTGCCATGGTCTAGATGACGCAACTCAAGGCATACTTGATGCCGGAGGAATTTTCCTTTATAAGACTCCTAATGAAGCTTACAATTTACTAGAAGACCGTGTACTTCTTAAGCTTGATTGGTCTAAAGATGCCAAAACTAAACCTCAACGAAAAACTGTTGCATTTTCCGAAGCAACAAATGAAAATTCCAAAATCTTGGATATGATGAAAGATTTTACCTCTAAAATTGATTCCAAATTCGAAAGTATCCAAAAAGAAATCAAAGAAATTCGTAAGGGATGTACTCATTGTGGTGGAAATCACTCCTCATCCGAGTGTGATGATAAACCCATGGGAGGTCCCGAAGCAGAAGCTAATTATGTTTCTGGAGGATATCGAGGAGGAGGATATCGTGGAAACTACTACGGTAGGAATTCTAGAGATTGGCAAGATCGTCAATCAAGGGATGATAATCGTTCACAAACTCGTGATGAAAACCGTCAAACATCTTTTCATGATGAAAATCGTTCTCGTGAAACAAAAAACGAAGAATCTGAATTCGAAAAAACCATGTGTGAATTTGTGCATGCTCAAAAACAAACGAACGAATTTATGAAAAATCAATTCTTTATGCTCAAAAGCAAAGTTGAACAAGGTCAAAAGAATCATCAAGCTTCTATCCAAGATCTTGAGACCAAATTTGGTCGTCTTTCTGATCAATTCGCTGCAAGACCATCTGGTACTTTGCCAAGTAATACTCAAACCAATCCAAAACCATCATCATCTGGAAATTATCGTCCACCTCAAACAAGAAATGAGCATGTGAATGCTATATATACTCGTAGTGGTCTATCTTATGATCCACCACCCAACCCAACCCAAACAACTCCTGTTGTTCAAAATGCAAGTGAGGATGAGGTAGAAAAAGAATCTGAAGAAAATGAACCAAAATCTACACCAGTTGATAAACCTACTCCAATACTCAAACCATATAAACCAAGAATTCCATATCCTCAACGTTTGAGGAAGGAAAAAATGGAAGAACAATATGGAAAGTTCATTGACTTACTAAAAGAAGTTAGAATCAACATTCCTCTTGTTGATGTTCTAGCTGGAATGCCCAATTACGGGAAGTTTTTGAAAGAACTTGTTAATAATAAAAGTAAAATGGAAAACATTTCTGCTACTTTCTTAAATGAAGATTGCTCTGCAATAATTGAGAATAAATTACCAAAGAAACTCGGTGATCCAGGAAGTTTTCTTATTCCATGTACCTTGGGAAATTCAATCACTTGTGATGCTTTAGCCGATCTCGGTGCAAGTATCAATCTTATGCCATACTCGTTGTATGCGAAACTTTCAATCAAAACATTGAAACCAACAAGAATGAGTATACGATTAGCCAACCATACTATCCAGTATCCTGTTGGAGTAGCTGAAAATATGCTTGTTCAAGTTGGGAAATCTGTTTTTCCTGTTGATTTTGTGATCCTTGAGATGGAGGAAGATAGCAAAGTTCCATTAATTCTAGGAAGACCTTTCCTAAATACAGCAGATGCTATCATTCGAGTAAAAAATAAAGAACTCAACCTTGGAGTTGGGGATGAAAGAATTTCTTTTTCGATTAATCAGGCAATGAAATATTCTCATGCAAATGATGACACTTGTTATAGCATTGATGTTATCGATGATATAACAGAAGAAACATTCGATAAGTTGCTTGATGAAAGAATTCAGACTCATCAAACATCTGGTCAAATCAGTGATGAAGATCTCGATAGAGAATTTGCTGAATTTATGCAGATTGACACCGAAGAAATTTCGGAGGAAGAAAATACTAACTTTGAAGAGTTAGAATTCAATAATGATATGAGAATTTCAACCTCAATTGAAGAACCACCGGTAGATCTAGTTTTGAAACCTCTCCCTGATCATTTGGAATATGCATTTTTAGAAGGAAATTCTCTTCTTCCAGTTGTCATATCTTCAAAACTTAAACCTGATGAAAAGGAACGACTAGTTTCTATACTCAAAAAGCATAAAGAAGCTTTTGCTTGGAAAACTTCTGATATTCCTAGAATAAGTCCAAACTTTTGCAAACACAAAATAAATCTCGAAACTGATTCTAAACCAGTTGTTCAAAGACAACGAAGACTCAATCCAAATATGAAGGAAGTAGTTAAGAAAGAAATAATCAAACTTCTTGACGCCGGAATTATTTATCCTATTGAGGATAGCTCATGGGTGAGCCCTGTTCACTGTGTTCCTAAGAAAGGAGGAGCAACTGTCGTAACTAATGAATGTAATGAACTTGTTCCTACAAGAACTATCACTGGTTGGCGGGTATGCATTGATTATAGAAAATTAAATGATGCCACCAGAAAAGATCATTTTCCATTACCTTTCATGGATCAAATGTTGGAAAGACTCGCGGGGAACAAATACTTTTCTTTTCTCGATGGATTTTTTGGTTACTTTCAAATTCCTATTGATCCAGCTGATCAAGAAAAAACCACCTTCACGTGTCCGTTTGGCACATATGCTTATAGGCGTATGCCTTTTGGTCTTTGTAACGCACCAGCAACATTTCAAAGATGCATGATTGCTATTTTTCAAGATATGCTTGAAACCTCTATGGAAGTATTCATGGATGATTTTTTAGTATTTGGAGAATCATTTGAGTCGTGCCTTAACAATCTTGATAAAATGCTTGAAAGATGCAAAACTTCTCATCTCGTACTTAATTGGGAAAAATGTCATTTTATGGTGACGGAAGGAATTGTCCTTGGTCACAAGATTTCGAGTAAAGGGATCGAAGTTGACAAAGCGAAAATTGATGCTATTGCTAAGTTACCACCCCCAACTAACGTTAAAGGCGTTAGAAGTTTTTTAGGACACGCGGGATTTTACCGTCGATTCATTAAAGATTTTTCAAAAATATCTCGTCCAATGACGAAATTGCTTGAAAAAGATTCAGTCTTTAAATTCAATGAAGAGTGCATCAAGGCATTCGAAACGTTAAAAAACAAGCTAACAAATGCACCAATCATGGTTTCACCAGATTGGTCGTTACCGTTTGAACTCATGTGCGATGCAAGTGATTATGCTGTTGGAGCAGTATTAGGACAGCGAGATGGTAAACATTTTCGTCCCATATATTTTGCTAGCAAAACCTTGAATAATGCCCAACAAAACTACACAGTGACTGAAAAAAAACTGTTGGTTGTAGTTTTTGCATTCGACAAGTTTCGTTCCTATCTTGTTTTATCAAAAACAATTGTATTCACCGATCATTCAGCTCTGAAATATCTGTTTGCTAAACAAGATGCAAAACCACGTCTTATCCGATGGATTTTATTGCTTCAAGAGTTTGACATTGAAATCCAGAATAAGAAGGGTGCATAAAATGTGGCGGCAGATCATTTATCTAGATTAGAAAATCCAAATTTAGAGGAATTCGGGGCAAACGAGATTGATGATTACTTTCCCGATGAAACTCTTATGGGAATTGAAGATGAAGAAATTCCATGGTTTGCTGATTATGCAAATTATTTAGCTGGAGGAATATTACAAAAAGGTCTATCTCATACTGAGCGTAGTAAATTCTTTGCAAACTTAAAATATTATTTTTGGGATGAACCATATCTATTCAAAATGTGCCCCGATGGTATAATAAGAAGATGCGTGTATGGTTCCGAAACTCGAAAAATTCTTGATGAATGTCATCATGGCCCAACAGGAGGACATTATGGACCATCCACCACCGCTAAAAAAGTTTTTGATGCGGGATTTTATTGGCCAACGATTTTTAAAGAAGCACATACACTTGTGCAGAATTGTGATGCATGTCAAAAATCTGGTAGTCTTTCTCGTAGAGACGAAATGCCACAAAAAAGTATCCAAGTCTCTGAAATATTTGATATTTGGGGAATTGACTTCATGGGACCTTTTCCTAAATCTCATAAATTCGAATACATTCTCGTTGCAATAGATTATGTTTCCAAATGGGCGGAAGCAGAAGCCCTACCAACTAACGATGCACGAGTCGTTGTGAATTTTCTGAAAAAGCTTTTCTCTCGATTCGGAATTCCAAAAGCTTTGATAAGCGATAGAGGAACTCATTTTTGTAACCATCAAATGGAAAAAGCTATGAAAAGATATGGAGTCCACCACCGTTTCTCAACAGCATACCATCCTCAGACTAGTGGTCAAGTCGAAAACACCAATAGAGCTTTAAAAAGAATACTTGAAAAAACAGTTAAGGATAATCCTTCTGTTTGGTCAAGGAAACTCGATGATGCTCTATGGGCGTTTAGAACCGCATATAAAACTCCAGTTGGTACAACTCCGTACAGACTTATATATGGAAAGAATTGTCATTTACCATTTGAAATTGAACATCGTGCCTACTGGGCATTGAGGCAATGTAATCCTGATTTGAAAATCGCTGGAGAAAAATGATTTTTACAATTACATGAACTCGATGAATTGAGACTCCAAGCATATGAAAACTCAAAATTATACAAAGCTCGAACAAAAGCTTATCATGATAGGAAGCTAAGAATCCGTAAAAAATTTAAGGCTGGAGACAAAGTTCTTTTGTTCAATTCAAAGTATAAATTCAAAGCTCCTAAACTCAGAACCAAATGGTTTGGTCCATTCTTAGTAAAACATGATTTTCCATCCGGATATGTTGAACTATATGATAAGAAGGGTGGAACTTTCATTGTTAATGGACATCGAATTAAACTATATCATGATGAGGAGCAATTAAATGAAATGTCAAGTGAGGAAATTCCACTTGAAATGCTTGATGAAAAGAAATACACTGCTATTCCTTTCATGGCACCTTTTCCAGCCGATTATAAAAAAGTAATACAATGGGCTGCGGAAACTGGTTACATCTGAGATGTTCTTCCTAGAACGTGTAACACCGCAAAGTTGCATGATATTGATAAAACTGGAAAAGGAATAGTAAAAGGAAATGTGGTGTATATTCCAAAGAAATTAGGAAAGAATCCTAAAAATAAACAACCAAAGTAAGAAAGAATGAGTCGGGCTGATGACTCATTAATAAATTTAGCGCTTCTCGGGAGGCAACCCGTGTGTTTTTTTTATGCCCCGATGGTTTTACCATAAGTGTGAGGGCCTTAATATTATGAAGAATGCAATAAAAATATATATTTTGCATTTTTGTGTGTTTTTGTTTTGATGATTATGCAGGTTAGGATGCTTGATCTTGAAATCAAATGAAATCCTCCTATTTCTTATGCTCAGGCAATATCATTTCTCTTATGTTTCATTTCCCTATTTTTATGATTTATCGTTCTTAACATTGAGGACAATGTCAAACTTAAGTGTGGGGGGAGGAAATAGGAAATGATCTAGATTTTTAATTTTTTTTCTCTAAATTTGTGCATATTTTTAAATTTGTTTGCCCCTTTGATCTAGTTGTTTTAACACGTTGAGAATATTGATAAAGAATAACTAGATTTATCCACTAATAAAACATGTAATTTTTGAAAATTTGAGATGTGTCCTGATTGGCATTGCAATCCATTTTTTGATTGATAACATTGATAGCACAACCATAACCCATTCAACTAAATATGTGAGGATTTGAAGCCTATTCTTATATAGCATATATCTTTTATGCTCTAATCTTCTTGCTATGAGTGTGCCAGTGATCTTATTTATTCTATAACTTGTACTTGCAAATCATTACCAGACTGTAGTGAGATCACATTCGTGTGATATAAATGTATTCGCGTGATAAGAGGCTACCTTAGGAATTCAACCAAATGGCCTTCCATTTCACACATATTGATATATTAGCTAGCCACATTGGTTGGTTAACCTCTTCCATGGACCCATTTGTTGGCACTCATTTTAAGTGCTAGATTCCATTAGTACACCCTCCGAGCCAGTCTTTTTATTTTGTTACATCAGAAAAATATAAAAATATTTCTCACCTTTAGCCTTAACCTTACCCTTAGTCAAGTCTTGGTTGGTTACTAGCTACTTGGAAAGATGGTTGTTATGTGGGAATCCTTGAAAATGAGAAAGTTGCGAACTCCATGATAATCTCATGGATTATATATTCTTATGATTGAAAAAAAAAGAAAAAAAAAAAGAATAAGTAACCAATGAGCTATGAATGTATGATATCAAGGAAGAATATCAAGTTCAAAGGAAAGTGGTTGATGTAGCTAGTAGCACTTGGTTGGAGACTTTGGCTATTTGTAAAGTTTTTCAATATTAAAACCAAATATATATATTCCATGTCTTATCCGTATCCCTTTTGACTTTGTGAAGTTATCAAGTGTAATGACATGTGGTGACCATCCGATTTCTTGAGGAATGAGATAGCGTTGTTAGCGATCTAAGGTTATCCTTAGTGACCATCCGTTATTTGATAATTCGAGACTTCGTTGTTAGCGAGCTATTATGTTTTACATGAGATAGTGACACAATAGTCTTATATCACCCTTGAAACCTTAAACCCGAATAAAAGTCCTCTTAGATGATTACATTTGGTGCTTACGCCACGTCGGTTGAGTTTTGTTTCTTGTACAAGCCTATGGTAATATTTGGATTATAACTGCGCAATGAGTGTGATTATATTATATTTTTCAATCGCTACAAATGAGTGTTGAGTGAATCATACTTCATATTCCTTTCGTGAGGTGTCTTAATATGTTGTCAGGCAAGAGAATCATTAAGGTATTGTCAAACATCTCATCTTTTCATTTTTAAGCCTATATAGATGAATCTTATCTTGTACTTGTGCTAGATAGATTTGCATCTCGTTTTTATCATATGGATTTTCTTAAAAGCTAGATTTGCTTGGGGGCAAGCAATGTGTAAGTGTGGGGGATTTGATAACGCTCATTTTGAACATGTTTTTATAGCGTTATTCTTATGATTATGCATGTTATTTGGTTGTATTTATGAACATATTACGCTTAAAAGGTGCAAAAGATGTGTTTAGGTTCAGGTACAACTATGTCGAAGGAAATAGAGAAAAAGATGAAGAAAAGTCGACAAAATCAAGTAAATATGCGCGAAGTAAAGTTTTCCGTTCAAGACAAAGATTCATGCTATGATTATGTCCAAGTTCAAGAGAAAGATGGGGAAATGAAGTCAAGAATTAGAGCCAAGAAGTTTGTCACAAGTGGGAATTATATGTTAGCTTTGAGTTGAAAGTTATGTTCAAGACTTGGTCTAAACCCGAGGTTTCAGTTTCTATACCCAAGGTTTGCATCAGGGAAGCTCATACCGGAGGTATGGAATTCATACCTGAGGTTTAGCTAATACCCAGGGTTTACATTTCCATACCCGAGGTATGCAGAAAGTTGACATGAAGAGTTGCATTTAAAGTGAAGAGTTAAGTACCATTATCACCAAGGACGCCCATTTACTTCCATTAACTAAAGTTCCTGCATCATTATGACACTTGGAGCCCAAGATGTTTGCTTGTTGGCCAAGAGGAAGTCTCCATTTATATGTGAAGAAAGAAGAACAAAAATATAACTACAATCAAGATACAACAAACTACAACAAAAATTCTATCACTATTTTTGGGCGACAAGAGGAGGAAAACGCAGGAACAAGAAGGCTAAAATCTCATCAATCATTACTTCAATTACTTACGGATCGTTGTTGATTATTGAACAAGTGTTCTTCATTATTTGTAATCATCATTACAACATTTTGTAAGACTATTCAATCATGTTTACTAGTTATCAATTTCCTATGATTATTACTTTGTTTACCATAAGTGGCTAAGTGCCTTATGCACTTGCCTAGATGATGTTTGAATTATGGTTCACTTGATTGGTTATGACTTATTGGTTCTAATATAAAAGAAAAGTTAACATTAAGAACGAATTGTGCTATCTTAAGTTTTCTTCACCAAAGAGTTATTAAGTTTGGGTAATTTCTAATGATGTATTGGGTTGAAAAAGACATTGTTAGTAAGTTGGTTGTAAACCTTTGTCTATGAGGGTTTTACCTTATGTATTGACCATTTCATAAGAAACTTAATTTAACTTGGAAAGCTAAATAGTGTGGTTGTTAATTATTTGTGAAACGAAAGTGAATCGGGTAATTGAGTTGTGTTAATCTTGGATTGATCAATTCTTAAATATTGTTTTTATAATCCCTAAATCTTGACGAGGATTGAAAGTATTTGAAACAATATAATTAGTACACCATTAATCGAATTAGAACACCATCTAATTTGTTGGTCATAATCAAATGGAACCAATGTCATAATCATGTCAAAGGAATTGTGCAAACTAGTCTAGGCAAGTGTAGTCTTTAAACTATTGAATTTCCATTACCTTTATTTGCTTGCTAATTAGTATTGCTAGTTGGATTGCTATTTATTTGCAAAAATTCACATCACACAAACAAAACAAATCCTAGTGAACGACCTCGGCTTACCTCCTTTATCTCTTACTACATACGGACGAGTATACTTGCTCGTATGTGTTTCGTTTGAATCTTTGGTAAATCGTGTTATAAATTTTAAAACTTGGACTCCTAACGGGTATATCCCTTGAAACACATCACACCTAATCGTTGATTTACTACGGTAGATCTTGTAAGCCCTCTGTGGGCTTTCGATTTAGGAATGGTCTCGGTAAGGATTAGAGAGAGTTTTCACACTATGCTGTTAACAATCTCGAATTCCGAACCTGTAAGTACCGGACATTTTATTGCTAACTGTCGTATGCAGGAAATCCTGGCGGTTGTAGCTGATTGTTGGAAAGATGCCGGTCTATCACCCCATGCTCACACTTCACCATCAGCATAATCAAAGAAATCATGATATCTAAAAGACCTTCAACACTCCTTCCACAACTCTAAGGCTGTAGATCATGATCCAGAAAAGTGTGAGCATATCGACTCAAAGATCACAACCTCACATGGAGACGATGCTGCAAGATGACTTAAAGACATATGTTGAATGATAACCTCAAAGAATACTCGAAGATCATCCAAGTTAAAAGATCAGTCATCAAAAGCTCACTGCTGAACTGATTTAAACAATTATATTCCAAGGAATTGCACAGGAAATATGCAAACCCCGAGTTCGTTGTCCCGACGAAGGTGTGAATGGAATTTGTGATTTCGGGATCGTGAAACGTGTTGTAAATGTGAGATAAGAGTGAGATATTGGGTTTTAAACTAAAAATAGTGAAATTTAAACTAGAAACAATTAATAACGCGATGGGAAAAACTAAACTAAGGTAAACATAAGTAAAACGTAAAATTAATCCTAAAAATACGTTAAAAATGCGAAGTAACGAATCTAAACGTCAAAATTATGAAATATTAACCCTAGAAACGTCAAATTAATTTTCCTAAGTTCTAAATACTAAGAGATAAATTTAAAAAAAAGAATTACATTTTTTTTTTTTTTATTTAATTTTTTATGAATTAAAAACTAAAATTAAGAAATTAAATGGTTAAAAATAGTAAACTAATTCAGAAAATTACGAAACTTTACTGAAAATTACTCTAAACTATTCTAAGTAAAATAAAAATAAAAGGTTTTGAGAAAGCTAACTGGATAAGCAAGTTATAAGCTAAACAGCTTATTAAGCTAAAAGGGAAAGGACTAGTATAAAAATTAAATGTTGGAAGATAAAAACAAGCATAACTAGAGAATAAATGGTAAACGTGTTGGTGTGTGAGTTGGGTGGCTTGGGTTAAAGTCCCAAGTCTGGCTTTTTGAAAATTATTATTCTTATTATTATTTTTTATATATATATTTTTTTTTAAACTTGAAAAAGCATTCAAATATAAGCAACTTTTGTGAAAACTAACTTTTTGAAAAACTAAAATAAGCTGAATAAAAGTAGACTTAAAAGACAGATGTGAGATAAAAGCTAAAAAGGAAAAAGTGAAATTGAAAAGCTAATTCCTATAAGCTATAAGCTAAGCTGAAGGATAATTAAGCTATAAGGACCAAAAGTAATCTAAATAAGCAGTTTAACCTACATAAGCTAATCTAATAAGCCTAATAAGCTGGAAACCAAAACAAGCAAGGCTGCTGAGTTTTATGCAGGGCAAACTTAGGCTACTGGGGTCATTTTTGAGCTTAATGCATAAGCTGCTATCCTAAAAACTAAAGCATGAGAACCAAAAACAGTAAAAGCCAACCCATCAAAGAGCTTATAATCCAAATATGAGAGCCTATGAACTTAAATTGAGCTTATAAAGAAGCAGATAAAGAAAAGTGATTAAACTAGTGAACTGTGACAGAAATCAGCCAAGGGGCTGTTTGCAGCCCTGAAAATACCAACTTAACAAGTTCCTAACCACGCAAAAAGCTCAAACAGGTAAATTTTACCCTATAAATGCTTATGTTAAAAAAATCCAGAACTAAAACCAACATTAACTTATCTAAAATTCAAGATCAAAAAGTGCTTATGAGGCTGTTGCAGGCAAAACTAAAAAAAGTGAAGGCTGCAATAAAATTCTGTGATGACTAGAAATCCTATAAAAATAAGCTTATGATAACCTACAAATTACTGAATTAAACTACAACAAGCAAGATTAAATTTGACCCAACAGCAAATGATCAGTTGCATCCAATTTTGACCCATTTATAGCACTAATCCAAACAGCCCTTATAATCTAACTGTTTTGAAATTAAAACTGACACAGGCTATTTAAAGGCTAACTCTTGGAATAAAAAATCGCTATTTAACTTAAATGGATCCTATTGAACAACTTTTTTAAACCTAGATAAGCACTAGATAAGCTAGATTCTAAGTGGACTGTTTTTAATGACTTTTAAGGCTTTTTAAGTAAAATTCTAATTAGGCTAACTCAGACTAGTAAAACATTTTAAAAAGGCAATTTAAAAAAAACCAATCAGCTGAGAGAAGGAAATTAAGCATAAAAAGAAGCAGAAATAAGCAGTTGGCTTATTTTTGACTTTCATGGGATTTTAAAACTCAAAGGTAAATAAGATAAAACTAACTAATGAACTATAATTATAAGAACACAATAAGATTAAATAAGCTTAGAAAAGGGAGAACAGTACCAGAAATAAGCTAATAAGCAGATGAACAGTAGTTTGACTATTGTTGACCAATTTAATAAAGCAAGAAAACTTAAATTTCAAAAACCAAATTCAGATTACAAATGCCTCAAATGAAATTACAACTAAAAAAGAGAGATGATACTAAATTAACCTACTCCTAACCTAACCCTAAAAATTCCTAATTATCTAACCAACTCGATGTGTGAGTGAGGATGGGCTATTTATAGCCTTAGCTGAGCGTCTAGGGTTACCAGAAGCCTCTTGATCAACCAATCAAAGCCCTTGGATTCGACTTGCCCTCCAATCCATCAATATCAGCCATTGGATTAAGTTGAGTGGTGTCACAGCCAATGAGAGGCTGCCATTCTTCCAGCGTGGCATTCCCTTGGTGTCAGTCCCTTCTAGAACATTTTAAGGTGGGTAATTTCGTTGTGGGAGCAGGGTAATTAATGGGAACGAAGGGTGAATAGTGATTGGGTAAAATGGCGGGTAAAAGGGTTGGAGATAAGGTCTGAGGGGTGACTGGGTGATTTATTTCTTTGACCGGGTTTGGGTTTAAGGGTGGATTCGGGTTGTGGGTTTATTTCGGGTTATGATAAAAAAATTGGGCTTTGGGTTTATATTTTGGGCTGGGTTAGGGTAGTGGTATGGCTGGGTTTTATTTTTGGGTTAGTATAAGTATTGTTTATATTTAAGGTTTAGGATTTAGTGAAAATGGGATTTTAAGGTTTAGTGATAAATTTTGCCAAGTTGTGAATTCAAGGGACTTTTTCTGCCATTTCTTCAAAGTTGATCCAAGGGCCATTCTTGCAATTCTTTGATTCTTCAAGGATATATTTTGTCATTATGAGCATAAATATGATCCAATCTTGATAAAATCTTCCCCGGCTTCGGCTTTTGACCTTTTCCAAATCTCGTGCTCGGTTTTGCCATTTTTCCTTGATTTTGTCCTTTTTTCGAGATATCCGTACCTGCATATAAACAAACACAAAAACACAAATATCTTTGGCATTTTGGTTAGTTTTTGGTCGTTTTGGTCTTAATTTGGTCAAGAAAAGGTATGTGAATAAGCACATACGAAAATCCCCCAGACTAAGATATTGCAGTGTCCTCACGCAATGTTATAAAAACACGCTTTTGAAACCAAAAATTTCTAATCTCTTTTTACTAACTTTGAGAAGTAGCAAAATTTTCAAAAGAGATCAAGAAATCCAAGGTTTTAAAAACTCCCCGTTTTTCCATTTATTCACACTTTATTCTATTTTTGTATTTTATCAAGTGACGGCTTTGTTGACAATCATTATCTATCAATAACTTTTAAGGTCAACGAGTAGGAAACACGACTCATAAAGAAGTGACCATACGGATAAAATTTGTCGTTCCTGATTTTTCACGAGTCCCCAAACTAAGCTTAAAAATGAAATCATTGTCTATTTACAAGTTAGATGCCAACACTACCCATGGAAATTACTCGTGTAATTACCTCTTGCTCCCATTTTTCTAATTTGCCTCTATTTATTTTATTTTTGGTGAGAAATGAATTGCTTCATATTTTCTCATTTCGATAGGTTTTTAGTCCGATAAAGATACTAAATTAAGACGCTAAGTAGTTTTCATTCTTCTCTCGAGAACCGTTGCTTTGAAAATGAGGTCCACATCAAGGTTTTTATTTATATTTTTGACTTTTGCATTTTTTTTTTATTATTATTTTTTTAATTTTTTTCATTCAACACCATTTTTTTTTCACTAACTTTTCACTTGCGTACCCTAAACGACAGAGCTTCACGGTTTAGTTCCAAGACCTTACACCTTCCGGAATAAATGATCCAAGGGCCGTTACAACGGAGTGTTCCAAGACTCTAAACATTCCTGAAATGAGGATCCAAGGTGGTTAGACCAAGACCTCACACATTTCTGAACTAGAGGTCCAAGGGCCGGTGCAAGAGGGTAGCCAAGACCTAAACGCCTTCCGGAAATAAGGATCCAAGGCCCGATCTCGAATCCGTAGCTTAGAGCACTTAACTTATTATTATTAAACGTATTTATTAAGTAACCTTGATGTGTACCCAATTTTTAAAGCAAGGATTCTTTTAAGAAGACCAAGAACTAATCATCGGCAAAACCTAACATCTTTAATTATTCTTACAGTTATATATGGTGAAACAATTTTGTGGGAGCAAAGGGCCACAAGCAACTTCGATGAGCTCTAAAGAGAACCAACTACTCCACGCTTAGCATCTAACTTCTAAATAAACTCTATCATTTCTCGTTCTTCGCAAATTTAAAATCTTAAATAATAAGATCCGAGAATGCTTAGCAAAGAAAGGTTAAGGGGACAAGCTAGGGCTCAACACGCCCGATCAAGTCAGAATTTTATTCCTACTCTCACCAGCGGAAAGTCAACAAAATGTCAAAATTTATTATATTTTTGCAAAAAAATTTTAAATTCTTCTCATCATTACTTTAGACTTTTTCAATTTTTTAGGAAAAACGGGGTTGCGAGAGTAAATGGCAAAAAACGCAAGGCAAAAATCAAATCGAAAGATTACCCCCCCCCCCAAGACTAAAACGAGACATTGTCCTCAATGTCTTAAAGGTAAGGGTTCTCCTACATAAATCTAAGGCCGTTTATTAATTATGCCAAAGATAAACGTTACACGATAAGATTTAGGATATCGGATGAGCAACGAATGATGAAACTCGAGTGGAGAGAAGTAAACCACGAGCACGAGAGTCTTCATAATTCGGGCAAATCCTGGACATACACAAACAACCACGAAACACAAGATATGGAAGAGGTAGCCCTCCTCACGTCACTTGTTAGAAAAGAGATAAGAAGATAGAAGGATAAGCATGGGGTGCCTCCCACGAAGCGCTTGTTTTTTTATCGAGTCGTATAGCTTGACTCGCCCCGAATTTATTTGTTCTTGGGGGAGCATGTGGAAAAGAAAATCTCCATCGGACTTTCGTTCAAGATGTTTGGATAAACATTGAAGCATATGAAAGTTCCACTCCGATGAGATACCCACGGCTTAAAAGAATGAGAGATGCCGGGGTCAAAGATGGTATCTTCACTCCCGAAGGAATGAAAGAAAGGAGAAGTCACCGGATAGGTGAAGAAAGGGAGAAGGATCTTAATCATAATGAGGATCCATTCTTCATCCTCAAAATTACCATTTTCCTTATTATGAATGTCATCATGGAAGCTCTTATGGTTATCAGCAATAAAAAACTCAGGCGGGAGGGTCGGGATGATATCAACGATAAACAAACTCTTAGGATGGAGTACACCTCCCCCCGGGTCATGATCTTCCTCAAAAGCAAAATAATCATACTCCGGAGGAGGTATGATATGGCTCTTATGAAGTATGTCTTTGAGCTTGGGCTCAGGAAGGATATACAGAGGTGGGACATGTGCTGTACTTTGTATGCTATAAATTTGCACCTCGTCCATTATTGTCTCCGTATCTGACTCATCACTCTCCTTATTATGAATATCAAAGATTTGATTGTCTGAAATTAGAGTAAATTCAGAATCAAAATCAAACAAAGGATTAGTGATAGTCATACTGAAAGTTTGTGAAGTATAATCAGAAAGATCGAAGGGTTCCTCGGATACCCTTGGGATTGGAACAAGGTCATCAACATCCTTAAGAGGATTGATTTCGACTTCCTTGTCCCCCATTAAAAAGGTATCTGAAGGGTCTTCAATAATCAAATTGATCTCTGAATTCTCTTCTTCCTCCTCATCACTTTCCTCAGAATATGACAAGTCAATGGGAGGATTTTGTTTTCTTCGAATCAACTCCTTAAGATTGTTTATTTCAGTTTGAATGTACATGTTGACTTCATTTTGAGCAATCATCTGTTTAGTCATACTTTGAAGTAGAAGGTGCTGAGGGGTTGTGTATTGTGAAGGTTGGTCAAAACCGGATGAGTCATGATTGTTATAAGGAATATGCTCATAGTGCATGTTCTCGGTTTGACAATCATAACCATAATGGGGACCTCGGCAATACTCACAACAGTATGATTGTTGTGACTGATTTGGTGAATTATATGGATAATGGTCATTCCCGAAGTTTTGATTATCACATGGAATTTGCTCATAGACAAACGTATTCCTTGCTTGACAATCAAAACCCGGGTGAGGACCTCCACAATATTGACAACAGTGATATTGTTGTGGTGAACTTGATGTATAATATGAAGATGTTTCAAATTCGGATGATGTCTGATTGTTATAAGGGTTCTGCTCATAGACAAGCATGTCTCCCGTTCGACAATCAAATTCCGGATGAGGACAACCTCCACAAAATTCACACAAGTATGACTCCATCTATTGCTGTGGAGGATAGTCGGAGAAATTTGGCGGTTCATTGAGAGAATTTGGATTTGAATCATAAGCGAATGAAGTTTCAGCTTTAAAAGAGTAAAGCTTACAAAGTTCACAAAGTAAACCAGCTTTTAACGGATCTCCACAATTTAAGCAATTAAGCTGGTCGACCGAAGACGGCTGTGGCTGTGGTGGGTAATTAGAAGAATTTGGTGATTCATTGGAAGAATTTGGATTTGTTTTAATAAATGATTTGCACCAATTACAATATTCGTTACTGCAATTACCCCCACACTGCTCACAAATACACTTGTAACAACGATACGAATTCTCCATCGGACTTTTGCAATGAAAACAATGATAGCCGAGAGATGCCATAAGAATTCAACAAAAGAGGGATAGAGAGATAGAATTAAATGGTTAAGAGGATAAGAAGATAAGAATTGAACGGTAAGAGAGGGTAAAGAGATAAGAATTAAACATATAAGAGGATAGCGAAGATTCTTTATGGTTTTAATAAAAGAAGGGGAAAAAAAATAGAATGAAAATATGGAAAATAAATGAAAATAGAAGAAAAAGAAATTTTGAAAAAGAAAAATGTTTTTGGGTTTTGAAAACACTTTAGGAAAAGTGTTTGAGGGTTTATTTTTTTATTTATTTATTTATTTATTTTTTTAGAAAATATTTACAAAGAAAACGGTAACTTCCCGGGAGAAGGGTGTTCAAAACACGAATCGAAAAACGGAATCACGAACTCACTTCAACCTTTCCCGGCAGCGGCACCAAAAACTTTGATTTAAACAATTATATTCCAAGGAATTGCACAGGAAATATGCAAACCTCGAGTTCGTTGTCCCGACGAAGGTGTGAATGGAATTTGTGATTTCGGGATCGTGAAACGTGTTGTCAATGTGAGATAAGAGTGAGATATTGGGTTTTAAACTAAAAATAGTGAAATTTAAACTAGAAATAATTAATAACGCGAGGGGAAAAACTAAACTAAGGCAAACATAAGTAAAACGTAAAAGTAATCCTAAAAATACGTTAAAAATGCGAAGTAACGAATCTAAACGTCAAAATTATGAAATATTAACCCTATAAATGTCAAATTAATTTTCCTAAGTTATAAATACTAAGATAAAATTTTAGAAAAAAGAATTATATTTTTTTTTATTTAATTTTTTATGAATTAAAAACTAAAATTAAGAAATTAAATGGTTAAAAATAGTAAACTAATTCAGAAAATTACGAAACTTTACTGAAAATTACTCTAAACTATTCTAAATAAAATAAAAATAAAAGGTTTTGAGAAAGCTAACTGGATAAGCAGGTTATAAGCTAAACAACTTATTAAGCTAAAAGGGAAAGGACTAGTACAAAAAATAAATGTTGGAAGATAAAAACAAGCATAACTAGAACATAAATGGTAAACGTGTTGGTGTGTGAGTTGGGTGGCTTGGGTTCGAGTCCCAGGTCTGGCTTTTTGAAAATTATTTTATTTTATATATATATATATATATATATATATATATATATATATATATATATATATAACTTAAAAAAGCATTCAAATATAAGCAACTTTTGTGAAAACTAACTTTTTGAAAAACTAAAATAAGCTGAATAAAAGCAGACTTAAAAGAAAGATGTGAGATAAAAGCTAAAAAGGAAAAAGTGAAATTGAAAAGCTAATTCCTATAAGCTATAAGCTAAGCTGAAGGATAATTAAGCTATAAGGACCAAAAGTAATCTAAATTAGCAGTTTAACCTACATAAGCTAATCTAATAAGCCTAATAAGCTGGAAACCAAAACAAGCAAGGCTGTTGAGTTTTATGCAGGGCAAACTTAGGCTACTGGGGTCATTTTTGAGCTTAATGCATAAGCTGCTATCCTAAAAACTAAAGCATGAGAACCAAAAACAGTAAAAGCCAACCCATCAAAGAGCTTATAATCCAAATATGAGAGCCTATGAACTTAAATTGAGCTTATAAAGAAGCAGATAAAGAAAAGTGATTAAACTAGTGAACTGTGACAGAAATCAGCCAAGGGGCTGTTTGCAGCCCTGAAAATACCAACTTAACAAGTTCCTAACCACCCAAAAAGCTTAAACAGGTAAATTTTACCCTATAAACTGCTTATGCTAAAAAGATCCAGAACTAAAACCAACATTAACTTATCTAAAATTCAAGATCAAAAAGTGCTTATGAGGCTGTTGCAGGCAAAACTAAAAATAGTGAAGGCTGCAATAAAATTCTGTGATGGCTAGAAATCCTATAAAAATGAGCTTATGATAACCTACAAATTACTGATTTAAACTACAACAAGCAAGATTAAATTTGACCCAACAGCAAATGATCAGTTACATCTAATTTTGACCCATTTATAGCACTAATCCAAACAGCCCTTATAATCTAACTGTTTTGAAATTAAAACTGACACAGGCTATTTAAAGGCTAACTCTTGGAATAACAAATGCTATTTAACTTAAATGGATCCTATTGAACAACTTTTTTAAACCTAGATAAGCACTAGATAAGCTAGATTCTAAGTGGACTGTTTTTAATGACTTTTAAGGCTTTTTAAGTAAAATTCTAATTAGGCTAACTCAGACTAGTAAAACATTTTAAAAAGGCAATTTAAAAAAAAAAACAAATCAGCTGAGAGAAGGAAATTAAGCATAAAAAGAAGCAGAAATAAGCAGTTGGCTTATTTTTGACTTTCATGGGATTTTAAAACTCAAAGGTGAATAAGATAAAACTAACTAATGAACTATAATTATAAGAACACAATAAGATTAAATAAGATTTGAAAAGGGAGAACAGTACCAGAAATAAGCTAATAAGCAGATGAACAGTAGTTTGACTATAGTTGACCAATTTAATAAAGCAAGAAAACTTAAATTTCAAAAACCAAATTCAGATTACAAATGCCTCAAATGAAATTACAACTAAAAAAGAGAGATGATACTAAATTAACCTACTCCTAACCTAACCCTAAAAATTCCTAATTATCTAACCAACTCGATGTGTGAGTGAGGATGGGCTATTTATAGCCTTAGCTGAGCGTCTAGGGTTACCAGAAGCCTCTTGATCAACCAATCAAAGCCCTTGGATTCGACTTGCCCTCCAATCCATCAATATCAGCCGTTGGATTAAGTTGAGTGGTGTCACAGCCAATGAGAGGCTGCCATTCTTCCAGCGTGGCATTCCCTTAGTGTCAGTCCCTTCTAGAACATTTTAAGGTGGGTAATTTCGTTGTGGGAGCAGGGTAATTAATGGGAACGAAGGGTGAATAGTGATTGGGTAAAATGGCGGGTAAAAGGGTTGGAGATAAGGTCTGAGGGGTGACTGGGTGATTTTATTTCTTTGACCGGGTTTGGGTTTAAGGGTGGATTCGGGTTGCGGGTTTATTTCGGGTTATGATAAAAAAAATTGGGCTTTGGGTTTATATTTTGGGCTGGGTTAGGGTAGTGGTGTGGCTGGGTTTTATTTTTGGGTTAGTATAAGTATTGTTTATATTTAAGGTTTAGGATTTAGTGAAAATGGGATTTTAAGGTTTAGGGATAAATTTTGCCAAGTTATGAATTCAAGGGACTTTTTCTGCCATTTCTTCATAGTTGATCCAAGGGCCATTCTTGTAATTCTTTGATTCTTCAAGGATTGATTTTGTCATTATGAGCATAAATATGATCCAATCTTGATAAAATCTTCCCCGGCTTCGGCTTTTGACCCTTCCAAATCTTGTTCTCGGTTTTGCCGTTTTTCCTTGATTTTGTCCTTTTTTCGAGATATCCGTACCTGCATATAAACAAACACAAATATCTTTGGTATTTTGGTTAGTTTTTGGTCGTTTTGGTCTTAATTTGGTCAGGAAAAGGTATGTGAATAAGCACATACCATGAACGCACCAAGATCTATGACTTTGAAGAATCAAGAACTACGAGCTAAGAAGTCAAGCACACATGACAGAATGCTAGAATTCAACATATTATTTCCGGGGTGACCTCCCTTAGGGGGAGATTGTTAGGAATATAAATATTCATGTGAAGACTCGGTCACCCCGAGTATCTGTTAGCATTAACTAGCTCGTAGGATTATTAGTTTTATTAGTTTAGTTATTTATGTATACGTGGAGTGGGTCGGGTCTTTACCCTCTGTCAGCTCTCTCCACAGCCCACATGGGGGCAACTAATATGTAAGTATAAATACCCCTCTCCCACCAAGGGAGATGGTTGGACCTTTCATTCACCTCAATCTAATATTTCCTTCTTTCTCTCTCTCTAAAGGTTCCACTTCCTCTCATCTCTTTATCTCTCTAAAGATTCGGCCAAGAATCACAAGAACCATAAGTGTTTAGTGTTTGAGTATATTACACAAACTTAGTTAACCAGATTCATTAAAATAAAAAAAAAAAAAAAAAAAAAAAAAAAAAAAAAAAAAAAAAAAAACCAAAATCCAATCCACTATAAGCCCACCAAGCCCACCTTAAAACAAACCTGGTCCTTTCTTTGAGCCATAACCCGACCCACACCCAATCCTTTTATTATAACCCGAGGTCAAACGATTATTTAATACTAGATCAAAGCAAAGGAAAAAGGTGGGTAAAGCTTTGTTACTATTCACTTTCCCTGTCACTCTCACCCTGCTCCCAGACAAAAAACCAGCTCACCCCATGGTCCCCCCCCCTTCACATGTTTTCTAGCCACATCATCAATCCGAGTGACTAAAACCATCCTATGGCTATGATTAAAATAAGTGGAGGGCCAAGTTTTGATCAAGGGCTGTGATGAAGCAAGATGAAGCACAAGGCTGGAACTCACTTACACAGAAAGCACAATAAGAGGAAACCCTAGACCTCTCTCAGCTGCTATAAATACAGAGTTCACCTCCCACACACGAGTTGTCCAATTTTCATGTATTTAGAAATTTTAGACCAATTTACTTATTGTCTCATTTAAATTCAGCATTTTTAATTCAGTTGTATTTCCATTTCAAGTATTGTAATTTCACTTTCATTAATATAAATTCAGTTTGCCTTTAAAATTCTTGTTTAATCTACTTTTTATGCATTTAAATTCTCTCATTTAGTTTAAAATTGTTTTTAAAGCTCTTATTACTGTTCCATCAAGCTTATATAAGCTTATTCTAGCTTGTGTAAGCTTATCATTGGTTTAATTCGGTTTTAATTTCAAAAAGTCAATAAAAGTCAAAAATAGTCAAATAAGCTGTTGTGGATGAGCCTGTAAGAGAAGGGCTTATTGCTGTCACTAGCTTGTCTTTTGATGACCGGATCTAAACACACGCCTTGTGTTAGATAGATGCTTTGAGTAATATTAACTAGCACGTGGAATTTACTAGTTAACACTTAGAAGATTATTTGTATGTATGATCAATGAATGGAACAGTGTTTATGTATATGAACAAGAGACAATTGTTTAACCAAAATGATTCAATATTATTATATCAATAATACGAGTACTCTTGCTAGTACTAGGGTTTACAACCTTGAATCTTCACAAAAACTCATACGTATAACCTAACGTAGGAGATCCTTTTATAGACCAAGGATTCCTGTACAAGATAACTATAATCTATATCAATAAGGATATCTACTAAATCCTTTCTATAATTATCCTTTTACACGTTTACAAAAACATAAGCAGTACCAATGTCTATACCAGCAGTACTAACTGACTTAGTACTGTTAGTGTATTCCTCAATAAATCTTCAGCAGTACTAACTTATAACCACCAGTACTAACTGTTAGGTTTAATTCCTAACAATCCTCCCCTAAACTTATGATTTCTTTCCAAATCACTAAGTTTCTTCCGAATTAAACTTCATCTCCATGATGGGGGGATTCTTCCAAACACCTACAATGTCAATCTCTTAGTCAGAGCTTTTCTCTGTTCTGCAAGATCTAAAATCCTTCTGACTAACACATCTGCCATTTCTGATTCAACTTCAATCTCCAATTTTGAACATACTAGAGTCAATAAAGTTGCTGTTTTTAGTGGATAGTCTTTTTCAACCAGCATATATATTTCTATCCCATCCTTGGTAGAAATTCTATGTACACCACATGTATCAAAAAGCTTCCATGAAACATCTTTAATTGGAGCTTGAAACCTCCATATAGCTTCACCACCATTTGGATCATAAATCCTCTTTAACTGTACCCATAGCTCTTTATCTTTATCTTCAAGTGGATCTGCAACTTTGAATCTTTGTTGTACTAAATTCCACAACTGATTGAGATCTTCCCTATCAAATCCTCTGAGCATATCTTCAAAAAGCTTATACTCCTTAGTTATTCCACCAACTCTGATAACTTTCCATCCTTTCATTCTTCCTTCAGTAAATACTTCCCAATCAATAATAGGATGTTTTGCTTGTAGAGGTTTGATATTTGTGGATTCAGGAACTACCACAATCATGTTTTTCAGTTGTTCATCTGTTAACCCTTCAGTAGCAATCTTTTGTTTCTTTGATGTGTCAGACTCCAAAACTTCTGCTTTTCTTTTCTCTTCTTTTCCATGTCCAGTATCAATCAAAAAATCTATTGCACTTGGCTTGTTGATTCTTGCGTAAGCCTCATAGTAAGCTTTCTCTATCACAGCATCTGATTTTCCTTTGAAGAAACTTTGTTTCCAATATGCCTGATTCTTCAAGTAACTTTTCATGAAGCTTATCTGCTCTTTCTTTGTAGGCATCTTCTTCTTGTATCCTTTCTTTTGTCTATCTCTTATCTTCTGCATAAGATCACTCCAAGCTACTTCCTTATTCTTTAATAAAATGAAGCTTGTAAGCTTTGCTGACTTTTCTTCTTCACTTAAACTCTGATCTTTAATAAGTTGTACAGCTTGTGCTCTCAAAATAGGATCTGGGTCTAACAAGTATTGTAGCTGTTCATTAAATTGTTCTTGATCTACCTCAGCATTTGAAGCCATCTTTTATAATCTTGTTATCTCCATAAACTCAACCACATCATCTAAATCATCCTCAGCCATCTTCTTTGCTAACTATGCATCAAGATCTATTTGAGATTGTTCTTTTGCTTTTTCATCCTCTTAAAGTTTCTTAGCCACTTCAGCATCATGAACTATTTGCATCTGAGTTCTTGGCTTAAAAATTTTCTTCTGATGAGGCTCTTCTTCTTTAATCAAAATCCCTTTGCCCTTGTCTTTAGCAGTTTGTACTGCTTCTTGTTCTGTCTCTGCAGTTTGTACTGCTTGTTCTTCAACATCAGCAGTTTGTACTGCTTCTTCAACATTCTCAGCAGTATCTTGATTTTGATCTTGTTCACCCATATCTGTATCACCATTTCCACTAGCAGTACCTTCCTCATACAATCCACTAGTACCTTCTTCATGCCTCCCCTGAGTTCCAGACCTCTTATCCCCTTGTTCTTTCCCAGATTTCCTCCCCTATTTGGGAGAATCACCACCATCATCATTTGAATCATCTGAGTCACTATCTGAAGAATCATCATCTATCACCACTCTAGATCTTTTCCTCTTTAGCTGATCTTCCAACTTCTTTACCCTGAGAGTCAATTTGGTACACACCTTGGCAAAGTTGTTCTTGTGGTTTTTCAGATCATCCTCCAGAGATTTTACTTGTGCAGATAACTAGGTACAAAGATCCGTTAATTCATTAAGTTTAGTACTACCCTCATCACTTCTAGCTGTGTTACCTGCTAGGAGAGGTAAGTCATTGGGCAAGGGTCTAGTTTCCACTCTAGTTAGACTAGGTGTAGACCTTCTTCTATAGGTTGTGATAATTGGGGGTGTTTGGGTTATTTCTGGAACTTGAATGGGTGTTGGTTGGGGATCAGTTGGGTTTACTGACCCTTCACCCTGATCAACTTGAATCATCTCTAGAAATAGAGGTATTTCTACCCCATTAAACAATCTACTAGCCATAGCCATATTTTGAAAAACTTTTGATTGTAGGCTAGGAGTAGGAAAAATGTCTTTATGTTGCCTAAGAAAATTCTTTTTTTTTATTTAAAAAGCTTTGAACAAATCTTGGATACATAAGAAATTTTGTTTTACTTTTCACATTTGCAACCATACTCTCAAATATAAATTTTGAAAAATTGAAAACCTTGTTTGTTAACAGACATATGAGGGCAATAGCAATATTGCTACTGAATTGTTCCCATGATGTTCTTTTGGGACTTAAAGAATGCAAGAGAGTATGTATTAGAAATCTCCATTGTGGGGAGAAATATCCCTTTTGAAAAGTAAGTTTTTGATTGGATGTATCATACCCCATTCTAGCAATTTCTTGCCAAATCTCAGTGTTTAGCATATTGTTGATACCATCTGAATCTTGCAACTTAAGATGTCTCCTAAGTGTAGATTCGGTAACAACAAAAGATATGCCATCCACGTTGGAGTGAATTTCTATGTCTTCCTCTTCACTAATTTTGACAATGGCAGTTTGCCAAAACTGTGTGATATGAGAGACAATAAGAGTAGGGGAAACAGTTAAAGCATACCTAATATGAGACGCGTTCAAGAAGTCCACTATCTCATAAAATTTTGGTCCATCCCCTTCCTCTGTTTTCTCCAAATAAGCAACCTGGTTGTGCGTCTTGATAAATTCCAAATTAGCCATAATATTCTCAGTAAAAATTTGATTTGACTGTGGTGAATAGTAAAAATTTAGGTTAGAAAGTAGAAGATGAAAGTGATATGAGATATTATTGAGAGAATTAGGGTTTGTATTTGACCGACTTAAAGAATAAGTTAACTTTTATTTTATGATAAGATTATAATAGAATAAAAGTTAAAATATCTAAAAGAGGATCCCTTAAAAACCATAATTTAATCAGTAAAAATCGCAACGAACCTCCAACGGCTAGTTTCTAAACAAAAATTAATTACTGACACAACAGTACCAACCGCTAGTTCAGCAGTACAAACTTTGCACTAGCAGTACAAACCATTATCAAAAAATTTCAAAGAACAGTATTAACTTATATGAATTTGAAGCATTATAACTCACATATAGTTTTTAGCAAACTATCAGCTATCAACGAATTTGATATGTCTTTACCAATATCCGTTTGCTTTGGACTAGCCAACTCTTCACTGTTAGATATGGTGAGTTGATAACCATACAATTTTTGGTAAATTGTCAACCATAAACGGATTTGATTAGTCTTTACCAGAAACCGTTTGCTCTGGACTAGTTGGTTCTTATGTGGGTTAGACATGGTGAACCAATAACCATTTGTTGTGTGCACAGATCACACACTAAGCTCAAAAACACCATTCAGTCCAAAACATAAAGCACTTGTAATTCCTTTGTGCTCATCATCCATACCTGCAATTGTTAGTCCAAAAACAAGGAAACAAGGTGCAAAGCACTTGTCTCACAACAATATAATCATATGACTAACATTGCACCCAAACAAGGAATTAATTTCCTTGTGGAACTCAAGCCATCACAGACTTAGGTTTGCCTCTAGCATCAACATAATTCATTCTCTTTAAAACAATTGAAGTACCATTAGGTTTGATAGGTCTCCAAACCCATGATGCTGATGCATTAACACTATTGCCCATATTTCCTTAGCAGTATGATTAAGATGACCAGTACTAACTATTGGGCTAGCAGTATGAACTGCTGGCTTTGTGGTTTGTACTCTTGGTTTCCAAACTTGTTTGTTTAACACTGCTTTGTTATTAAAGGGCCTCTTAACAGTTGTTGGTGCTGATTTAAAAGTTGTTTTTGCACCTTGAACTGTTGGTCTTGGGTAAACAGGTCTAAATGGCCTAGCAGTATGAATTTCTGGTCTAGCAGTATGAACTGCACTTGGTCCAGACCTTAAAAGAACTGATCTAGGTATCATTCTAGCATTTGTAGGGTGAATGGGAGGTCTTACTGAGTTCACCCTAGGACTTGAACACCTAGTTACCCTATTGTTGCAATAAGCAGCAAGATGGTCAAAGCTACCACATGTAAAACAAGCTTTCCTATAGCAAACAAAGTCATCACCTAGTTGGTGAGACTTGAGGTTGTTCCAATTCCTTTGGTTACCTCTGGGCTTGTTTGTGGTTCTATACATTTCAGCATACCTAACTGTTGGTCTAAATGGTTTAGCATTGGTTTTAGGCCTAACAGTCTCAGTTTTGACCACCTTAGGAACCCTTGTTCCTCCTATCTTAGCATTATCAGGTTTAGCCTTAACCTGATCACTTTCATCATCATCAGAAGTCCAATCCTCTATGGTTGGAGCATCTGATTCCCTACTTGAGGACCTATCAGAGGACACTTTATCCTCAGAGAGTGATTTATCACTTGCACTCTCAAAACTTACTTCTACAGGTTTATCTACTACCACATTCTCCTTAGGTTTTAGACCATATTCCATTTTGGGTAGTTGAAATTCCTCTAAACCTGTGTGTTCTAGGTCAATGCCTGGGGATGTGGGAATTCCTCTATAAGGAGGTGGAACTGACTTATACCCTAGGCCTGACTTAGCTTTGTTGAGGATTTGACATTCAATTATCTTACTGACACCCTTAGATGCATACTGACCGGATCTAAACACACACGTTGTGTTGGGGATACTTTGAGTATATACTTGATAGCATGCGGAATTTACTACCAAGTATCTAGAAGATGTTTTGTGTTTGGTGATTGATTGAATAAGACAATAAAAACACAAACGATATCAACCAAACAATCACTTCAATATATATCAAACGATTACAATATGAACGTGAAGCACACTTGATAATTCGTATGAAGGGATATTAGGTATTCAGTATTAGATGTATGTAAACCCTAATCTAAGGATCTCTTTTTATAATGCAAAGAGTCCTATACAAGTAAAACATCTAACCGTATCACTCTATACAAATAAGATATATACCATATTTTTCTATAATTATCTTCACACGGTTTCACCTTGATCTCTTAAGCAGTCCTAACTGTTCTTCATCAGCAGTCCTAACTGTTCTTCATCAGCAGTCCTAACTGTTCTTGTATTCTTCAACCGTACTAACTGCTTAAGTTTAATTCCCAACAATCCTCCCCTAAACTTATGATTTCAATGCAAATCAATAAGTTTCTTGAATTAACCTTCTGATTATGTTGATGGGGTGGATTCTTTCAAACACTTGACTTTAATCACGAAACACTTGGGGATTTTCTTCACATATCATACTCTTTTGGTCAACTCTTCAAAAATCACCAAAATTAATTTAATTCCATCAAGGAATTAATTCCTTATACCAACCCAAGAGTTAATTCCTCATATCAACCCCGCATTTAATGTTATTAAACCTTCATTAACTCTATAAAAACTCACATATCCACACAAAATCTTTAACTTTTCAATCACAATGAATTCTTCTCCATCAAACATTATAGAAATTTCGTCCGACTCTTCTTCAGATTCTGGAAGTTTAGGTTGGAAAAACTATTTTCCACCAAACTATTCTTCAACTTCAAGAAGCAATCTTTCAAAGAAAAATGCTGAAATAACCTCGTCCGAAGAACCTTCAACAGATGAACTTCCACCTTATGTGGATGATTCATCCTCCTCTTCTGACTCATTTGATGATGTTGATCTTAAAAAGCTATCAGACTTATTAACAAAAGAATTTGAAAAAGCTGCATCATCAATGAAGAGGATCCCTGTTTCTGAGAAGAAGCAAGTTCCAAAATCAAGAACAGTAGTGCTGGCACTCCCTTGCAAGAAAGTGTCTGACGTCATGGGTAGCAGAGGAGCCCGCAGCAAAACCATGCCGGATATCCAAGGAAAAGGAAAAGAGAAACTGAAGTAGTTGAGCTATGTTGTGTTGTGTAGGTTTTGTTGGTTTTCCTTATGTGAAGTTCTTATGTAATGAATCCTCTTTTAATGAATAAACTTCTTTATGCACTTCTTTGTAATCCATCTCTGACTCTTAATTCCCCCCCTGAATTTCATAAGCATCTTTAACAGCAACTAGAACAAACTTTAATCCTCCCCTGTTTGGAAGAATCTTCACCATCAGATGAACTAGAACATATGTTATCCAAGCTCAGCATCCAATATGACCATTTGTACAAGTTACCATCAATTCAGTTGTTTAGTTTCAAACTGCTCTCAACACTTCCAGATGTATTACCTTCTGAGAGAGGTGTATCACAGAGCATAAACTCAGTAGGAACTAAGTTTTGAACAATCAGTACAAACTGGTGAAGCCAGCAGTTCAAACTGTTAACCCCAGCAGTAATGACTGTTAGCAAAAAAATTTCAGAGATAAAACCAAATTGTAAGTTTAATGTGGATTCGAAAACAGTTTTGTCCACTTATAGTTTTTAGCAAACTATCAGCTATGAACGGATTTGACTTGTCTTTACCAATAGCCGTTTGCTATGGACTAGCCAACTCTTCACACTTAGATTTGGTGAGTTGATAACCAACCAGTTTTTGGTAAACTGTCAACCATAAACGGATTTGAGTAGTCTTTACCAGAAACCGTTTGATCTAGACTAGTTGATTCTTATGTTGATTAGACATGGTGAATCAATTACCATTTGTTGTGTGACAAGCATTCACACTTAACAATCTAAACCACCATACTTTTCAAAGCACAATCCAAAGCAAAAAGCTTTTCTTTACCTGAAATGTTAGTCCAAAACCAAAGAAAACACAATACACAATATTCTCTTTTAACAGTTATCACAATTGACTAACAAATTCACAAGCAGTACTAAAGATTAGCAAGCAGTCTCAACTATACAAATAGCACAACTAACAGTACAAAAACCAAAAACATTTAGACATTAATCTTTTGAAGGATTAAGCATTCCAATACCTGTTACCAAGTACTGAAATCTGCTTACATCAAAACCTTTTGTTAAGAGATCAGCAAAGTTGTCATCAGTGTGTATTTTAACAACTTGTATTAACTTCTTTTCAGCACATTCTCTTATAAAATGATGTCTAATTTCAATATGTTTTGTCCTCATAAACCACACTGAGAAATCCATGATGATCTGGGTCTTAAATTTGCCTTCTGGTCTTGACTCCAGATTGTACATCTCCTATGATATTGGAAAGTGGATGATTCCTATGTACAATAGTATGGGGAGTAGAAGGAGCTGCATAGCTGGTAGGCATGTTTTGCAGACCATCTCCAAAGAAATCAAACTCATCAACTTGAGAAGCAGTATCAACTGGTGAATCAAGATGAGGTTGACTTAGTCCAGCAGCATCACTATTTTGCTCAGCAGTTGGAACTTGTGGCTGAGCAGTACTAACTCCATTGGTACTGCTCGTTGAATTTTCAGCTTCTTTACCATTCTGACCACTTGTTTCAGCAGCATCTTTCTCTTTGTCTACACCACTTGATGAAGGAATATCATCTTTCTTTGTAGAAGACTCATTCACAGGACTTTCTTCCATGACTAGTATGAAAATGCAATCATCATCTTCCTCCTCTGAACCTGCATCATGGTTAGTATTTGTACCTGTAACAGGCACATAATTCATGGAATCTGAAAGACTGTCAATATCAAAGATCCAATCTGGACCTACACCTGCAATATTTGGTTTATTCTCCAAAAATTCTATGTGCAGATTTTCTTCTACATGCTTGGTGCTTGTATTATACACCCTAAAAGCCTTACTGTGCAGAGAATAACCAACAAAGAAACCTTCCTCAGATTTTCCATGAAACTTTCCTAGTTGGTCTTTGGTATTAAGGATAGTAACATGACAACCAAAAGGTCTCATGAAGCTTAAAGCAGGGGTTCTACCTCTAAGAAGCTCATAAGCAGTCTTATTGTGAGGTTGCACAACTAAAACCCTATTCAACACATAACAAGCAGTGCTAACTGCTTCAGCCCAAAATGAAACTGGTAGCTTAGAGTCAGCTAACATTGTCCTAGCAGCCTCTATAAGAGTCCTATTCTTTCTCTCAGCTACACCATTTTGCTGTGAGGTTCTAGCTACACTAAACTCCCTCTTAATACCTTTTTCTCTGCAAAAATCATCCATCACCCTATTCTTAAATTCAGTCCCATTGTCACATCTGATTATTTTTACTTTCTTATCAACTAGGTTTTCTACTTCAACAATAAAGGTCTTAAGGATGTCACTTGTCTCATCCATAGTTTTCATAAAGAATACCCAAGAAAACCTACTATAATCATCAGTGACAACAAGGCAGTATCTCTTAAATTTCAAGCTATTCACAGAAGTAGGACCAAACAAGTCCATATGAAACATATATAAAGCTTGAGAAATAGAGTTCTGGGTCTTTGGCTTACATGAGGCTCTGTGTTGCTTACCCTTAAGGCAAGAAACACAAGTTTGGTCATTGAGAAAAGTTTTGTTTGGTAAACCTCTTACCAATCCATTTTTAGCAATATTGTTAATGGTTTTAAAATTAACATGACCAAGCCTCCTGTACCATAACATTGATTCTTCCAATGTGGCTTTTACAACTAGACAAGTAAGTCCAACCTTAGGAACTAGTTTATTCATCTCAACACTGTATGTATTATCCTTTCTAGGGATTTTAAGCAATACTTGACTTTCATCAGGTAGCTTGAAATCAGGAGAAAGTATAAGACAATCAGTGTCAGTAAATAAAACTTTGTTATGTTTATCACAAATTTGTGATACACTGAAAAGATTGTACTTAAGTTCTGGTACATAATACACATTTTCAAAATCAAGGTTACCAGTTTTAATTACCCCTTTACCAGTAATCCTTCCTCCAACACCACCACCAAAGACAACTGGTCCTCCATCCAGAGCAATAAAGTCTGAAAGATATGACATGTTACCTGTCATGTGCCTTGAACATCCACTGTCTGAATATCCTCTATCTTCTTTACCATTTGAGGGATGTTCCTGCACACAAAATAAAGGTGTTAGTTTCTTTTGGGGATTCAAACCATCACTGGTTTGGATCTGCCTTGTGCATCAAGATGAGAAAACTTGTTTGAGGTCTTTGATGCACTATTGGGTTTGGTAGTATTTTTAACCCAATGTGCTGAGGCCTTTACAGCATTGCCCCTTTTTCCCTTAACATTCAAGTGCCTAGTAGTAGGATTTGCTGGTCTAGCAGTTGGAACTGCTTGTTTAATCTTAGGCACCCATTTCTAATTAGTCATTGCTGTTTTCTGATAAAAAAGCCTTTTAACTGTTTGTGCATGATTTGGAAATTGTTTTGCACTAGAAACAGTTTGCTTGTTATAAAACCACTTATTTTGACTAGCAGTTGAAACTGTTTTGATGCCAGTCTTTAACATAACAGCTTTAGGTGACATCTTATGATTTGCATTAGGGTTTGTCAATCTAGTTGGACTATTTTGAGTCACCCTTGCATTGTTATTCCTGTTCACCCTTGCATTCCCAGAAACTCTCTTTTTCCATGGGTTAGAATCACAATAAGCAGCCATATGATCAAAACTTTCACAAACAAAACATACTTTTCTAATCATAGCAAACTTATCATCCAATTTCTTAGATTTTGAGTGATTCCAGTTCCTATGACTACTCTCAGAACTTGATGATCTGTTCTTAGTCCTATACATCTCAGCATATCTAACACTTTTCCTAACTGGTTTTATGTTTTCAGTTTTAACCACTTTAGGAGCATGTTTAACTTCTACCTTGACAACATTAGATTCATCCTTAACCTTTGCATCCTCATCATCAGATGTCCACTCCTTAATAGTTGGTGCATCTGAGTTCCTATCAGAGGACATCTTATCCTCAGAAAGAGATTTATCACTAGCACTCACAAAAGAATCTTCTGCCTTAACAAATTTAACAGGATTCTCACTAACCTTAACACCATATCCAGGAAAATCCATAACCTTAAACTCTTCTAAACCAGTATGAGCTAAATTAATTCCTGGTGGAGCAAACATTCCTCTAAAAGGGGGTGCAATAGACTTATAACCTAAACCAGATTTAGCTTTGTTAAGTATTTGACTCTCTACAATCTTTTTAACTCCGTTTGAAGTATATTCAAGAGTATCTACACTTAACTGGATGTTTTCTTTTTCCTTTTTAAGCTTCTCTAGTTCATATACAAGTCCACTCATTTTATTATCTTTTATTTGCAAATCCCTCTTTAAAACACCTATCTCATCAGAAAAGTTTGACTCATTCTGTTTATAAAACACAATTTGTTCTTCCAAAATAGCTAATCCTCTTTTATGATTTGACAGACTAAAACTTACTTGATTAAATTCAACTCTAAGATCATCATACTGTTTCTTAACATTTTCATAATCTTTTAAAGCACGACAAGAGTTTGAACATTTTTCAAGTATATGTACCTCAGAGTCTGAGAAAGCCATCAAACCCAAGTTAGTTGGTTCCTCTTCTTCCTCCATGAAGCTCCAATCAAATCTAGCTCCATCTACAGCTACCATAGCCTTGGAAGAAGGCTCTTCAACATTAACTATTCTCCTTGACCCTTGCTGATTCTTAAACCCTTGACCCTGGTTGCTTTGTTGTCTTGGACCTCTACATTCCCTGGCAAAGTGCCCCATCTTGTGACAATTAAAGCATTCCACCTTAGACTTATCATACCCAGCAACATCTCTTCCATTGAAGGTAATCTTATTCCCAGTCCTTTGGTAATACTTCTTAGCCCTGATGCTTATCAAAGCCAACTGCCACTTTAAATCCATAGCTTCCAAATCATCTTCAGCAATTTGAAGAAGATCTTCATTAAAGATCTTTGACCCACCAGACTGTTCTGATACAAAAGCATATATGGTCTCTTCAGTCAATCCAGTAGTACTAGTTTTTACACTAGCAGTGCTAACTGTTGGTATAGCAGTACCAACTGCTTCTTCATCTTCATGATTCGAACTGTTTGAAGAAGATACAAAAGCCATATTCCCTGAACTGGAACTGGTGCTACCACTCTTCTTGACCTTCTGCTCAACAATCTTAAGATTATTGTAAAGCTCATTCATTGTCATTTTCTCCAGCTCTGGTTTATTGCTCCAAACCACAACATAAGTGTTCCATTCAGCAGGTAAACTATTTAGAAACTTCATGTTGAGGTCTTCCTGAGGTATCACAATCTTCAACACCGTAAGTTGACTGATGATCTTTTGAAGCCTATTGAAGATATGGTCCAAAGTTTCATTGCTTGATGCAGTGAAGTTTTCATAACTTTGCTTAAGTAGGGTTTTCTGTGCCTTCTTGGTAGCTTCATTGCCACCAAATCTTTCCACCACTGCTTCAAAAAGAGTTTTAGCCGACTCATAATGGCTAAAGTTCAGCACTTGATCATTAGGAATTGCCATTAGTAACAAATTCCTAGCCTTCTGATCATTCTTCTTTTTGATTCTCTCCTCGTTTTTAACTGGCTCAGTGTTAAGCTTTGTGATCTTGGACCCATCAGCACGTGTTTCTTCAACAGGAATTGGTTTGAAGGAATCACCATTGATAATGATATCCCATAATGCATAATCTTACACCATGAAATATTGCTCTATTTTGAGCCGCCATAAATCATATTCATTCTGTTTCAGCATGGGAAGTTTAGCAAGGATTGAGGTTTGAGGTGTCTCCATGTCCATCTTCTTGGTTGCTAGTGAGTAAATACTTCTGCTTCTTCTAAACTCAAAGTATCATAAACCTTACTCTGATACCACTTGACCGGATCTAAACACACACGTTGTGTTGGGAATACTTTGAGTATATACTTGATAGCACGCGGAATTTACTACCAAGTATCTAGAAGATGTTTTGTGTTTGGTGATTGATTGAATAAGACAATAAGAACACAAACGATATCAACCAAACAATCACTTCAATATATATCAAACGATTACAATATGAACGTGAAGCACACTTGATAATTCGTATGAAGGGATATTAGGTATTCAGTATTAGATGTATGTAAACCCTAATCTAAGGATCTCTTTTTATAATGCAAAGAGTCCTATACAAGTAAAACATCTAACCGTATCACTCTATACAAATAAGATATACACCATATCTTTTCTATAATTATCTTCACACGGTTTCACCTTGATCTCTTAAGCAGTCCTAACTGTTCTTCATCAGCAATCCTAACTGTTCTTCATCAGCAGTCCTAACTGTTCTTGTATTCTTCAACCGTACTAACTGCTTAAGTTTAATTCCCAACACATACTCTAATGTGTCTACACTCATTTGAATGTTTTCTTTAGCCTGTTTCAACTTTTCCAACTCATGTTTTAACACACTAATTTCATTATCTCTAAACATTGAGTCTCTCTTAAGTATAATAATATCATCAACAAACTTAGACTCATTACCTTTATAATGAACAATTTGTTCTTCTAACACAGCTAAAGCCCTTTTATGATTTGCTAAATTAAAACTGGTCTGGGTTAGCTCTATTCATTGTTCATCATATCTTTTCTTAAGAGTTTCTAGATCTTTTAATGCATCACAAGATTTAGAACACTTAGAAACTTATACCTCAGAATCTGAAAATGCCATGAGAGCCATCTCTGTAGATGCTTCTGCTTCCTCCTCTGCAATGTAGCTCCAGCCAAATCCTAAGCCATCAATGGCAACCATAGCTTTTGAGCTTGAGTCTGTAACTTCCACAACTCTGGTCTTGCTTCCAAAGCCTTTGTTCTTGCCATCTTGTTGTCTTGACATTCTGCACTCTCTTGAATAATGACCCTTCTTATGGCAATTATAGCACTCAACTTTTGACTTGTCATACCCAGCAACATCATTGCTGTTAATGATTATCTTCTTGCCTGTCTTCTTCAAGAATCTCTTAGCCCTCATGCTAAGAAGAGAGAGCTGCCACTTGATGTCCATCTCTTCAAGATCATCTTCATCAATCTCTTGAAGGTCTCCATGAGTCAACATACTTCCATTGTGCTGAGTAGTCAGGAAAGCACAATAAGTATTCTCATCCAAAAGTCCATTAGTACTGCTTGAAGTACTAGCAATACCAATATTTGGACTAGCAGTACCAACTGCTCCGGCAACTTGAACTTCTTCCTCTGAACTTGAGGTACTGGGAGTTGATACAAAGGCCAAATTCCCTGAGCTTGAACTTGTTCCAGCAACCTTCTTCACATCTTGCTCCACTATTTTGAAGTTGCTATATAGATCCATTAAGCTCATGGAATCTATATCAGGCTTGTTCTTCCATACAACCACATGCATAGCCCATTCTGATGGTAGACTCCTTAGAAATTTGGAGTTGAGATCTTCCTGAGGTATCTCAATACCAAGAATAGCAAGCTGACTCACTAGTTTCTGTAGCCTGTTGAACATATGATCTAGTGATTCATTGCTTGTAGCTGAGAAGTTCTCAAATTGTTGCTTGAGTAATGTCTTCTGAGTTTTCTTGGTGGCTTCATTCCCACCATATCTGGCAACAATAGCTTCAAACAAAGTCTTGGCACACTTTAACTTACTGAAGTTCAATAATTGATCATTAGGAATGGTCATAAGCAGCATGCTTCTTGCCTTAACATCATTCTTGTGCTGGGCCTTCTCTTCAGCAGTCATAGGCTTTGTCTGCACTTTTGTTTCAGTCCTACCTTCAACTACAGTTGTAGTGGTTGTAGGCTTGAATGTGTTCCCATCTTCTATGATCTCCCAGAGTGCACAGTCTTGCACCTGGAAGAATTGCTCTATTCTCAGCCTCCACATATCGAATTCATTAGGCTTGAGAATTGGCAATTTTGCAGCAACATTGGTTTGGGTTGTTGTCTCCATGTCCATTTTCCTTATAGATAAAGTTCGTCTTGGATCTTCTAATTCAAAGTACCAGAACCTGGCTCTGATACGACTTGACCGGATCTAAATACACGCCTTGTGTTAGATAGATACTTTGGGTAATATTAACTAGCATGCGGAATTTACTAGTTAACACTTAGAAGATTATTTGTATGTATGATCAATGAATGGAACGGTGTTTATGTATATGAACAAAAGACAATTGTTTAACCAAAACGATTCAATATTATTATATCAATAATACGAGTACTCTTGCTAGTACTAGGGTTTACAACCTTGAATCTTCACAAAAACTCATACGTATAACCTAACATAGGAGATCCTTTTATAGACCAAGGATTCCTGTACAAGATAACTATAATCTATATCAATAAGGATATCTACTAAATCCTTTCTATAATTATCCTTTTATACGTTTACAAAAACATAAGCAGTACCAACGTCTATACCAGCAGTACTAACTGACTTAGTACTGTTAGTGTATTCTTCAATAAATCTTCAGCAGTACTAACTTATAACCACCAGTACTAACTGTTAGGTTTAATTCCTAACATTTGACAAGCTGGAACTTGTAGAGTAGCTCCTCGAGCCTATTTTACCCTATTTGTGCAAGGGTGTTTGTAAGTTTCCATTTAAAGTTCCATTTTAAGTACATTAGCTTATTTTCTGCTTAATTTAGTGCTTGTTTGCCTTATTTGTGCTTATTTATTCTTTTTGTTGCCTATTGATGTTATTTTGCTAGTTAGTGTAAGCTCTATTTACTTTTGTCCTTAAAAACCTCAAAAAAACCAAAAAAAAATAGGTTAATATAGGAGTAGCTTATTTAGTGCTTATTTCCAGTTAAAATAGTGTTCATTAGGGCTTAATTAACTTAGATAATCATTTATGTTTCAAGATCATAGCTTAAATTGGTACTTATTAGCTTAGAATTCTCAAACAGCCCCATAAGGGAGTGTTTGGCATTAGGGTTTAAAGTAGGTAAAATTTGAATTTACTGTTCATTTGCACTAGGAGTAAATTTGATCTAGCTTAATTTAGTTTAAATAAGTTAATTGTAGGTTGATTTGATCTGTTTTGAAGGATTTGATAGCATTAAGTTTGATTTTTCTAGATTTAGGTTCTTAACTGCTCATATGTGCTTATTATAGGAGTAAGTTGATCTAGTGCTTAATTTTGCTATTTCTGTGTTCAATATAGGTAGTCAAGTGGATAATATAGAGTTGGACTTGTTTAATTTTGGTTTGAGTAGCTTTAGTCCCATTTATGTTAAACTGCCACATCAGTAGCATATTGTCCTGATCAGTTTTGTGCTTGTTTTCCAAGTCAGTTCTAAGTGTCCATTTAGGATCATTAGTGCTTAATTTTGTAAGTTATAGATAGTTTGAAGTATGAAGTTGATTTGCCTTAAGTTTTAGAGTCTGAGCTTATTGTTTCATAGCTTTTCTGTGAGCTTAAAAATACCATCAGGAGCCTATTTAGGCC
Organism: Artemisia tridentata subsp. tridentata; assembly: GCA_021014915.2. NCBI lineage: Eukaryota > Viridiplantae > Streptophyta > Magnoliopsida > Asterales > Asteraceae > Artemisia > Artemisia tridentata. The sequence goes on along the minus strand of CP139508.1, from coordinate 171,463,324 downwards.
TGCACATCAGATTCTGTTTGCTTCTTTTAATTTCAGTACTTATTGGTTTATCTTCTAGCTTAATCTGATTTCCTTTGTTTCATTTAGATTAGTGTTAGTCTAATTTAGCTTATTTTGATTTTCTTTTAGCTTAAAGAATGCTTATTAGCTTAATTGCTTTTAGCTTTAGTCCTTATTTAGTCAAAATCCCTTACTGATCTGATTTCAGTTGCTAATTCTGTGCTTATTGTTAAGTTTCAAAAATCATTATTTTTATAAAAGTAGCTTATTTTATTGTGCTTAATAAATTTTTAAAAGAAAAACAAAAAAATAAAATAAAAATAAAAAGTGCAAGACCAGGGGTTGGAACCCTGGTCTGCACAACCACACCTCAACCCAACACCATACAACCAGCAATGCCCTTGGGACTTTTCTGTCCATTCTTCCTTCATTAATCCTTTTAACTTATATTTCTTCTTTAGCTTATGTATTCTGTGTGGCTTATAACTGCTTATTTTTATGAGCTTTTTCTTCCAATTTATTTTTCTTTTATTCTTTATTATATTAGTTAGTTTTTATAAAATTTTTAGATTTTTCCTTAATCATTTATTATTTTTAAACATTTAATTAGTTAAATTCAGTTTTTAATTCATAATAAATAAAATATAAATCAAAAAAATAATTTTCTTTTTTCTAAAATTTTCTTTTATCATTTAGGACTTAGGAAAAATAGTTTTGCGTTTCTAGGGCTAGTATTTCTTAGTTTTCACTTTTAAAGCTCGGGATTAGCCTTGGTTTTGCGCGTTTTTTGGTTTCCTTTACGTTTTTGCTTACGTGTTCCTAGCTTATTTGTTTTACTTGCTTATTTACTTGTTTTTAGTTTATGTTTATAATTTTTAGCTTAAAAATCCAAAATCTCTCTTTTATCACTATTCACGACACGTTTCACGACCCGAATTCACAAAATTCCATTCATCCTTTGACGGGGAAAACGACCCAGGAAATACATACTTCCTTTGTAATACCTTTGGTATACTATAATTCAACAATCAGTCCCAAATACATTATAAAGAATAGAGATTTGTGAGCCCGCTTGATACAAGACTAAGAGCACTGAGTATGGTGCCTCAAACTGGCTTGAGCCAGTTTGTCACCTCAGCATCACGTCACCAACTTACTCACATGCCAAAATACTGAGAATATCTATGTCCATAAAAGATTTTTAAAAAAAAATCACACAATGATGTAGCAAGATAATTTGTCCAATCAAATAAATTCTTGCTTTTTTATTATTGTTTTGATTGGACAAATAATTTTTCCAAATCATTATGTGAGTGTTCTTTTGTGCATAGCATTCCTCCAAAATACCTCCCCCTCATGGCTTGAGCCATAAGGGTTTCACCCACCATTTTTTTTTTCATTTTTTCAAACAAAATAAAGTTCATTAATTCAAAAACAAAAAAGACAATATGAAACTTAAAAAAACATACAAAAAAAATTAAATCAAAATGAAACTTAAAAAAAAAATACAATAACTAGTTTTGTGGAGGGTCTTGAAAATAATTTTGTAGTGGTTGTTGTGTTTGTTGTGATTGATAGAATAGTGGTGGTGGATTACTTTGCAGATTTTGAAATTAGGTGTTGAGTTGTTGGTGTTGGTGATACGAAAGTTGTTGTTGATAAAGTTGTTCCGGTGTGTATATTATATTGGGTACCAAATGAAGGAAATTTAGAGGAAGATATCAAGTTTTGTGACGATGGTGTAGGAGGGTTTAAGGAAGACGATCGTTGCAAGGAAGACATACCAAGAAGAGAAATAAAAAATGCGCCATTTGGGTGTTGAGACATTTTTGGGTTATAGTTTGTGTGCAAATGGAAGTGATATTGAGAGTAATGTATGTAAAAATTAAAATATGGAGTAATTTTAGTTATAAAAAAATATATCTTTTTAAAATAATGCCGTTAGATAGCCAACGGCTATTTTTTTATTTTGGCTCCTTCCATTCACGCAAGCCACTTTGGCCACTCAGTAACTCTCGCGCGCGCGCGCGCCGGGGGGGGGGGGGTGTTTATGGTGGCTTGGTACCGACAGCGTCAGTTTAGTTGCCACATGGGACTAGCGGGCTGGGTACGCCACCTTACCCAGTGCTCTAATTATAACCCTTCTAATGGATATTTGATTTTCATGTAGCATTATAGTGGACATAAAAGCCGTGTAAAAATAAGATGCTACGGCAAGATGTATCGACATACGGTGTTTAGCGCGCAGCTTATGAGAAGTTTATCTTTTAAGATTGGGCAAATCGCACAATAAGTTGTCATACTCAAGGTCAATTTGAATTTTAGGTACTAAATTTTATTTTTTTTCAATTTAAAGTATTTAAGTTATGTTTTGTACAATGTAACAATTACACATATTAGCCAAACTTCTGCAAAATCACAACACACTAACCAAATTTTAAATAACAATCAATAAAATCAAACTTAATTAGGCATTGTACCTATTATTCCTATCAAAACCCCTAAAACAATTTCAGCTTTAATCACATAAATTAACAAACCCTGCATAATATTTTTTGCATAAAATAAATTTCAGATCCAATATTCTTACATGCACCAATTTTGTGTGTGTGTATGTGTGAGCTTTTGTAAAAAACCAAACAATTGAAACGCTAATGCCTCTTATGCAATCAGTTCTCAAATCGATAATGGAATACAAGTGCACAACATGCAGCGAACCATCAGGATCTCTGAAAATGTATAACAGGTGTAACACATGCAACCACGCCAACTAATTAATTGGCAGTTTAGTGGAGAACCCAGTAAAAAAACAACACTAACATAATATTTTAATCCCTCTAAATCGACAGCTTGGCTCGGCGTGTGAGCATTGTTGGCTCAAGCCGCGGCTCCACAATACACCGAAGCCGCCGGCTTCAGAATAATATCGGATCAACAGACCACTTCATTGATCGTTATATAATACTAGACGAGTACCCATGCATAGCAACGGAATTTTATAGCGGCAGATAGTTTTAGTGATAAAAAAAGTTTTTGGGTTATAAACGAAAAATAATAAAAGTTTGAGGATTTGGGGATTAAACATAATGTTTTGAAACCCGGTTCGACCTGGGTGGTTCAACCTTTCCGGTCGAAAAATTGGACAATTTAAACCGGGTCAACCCAACGAATTGGGTAAAAAAAATGAGTTAAATTAAACCGGATCAATCCGTCGGGTTTGAAGTGTCCCGGGTCAATCCGGTTTTCGCTGTGTATTAATAGTTTTATTTTGAAACATATCATTGCCATTAATGTACAGCCTTTCATTACCGAATTTACCACTTTCAAATTCCTCATTTTTAAGTATTTTGGTTTATTTGCATTAAAATTACAATAGTTACCTTTATTTGTTTAGATTTAATGTTTTCAACATTTCACATTGCTTGACTTTTCACTTTTCCATATTGACCATTTTTCTTTTATATGTAGTAAAAACATATGAAAACATAGTGGTTTAGGGACTAAATCCGTGAAACCCTGCTAACGACAAGGATCATTTTTGTGAC